>OX155954.1:34063834-34166563 GCA_944548615.1 Micropterix aruncella
AACTGATTCTCGAGGAGATGTAGTAATGAATAAAAGTCGCCTAACTAGGCCAGAGCCTGTTCTAAGGCAGACTTTATAAAATATTGTTTAAATGTATCTAATCAAATTACTAAATAATAATTATATAAAAAAAAAAAAATTCAAATTAAAACAATTAAAATTTGTAGAAATTCTATTACTTTGATAATAATTATTAAAGTGTAGAGTAAATGTAAAAATATGTTTGAAAGTAAAAATATATGTCTAAAATTGAAGAATAATGCGAAAAATTAATATACAAAAAATTTATATACAATATTCAACATTCCATTGCACCGTCGAAAGTCGTGCACATCCGTAAGTATATCTCATTCAAATATTAGCATTTCCCAATCCAAGCTGGGATTTCCTTCGCTACTTTTTAAGTAGCTTTTACTAATTTTATTATATATATATATATATATATATATATATATATATATATATATATATATATATATATATATATATATATATATATATATATATATATATATATATATATATATATATATATATATATATATATATATATATATATATACATATATATATATATATATATATATATATATATATATATATATATATATATATATATATATATATATATATATATATATATATATATATATATATATATATATATATATATATATATATATATATATATATATATATATATATATATATATATATATATATATATATATATATATATATATATATATATATATATATATATATATATAATAAAATTAGTAATACACAAAAGAATATATACACAAAACTATCAAATATTTCAAAATATTGAATTTTTACATATTTTATGTTTCGTTCATTGTAAATAATCCATTTAGGTTAAAGGTAATCTTTCCAACTAATAGGAAAGAGCTGACTGCTTCCTTTCATTGATATGAGGGCATGTCACGCTTTTAGTTTTAAGTTTTCAGCTGAATATTGATCGCAGCTTCTTTATATCACACCTTTAGAAAATAAAAAAACGAAATTCGAAATTTTAAATTCTTCCATCTGTCAAGTAGCTCGTCTTGTCTTGTTATTTCCCTTGAAATAATAGGAAATTGAGTGAGTTTACGTATAAAGAAGGATTGTAGCTAAATTTTTGAGATAATTGGATGAAGGGTGAGCTTTACTAGTTGTAAAATGGGCCCAACTTAAACCTACTCCTCTTTCCGCAAGTGAGAGGCATATATGTATATATATATATATATATATATATATATATATATATATATATACATATATACAGATATACATATATATATATATATATATATATATATATATATATATATATATATATATATATATATATATATATATATATATATATATATATATATATATATATATATATATATATATATATATATATATATATATATATATATATATATATATATATATATATATATATATATATATATATATATATATATATATATATATATATATATATATATATATATATATATATATATATATATATATATAGAAATATTTGATAGTTTTGTGTATATATTCTTTTTATGATTATAAAGTAAATAATTATAAAAGCCACTTACATCGTGACGAAGGATTCCCTTGATCGGATTCGGGAATGCTTTAGGTGTTAACGAGAATGATGAATGCCTCTCACTTGCGGAAAGAGGAGTAGGTTTAAGTTGGGCCCATTTTACAACTAGTAAAGCTCACCCTTCATCCAATTATCTCAAAAATTTAGCTACAATCCTTCTTTATACGTAAACTCACTCAATTTCCTATTATTTCAAGGGAAATAACAAGACAAGACGAGCTACTTGACAGATGGAAGAATTTAAAATTTCGAATTTCGTTTTTTTATTTTCTAAAGGTGTGATATAAAGAAGCTGCGATCAATATTCAGCTGAAAACTTAAAACTAAAAGCGTGACATGCCCTCATATCAATGAAAGGAAGCAGTCAGCTCTTTCCTATTAGTTGGAAAGATTACCTTTAACCTAAATGGATTATTTACAATGAACGAAACATAAAATATGTAAAAATTCAATATTTTGAAATATTTGATAGTTTTGTGTATATATTCTTTTGTGTATTACTAATTTTATTATATATATATATATATATATATATATATATATATATATATATATATATATATATATATATATATATATATATATATATATATATATATATATATATATATATATATATATATATATATATATATATATATATATATATATATATATATATATATATATATATATATATATATATATATATATATATATATATATGTATATATATATATATATATATATATATATATATATATATATATATATATATATATATATATATATATATATATATATATATATATATATATATATATATATATATATATATATATATATATATATATATATATATATATATATATATATATATATATATATATATATATATATATAATAAAATTAGTAAAAGCTACTTAAAAAGTAGCGAAGGAAATCCCAGCTTGGATTGGGAAATGCTAATATTTGAATGAGATATACTTACGGATGTGCACGACTTTCGACGGTGCAATGGAATGTTGAATATTGTATATAAATTTTTTGTATATTAATTTTTCGCATTATTCTTCAATTTTAGACATATATTTTTACTTTCAAACATATTTTTACATTTACTCTACACTTTAATAATTATTATCAAAGTAATAGAATTTCTACAAATTTTAATTGTTTTAATTTGATTTTTTTTTTTTTATATAATTATTATTTAGTAATTTGATTAGATACATTTAAACAATATTTTATAAAGTCTGCCTTAGAACAGGCTCTGGCCTAGTTAGGCGACTTTTATTCATTACTACATCTCCTCGAGAATCAGTTTTTTGCTAACGTCTCATATATATATACCTACAACATGATATGGTAAACTGTACAAACGAACTTGTGTAATACTATAAATAAATAAATAAAATAAAATGTAAGTTTAAAGGTCCTTTTGCAGTCGACTAACTATCACTATTCATCCATATATCTCAAAAATTAAGCTAATCCTTTTGCAACCAAAAATGCCTCCAATTGAGACGAATTAAAGCGAAAAATAAAAAATTAAACAAATTGATCACTTCGGCAAAGCTGTGACATAAATGAAGGTGACATATCGAAATAATTCAAATTTCGAATGCTACCAACATTTAAAATACGATACAATTAGGCTGAGTTTGTTATTAAATAGCCATTAATCGAAATAATAAAATAAAAAATTTCGATTTAATGGCTCGTTATAGTAATTAATTTTATAGTAATTAATTCTTCGGATTAAGCGTTTGGGCGCTCTTGTGGAGAAATACACACAGACACACAGACAGACTTCAACATGGAAATGGTCTTAATTATTTTGCGAGGGCTCAAAATGGACATTTCCGTCTTCATCACGAAACATATTTTGAGCGCGTTCACAATACTTTCCCTCCTGGTCAATTGGTGAACCGGAAAATTAAAATCTATATTTGAATGCTTATAACTTTTTGAACTTGGTTCCTTTTAAATGATAGATAATGGCTTTTGCAATCAAATGGTATTCATAACTCCAAAACTCCAACCTTCCGACTTAGTATATATAGAACCTTTCAAAAGGGAGCGATTCAAATATTTCCATTGTGTAAAAAATTTTATAGCTATAGTTAAATTAAAAATATTATGAATAATGTGGTGAGACTCTTTAAAGCCTCTAGTATAGATATTTAGAACTATTTTTAATCTTAAGCGGCTAACGAACGTATTGTGTACAACGAAAATATTATGTCTAAATAACTATTTTTAAGTTTTGATGACAATAAACTTGATTTGATTGATGTGATTTGACGTACATATAGGATGGCCGGTTACAAAATAAGTGATATTATTTCAGTTTATCGACATAAACTAGTAATTAGGATGATGTAAGAAGAAATAAAATTCAGCTGTTTCCTATGTAGAAGATAACTATGCGGCGTCGCATTAACGCCCAACTTGGAGCCATTCTATGGTTACGAGGGCATAAAAAGTTACACGGATAAATGGCACATTCGCAGTCATCAAATTGAGAGGAGAAATAAAGTCACAAGGACAATCGTGATGTCATCGATCGATATAATAATAATAATAATAAAAAGACTTCATTGATCAAAGTAACAGTGTTGTAAAGTGGCGGCCTTATCACACTATTGTTTTATCTTACATACATTCAATTATGGATTGAAATAGTATGATATGAAAATATTAAATATTTCATGAATAATTATTAAAACGCTTTGGGTTTATAATTATTAAAATACATAATAAATTATTATTAGGGACACAGGGAGAAATAAAGTCACAAGGGCAATCGTGACGTCATCGATCGATATAATAATAATAATAATAAAAAGCCTTCATTGAACAAAGTAACAGTTTTGTACAGTGGCGGCCTTATCGCACTATTGTTTTATCTTACATTCAATTATGAATTGAAATATTATGATATGAAAAAATGAAATACTTCATGAATAATTATTAAAACACATTGGGTTAATAATGAATTAAATACATAATATATATAATTAGATCATTGTGAATTTTGTTAATAATTTGCACATTTAAAAAAAAATATTTCCTAAACAACATTTATATGCAAGTATTTAAAGTTTTTAAACATTGGTATTGTTTAATTTGATTTGAACACAAATTAATTTATTTTCTTCCAAATTACACCGTTGTCGTCACGGAGAAAATGATTAAGGCAAGGCACGTTTTTCACAATTATCATGACAGTTAGCTATAGCAGCTTTTAAATATTTATTAAGTTTGACTTTATATGCCTCCACTGTTTTGTAAAAAAAAAGCTTATTCTGAATATTTTTAGAAATATTCAGCGGAATTAAATAATTGTTGAAATGTTTTTGTATACGCATAAAAGAGAGCTTTAAGTATTTTTGATGGCAACATTACTAAAATCTATTAAAAAAAAACAAAATAAAATAGGTTCCATCTAGTATTTCCAAAACTATTTAGAAAGATTTAAACAAAAAGTGTGGGCAAATAAAGCAAAATTAATGAATATTTACTAGCTGTCATAGTTATTTGTCACCGAAAATGTCACCACATGAAAAACGTACCTTACCGTAAATATTCTCTCCGTCACGACAAAAAGTGTAATTTGGAAGAAAAAATGAGAATTTCACAACTTTACGACGAAAGATCTATTTCTTAAAATTATGATGGCTTAAATGATTTGTGATTTGAATTGTAGGTTCTACAAACCTTAAATCAATACCTTTAAAAACTTTTTTTTTTTTTTTAAATGTACTTATAAGTATCAAAATTCACAAGTCCCTAATAGCCCACCAATACCCACTGTAAATAATTTTTCATTGTTATTTCGCTTGAATTAAGATCATTAAAATCCAATTAAATTATTTTATATTTCAGATTGAACAGTTGCGTAGTTTTAGAGATGGTTGGAGAAAACGTGAGCGTTACTAATAAAACCATAGCCATTTAAACCTACTTCCCTGTCCGCAAGTCAGAGACGTTAAATCCATCTCGTTTAAACGTAAAACATTCCCAAATTGGATCAAGGGTCTCATTCGTTACTATGTTAGTGTTATTATAATAATTTGTATATATATTTTTTTTAATTTCAAACCAGTTGATAGGAGTTCCTACACTTGGTTATGTCAAAACTAATAAAAATAACAAGTATAATATTTAAATAAATACCTATTAAGGTATAAGATATGAACGTTGAACATCCAAGCGCAGATTTTCTAGTTTATATAGAGGAAACAATATTTTCAAATATTTTTAATCAAAATTCTTACATAATTTCGTAAAATTTTCATGTGACAATAGTACTAAATAATCAAATCAAATAAAAATTGGATAATTTCACAAATTATCATACGGGAAGATATTTTAAACAAAAAACACAAATACAAACAAATCATTAAATAATTATAGTCAATAGCCAATAGTTAGAAGAAGAAAATATATATATATATATATAACATAGGTATACTAAAAGTATGTCGACTTCTGTGGGATGTGAAAAGAGGCATTACCTTACCCTTTGGCCGTTTCAGAATTATATCTAGGTAAGCCATATTTTATAACGATAAGATCGCTTGCTGGGAATAATATTAAAACAATTTATGGCGTCAGATTATTATAATGGTAAATGAAAACACGTTCCCCGTTGGTAGAGATTATCTTTAACCGAAATCACAATACGTTACTTTATTGCAGTCACAATGGAATAGAGCGAATGTGGTTTGATATTTTGTAAATTCACTTCAATTTCTAAATTCACGTTAGACTGAGTCGATTCTACAACCAATGATTCGTTTTAAATGTTTCTGATGATTATTTAAAAAATGAAGAGGGTTACTTTGAAGCAATCAGGAATAAGAAAATGGGAATCAGAATAATTGAAAAATACTTTTTTTCTTTCCGAAGTACCCTCAATTAAAATCAATATATTTTCCTATTCGCCTAAAGCAATCTTTTTTTTTTCGCAAAACTTACAGCGTGTCGCAAACTTTTTTTTCGCAAAACAAACTTACTTTTTTTTTCGCAAACTTACTAGATTATACGAATCTAAGGACAATTAACAGTTTTCATAATTAAACTAAATCTATTATTACAGCGCAAGGAGCTATCAAAAAATGCGTAAGGGGAAGGGGATAAGAAAGCCACATTTTGAGTTATGTAGATGTATTTAAGATATATGATAATATATAACATGCATACATATATACATACATACACGTGCACAAATAATAAATTAATATAAATAATACGATAAGGTAATAATAAAACGTAAAATTATACTTTATATAAATATAAAAAACATTGATCACAATGTATTCCTAATGTTAACATACATATGAAGTTTTATAGAAAATATTATACTGGCTAGAAAGCATTGTTATAGTGTAGTAACCATTACCACAGCTTACGTACCTAACGGACGAAGAAATACCAATCAAACCCGAAGGCTGTTTATCGTATTTCTAATTTCTTCGAAGCAAGTATTTGAGGATAAATTAAAAATATTTAAACATTGAAAGTTTAGGTTATATGATCGAAGTGCTGTATAAAAATACATGTTTGGACCATAATTGGTATCGACTCTCGGTAGATAAAATAAATCGCGAGCCCTGGTCTTATTATTTGGGATTTGGTAGGAGATTCTGCCAACAGAATAGGGACTGCCTATTTTATTATTAATAATATTGTACATAAAATGTATAATCAAATTCAACTTTCGCTTGAGACAGGCGAGGGGTGAGGTAAGCGGGAATGAAGCGGGGTACGATTACGGTAGGGGTATTTTTTAGCGCCCTCTATGAGTACACGGTTATAACTACTTGATTGCGCGCGACCACCGCGTAAAATTAGCGCTGTCGTCGCGCACGGCGCGTATGCGACATGTGACGTCGCCATTGGGACATGCGCTCGCAACTAAAGATCGCGGTCGGCGGCGCTGTGGCAGCAGTAATCTATACTAATATTATAAAGGGTAAAGTTTGTGACGTTGTAGGAAGTAATCTCTGGATTTACTGACCCGATTTTGAAAATTCTTTTACCAATAGAAAGCCACGTTATTTGTGACTGTTATAGGCTATATATTATTCCAAAAAATGTAAAGACTTTTTCGTAGCTACAAGATTCATATTTTTTATAATAGTTAAATGCATGCGGGAGGCCCATAAATTTGATCGAAAAATGTCAGTTTATCACTATTTGAGAGAGGTAGTCGCCTTAAGTCTCTCTGAGTAACTTTCGGAAGTTTGAAACCACCATTCTTGGTGGAATAATTATAATCCAAAATTAAGTTTGTTAAAAATGGCTGCTTTGATGGATTGGGCAGCTTCTTCGTGAAACCGCAGACCATGCAACTTATCTTTGATTCCGTAGTTGAAAAATAACTATTGAGACAGGTTAGAACTATATATAAAGGATGGTTCATCAACGCAATGTTTACCTGCTTCAAAAATTGCTTAGTTTTGGGATCGATGTAAAGGCTTGCATAATCATGGTGTAGGCTATGTGACGTTTAGGGTTACCCATATGGAGTTGGCTTGTATTTTTTGCCAAACGCATAGTTTTATACCAGTCTGTGGTAGCCGTTCCCGTTTCCAATGAGAATTGTGTATACACCCTCGATTTTGAGACGGACGAAGCGACCATTTTCTTCGATACTCTACAAGAACGAAAACATTTTCGAATACTCACAAAGCTGATTAAGGTTTTCTTTCGGGGTCATTCAAAATTCGGTGTAGAGATTGCGTCACATTTTATAATTCGTTTGCCCCGCCAGAAAACAATTTAAATTCAACTCGCGCAGTATTGCCACCGCGCGCGGTATCGCCATGGAGTCAGACATAGTTGTAAACGAGAGTGGGTCGGATCACGGTCGCCCGCTCGACAGTCTCAATTAAGTCATCAGCCTAACAACTACTCTCTGTTTTCCTTCTCCGTTGCGCGCCTATGGTGAACCGCCATTACCAGACGCCGCGAACGTGGTCAACGATTCTCTACACGGATCATACCGCGGCAAAGGGGTACACTGGCATTGCCAAAGTGGAAACTATCACAATCATCATCTGAGGCGACGCTAAAACAGCATCCAGCGTTCCTCTGTCGAAGCGTTGTCTGGTAATCAGGCACCAATTAACACGAGCCGCCTCCTGTTCTTTAATAAAATTACACAATATCCAACGAGAGGCTAGATTTCTCACGTCCATCTCAATACGCAGATGTGTTTATAACAAATTATTCTAATATATGGCGTGCAGCGGCGTTTCATTGTGTTATAGCTATTTGTGGCCCATAAGGTGCTAAAATACACACGTCCATGTCGGATTTTTAAAATTCCCAATACATTATTGGATGACCAAGTACTTCATTATAGTAAATAGAAACAAGCTCAGCTAGGGGTTGTTTTTAAAGTGACCCTCTTCGAACATGGCGACAATTAATGAAGCATTTTTTTTCTCGCGTCAGTTTCATTTCTCTATCGACTTTTCAACTTTTAACTGCGTTGTTTTCTAAGTTTGCCATGTTTATTTTTTCTGTAAACAGCGGTTTTTAAATAATATCATTTAATTTCTTGTAATATAATTTAATTTCTACTACTGCCATTTTCAAAAGTACTCGTGAACAGACCGCGCCAGATTTATCGGTCCCTCGCCCACATGCTCAGATCACACGTATTGCATTTATTAAACACCAATGCACTGTAATAAAAAAGGAATAGAAACCCTTTAAAGGATTAGGATTTCATTCAATTATTGGTTTCAGTACATTGGTGTTTATTAAATGCAATTTGGGTAATCTGAGAATGTCGGCTACGGACCAAGAAAACTGGCGCGGCCTATATTTACATGTTAGCTTCTTTTACAATAAAAAAAACCATTTTTACAAGAAAAGTTTTAACTGTATGATTATGGCTATATTCGTTCTAAAATCGAGCGGTGAACCCCTATATGTGGTCAATTACATGGGGCTCATTTCAGTTTTTTGAATAAGAAAATATTGACCTACTTTCAATATGCCCGACAATATTACAATAATACAAACGAAGCTCGTATGAATACGACGCAAAGGTCCTTAACAGGGCAAAAGAGCGGTATCTAATTTGTAGAGTATATCTGCGGCTAAAACATTTTGTTAAAATAAATATTTTTTTAAAAACTTTTTGACACAATCAGGGCAGGGTAGCTCGCTTTATCACAGAAGTGTCTAGCAAGGCGGGCTCGGTTGCACTTTACTTAGCACACTAGAAAAATAAACTATTTAACCTGGGCTCAGACAGATGTACACCTAAATTTAGAAGTATATAACCATGTTTTATGGATCGTAAATTTATTTTCTTTTGTGCTATTGCATTTGAATGTGTATGTAAGTCATAAATAAATAAATAAATGTTCACTTACCTAACAGTTTGATTAATGATACTATTTTATTTCGAAGTAGTAGGTTTTCGATCACTTCAATGTGCCCTAGTGTACGTAACTTATTATTAATTTTACGTGAAATTTTCTTTTCGCGATCAAGATGAAAATATCCTGTTCGACCCCCCCCCCCCCCATACCAAGGCGATAAAGACCATTTTTTAAAGTCTTTTTTGTGGTTGTGTGTCTGTCTGTTTGTGAAGTCTGAATGTGTGTCTGTTTGTGTGTCTGTCTGTGTGTCTGTGAGTGTGTATCTGTCTGTGTGTCTGTATGTATGTGTCTGTGTCTGTTTGTGTGCATTACTCCACGATATCGCCCATGCGCCTAATCCAATTGAGGCGATATTTGGTATGCAGATATCATTTGGTCATGGCAAGAGTTTAAAAGTTGTGGTTAAAATCGGCCCACCAGAGGGCACACTAGTCATATAGCAAACTCGAAATATTGGACTTAGAGACTTGGAATTTTGTGTACAGATGTCGGGCCAAAATCACATTGTTTGTAATATCTCATATTTTATCTTCACAGATACAATTTAATTTCCACCATACAAATATCATATAATACCGCCGAGCTGAGTGAGGCTAGATGAGATAGCCGCGAGCCGAGTTATGTAGCAGAACCCAAACGGGTTCATCTATCGGCCGAGATACGGCGATTATCGATTTTATTTATGAACTTAATATTTAGATCAACCGATTTTTATTTCAGTTAGGGTAGAGCAGATCATTATTTTTGACAGAATGTTATATTCATAACGCTCTGCTAAATTTATCTTGCTTTTTATATTTCAACACTCGGCGCAAGGACGGTCTCTGCTTTTAGGCTCCTTTTAAAATTAAATTTGACGGATATGCTCCGTGATGGAACATGCGTGTCTTCTGTCAGATCAGATTAATGCTACGAGAGAATTACCTATTATTAATATGGATAAGGTTGAGTATTAAGTACTTACATATTAAAACCTCCCCATCGCGAGTCTAAAAGTATTAAAATGTAAGAAGATATGAAATTTAAAAGCCATTAAGGAGACAGCGGAAAGTGGTCTGTAATACGGATTATAATTTGAGATATATGAGTATACTAGCTGCGCCCCGCAGTTTCACCCGCGTGGTGATGGAAAATTGTGATAATGATGATAGAAAACTATATATCTTCATAAATTATAGTCTATGTGTTATTCTGATGTGTAAGCTATATTATTGTAAAGTTTCATCAAAATCCATTGAGTAATTTTTGCGTGAAAGAGTAACAAACATCCATACATACATTCTTACAAACTTTCGCGTTTCTAATAGTAGTAGGAAGTACTGTTTTATCATTGTTAGGTACCGAAATGTATGCATTTCCACCCATACTTTTGGCTCGTATGATGTGAATTTGTACGGATTATAATTTGAGATATATGAGTATAAATACTGTTTTATCATTGTTAGGTACCGAAATGTATGCATTTTCATCCACACTTTTGTTTCGTATGATGTGAATTTGCATTCGAAGGAGATTTTATAGTTTCGTCGAACCGTTTGGATGATGTGTTTGGGCGAACACTTCACCCTATAGTGTTATAACGGCATCAGGTCGTTCTGTCTCCCATGGAGTGACCGTAAAAGACTTGTTGGTAATTTGCCCAACATATCAGTCAACAAAAGAATTAGATTCTAGAAACCCATAACTGCAAACACACTTAATATTACACGCGGCAACCTACATTGAATTCTATATAATTTCGTCAATTAATGCAGACACAGCCGATGACTAATATCATTTCTCCTAATCGATTCAAATCGGACATACTCACTTCCCCCACGCACGGTATTGCGTCATTTAACGCGCTATATAACCCCATACATTCGATCGATTATTCATCATCCTCTAGTGGACGGCTACCGCGCTCACTCATCTACATTCATCCTCGAGTTGTCACTCTCCGCGCTCACTCATCATCATCATCTTCTGGCGACCCTCAGCCACGCATAGTACACGCGATCACTCTTCAAATCTCTCGCCGCGCTTCATACTTCGGCCACGCAACTGCGACATCACTTTCAAGCACACACACTACACACACTGCGACTTATCATTCGAGGCGTTACAACTGCCAAGCATCGAATACCTTCTGCAATAAACTACTTCAACTTCAACAAGACGACTTTTACTATGGAGAAAACCTCCTGATGAGCTCCACCCCTCACTCACGAGCAATTGGAGCCTAGTGAGGGGTGGTCCCTCACAGACTTTTGCGGACAAATACTATCCCCAGCTGCGCTGTGAATAGTATTTGTCCGTAAAAGTCTAGGATTGGATAGGTCCAATGACCAGTAAAAGTCTAAGGCCTTATGCGGCCTACACACTATGAGGTCCGGCTGGACGGTTTGGACTTTTGGCGCTACCGGATTTGGCCGGTGGTGTGTAGGGGCGTCGGCCCCGCCACTCAGTCCCTCAGTCCACTCAGTTCATCGGTACAATGATGACGCACACAGACACTCTGACTTTAATGGACATTTCTCAAAAGATGAAAATAAATAAAAAACGCGAAGAATGGACTACGGATTTACTTACAAAGAGACGGTCATTAACCAATATAAATTTATTGACTGAATTAAAATTGAAAGCCAAAATTCGCAACTGCCTACCTATGGACGAAGAAACCTAAAAAATCACTATTTTCTTGTTTAGTTTAAAAAATATTGCTTAAGTACTCGCCGTGATGACGCGGCGACGCTTTCTCATTGATAGTAGATTAGTTGAGTAGATATGATAATATACAGCCACTGAAAATGAGATATTGTGCATAGTAATGGCCATAGTATTCCATAGTAAGTGAGTGCTGAGCGCTGCTGTGCGCGCAGCTGACGGCCGCACGCTACAAACACACACCGGCCTGCGGCCTCAACAGGCCATCCGGCCATCGAATTAAATTTCATTCAATGAGAAGCCGCCTCCGGCCGCGCCTTCAGTTCGGGATTTCTACATACGACGGGTTTGGTCTGACGGATTTGGCCGGACAGTCCAGGCCTCTCCGGCCGCCTCATAGTGTGTAGGGCCTATTACGGCGAGACACTGAGAAGAGGTCCCACTTGGAGGTGTCAACTACAACAGGGGAACCCGTCATCTCAGAAAGTTTTAACGATATTAACCTGTGAACGGGGAAGTTCCTTTTTAATTACGCAACATACAACGGGCGCGCACTTTTTCGTATAGACCTGTTATTACGTCACTCCCGCGAGACGTAATCTATTATTATTATTTTGTTTTATCAAATCTTATAATTAATTAAGAGACTATGAAACTAATATATTTTTTCGTCAACAATGCACAGAATTTAAATCCGGCCCGATTTTATTTTATAGTGCGCAGTTCCACGTAGGTTCCTATATACCTAGTCCACAAATTCTCCGGAAATAAAACGCTTCGCAATGCGCACCTGGCTTTAAATTCATGTCAATACAGGTACCGATCACACATTCGTTAAACAAAAAAACTAATCCCGCCTGTTCAGTTCAAGGGTACAACATATATTTCGAGGACGTTTCTATACGTCATACCCATATTCGATACTGCTTACGTTTGACTGATAAGTCATACTCGGTTAGCAGGTTAATCGTTCTGTCTCCCGTAAGGTGAGCGTAGAAGACTCAGGTACGAAACAGTCCACTGCCGAGTTATAGCAATTGCCGGTAAGAAGCCAACGCGTTACTGCGAGACACTGGGTTAGAACTCAGGCGGCGGCCTCGCACCCTTGCTACTAGTTTCGGATAAATTTTTCCGGCCTCCCGACTGGTTACGGGTCCGAGGTCATTTATACGAAATGTGTTTGTATTATTGTAATATTGCCCGGCATATTAAAGGTAAGCAAATAATTTAATATCAAACCAACTGAAATAAGCCTCGAGTGATTGTCAATTTACAGTTGTTCACAACAGGCGATTTTCGAGCGAACAGACTATAATCACACGGATAAATAAAACTTTACATATAAAAATAGTTTTTTAATTACAAATTAACCTAAAATTGAAATACGCAAGTACTTTTGATAGAAATTAAATTATATTACAAGAAATGACATTATATTCCTTTTGGACATACATAAACTCTAATGTAATCCAAAGTAATGTAATCAATTCTAGCTATGCTTATATTATACCTCACCTATCATATAACGTGAAATATGGCACAAAGCGTTAGGTAGTAACATGACACGAGTCCGTTATTAATTGTTCGTTGGTGGAGGAAAGTCAACGTAAACAAACATTATTCTTGGTAATGTGGTTTATGTTTTCGTAGGCCGGCGTTATCGCTGTAACAGTTTGTGTCCACATTTTAGCGGCCTCGACCTAACCCCTTTTATGCCTTTTGTTTTTATGTCCGGAGCATCGGGCGTCACCACTCTGGCGATGGGGAAAGATAGTGTTTTTTTTAAAAATAAACCAGTTGATAGAAATTCCTACACTTGGTAGAGTCAATATTAACAAAAATACTACCAGAGTACGTAAATATGTACCTTATTATAAAGTAATAAAATCCCTAGAGCCCCAATTGGCCGATATCGGCCACAACACGATTCAGCTTGACGGACCCGTTTTAATTTAATTTTAATTTAATTTGTTTTATTTTATTGTATTTTATTACGTTAATATGTTTTATTTTAATAATGGGTACAGTGGTTTGGCAGTAATTAATGTTTTGGTGAGACAGTGTCATAATTAAATTTTTACTAAATTTTCTTGGGACATCAACTTGTCAATCGGCTGAGGGGCCGAGGCCTGAAGGGTTAATACAGATTTGCTATATATAGATTACGGAATAGGCACACGTTGGAGCTGTTATCGGCAAAGAGGGAACCCGATAGGAAAGAGCAGGTAGGCTTCGTACACGGGGAGCATTCGTACAGTGGAGAAATCTACGCTATCCAATACATTGACGTGTTCGCGTTTGTGTGCGTGACTCCCGCTCGTACGAGCGCGAGTATTGGATAGCGTAGATTTCTCCACTGTACGAATCCTCCCCGCGTACGAAGCCTACCTGCTCTACTTTACCCCAGGCTATTATACCGTTACTTCAGCCTTAAGATGATTACAAAGAGATAAGCAACAGGCACTGAAATATTTTAGGCGTACTTTTATAGCACATTTTTAAATTTTTTCTCCTTGAAGGATATTATTAAGTGAAATCTCCCGACGACGTATGACTACATTTTGGATTGCAGAATCTCCATGTCGGGAGGACGGAGCTAAGTCTTCTACGTTCATACCACGGCTGAAAGAATGATCACATATCGTTATACCAGCCTGGGGTGTCGAGTTCGCCCACTGTAGTCGACATCGCTCCACTGCTTATTCGCCGGCTGTGTGTTCTCGGTTTTCGCAAGTGCAGATAGTGCTCCAACCGCCCAGTTCTGCCCGAGTTATTCCCCCCGAATCCGCGATCTTCTGATCCCAACCGCCTCCGACTGCAGGATTACAGCCGTGGCGGGAGCTCACAGCGGCCCTGACAGAGTAAGCCCTTCTTTTAGGATGCTATCAGATTGGAGTTATCAGATGGCAGAAAGAGTTTGGCCAACACCACCCAAGCTCCACGGAACAATTAGGAACCTGCAGGGTGCATTAGGAGTATGTTTGATCTAAGTATGTGCTGTTTGAAGTAAGTACTCGTATTTCAATGTAAATCCTGACATTAAACTTTACTGACATTAATCGCATATAACCTTGGCTATCGCCAAAAGATAGACACAAAACAATTTACGCTGAGCGTCCGCTAATCCTTAAACCCTTCGCTAATATACAATTTCTCGTTCGTAGTTTATATCCGTCCATTCCATCTCGCTGCGATCGTTAAATTGTTTATGATGTTATTTTATGGTAGAGACCGCTGAAATAATAATACTGGCTTTGCTTTCCGAAGCGGGCTAATTTCATACGCGCACCGAATATGCCAATAAAGCCTTTGTTGTAGAGTCAGTTTGGCGATGCCTAATTAAAATGGTAAATTGGACTGTGTTTTTTATGAGGAGAGTGTTATGGCACACACGTGATATGGGGATTTATGCGGCAAGCAGCGTCATTGACTTCGAGGGCTATATATATGAACTAGACTTGAAGCCCGTTTACAAACGATTAGGATATAGCGTCATATATCAGAGTCGGACTTTGCATAGGACAAGTTGCAACCGAAATACTCGATTTTTCAATAGCATTGATTATATAGCGTATTAAATTGCTCAATGCAGTACTAATATTTTCCAGCTAGGATTTTACTACGAAACGCAAAGTGTAGATGGCACTTATAGTTCTGAAAATTGATTATTGTTTTCTCGTTAATATTTAATAAGAGAACAATAATTAATATTTACATATTATGTTGTAATTATAGCTTCATATGGCGGCATTCGTGGTATAACAGTATAGCGGCGCACTTTAGATGGCGCACTAAACACGCACATACTGGGCCCGATTGCGATTCTCTGTGAACTAAACTGATATTAGTTCAACCGAACGAGATAGAGAAATATGTTATAGTGGAATATGAACAGAACGATCGTCGATGAAAACTACCCGTCGAACTTATACTCGTCCGAATAAATTTGAACACATTTCGTGCGGTGTTAGATTCAGATGGTTTATCTTTTGTGGGTAGTTTTAATGCGAGAAAGTGACAGCCGTTCATTTCACATTCCGCTTTAGCGTATTGCCCTGTCTCGTTCACACGGACTAATTTCCGATTTTAGTTCACGAAGAAACGCAATCGAGCCCACAGTGTGAGATGACCGGTTGTCACTTTTTCGCATTAAAACTGCCCGCCAAGGTCAAATCTTACACCGCACGTAATATGCTCGAATTTATTCGGACGATTATAAGTTCGGCAGGTAGTATTTATCGACCATCGTTCGTTTCATATACCACTCTAACGTATTGCTCTGTCTCGTTCGCTTGGACTAATTTTAGTTTTATTTCACAAAGAAACGCAATCGGGCCCTGTATCTAATCTTTAAATAAAATACAAACTCATAATACCAAATTAAATTTTAATTCCAAGCTCTTGTTATTTTAATATTATATACACAGTAATGTAAATTTTTAATTTGGAATACTGCTTTCAATACGTAATAATTTCGCACTTAAAATTTCAGATAGCCTAATAGATGGTATTTACCTCTCCGTACTCATTGTGTGATGTAATCAGTCTGTATAAAAATGCGATAGATGGCAATAATAATTGAATGTTATCATTGGTTGAAATATTGTGTTTTTATAATAATCTTTCTTTTACAAATAAAATCATTCAATATCAATGTTATTATAGATGGCCAAATAAATTGCTATTAGTTTGGCTGTCAATTCTATCAACGCCACCTGCATTTTACCGTTTCAGGAAGGCTTCCAAACCGTAATATGGAGTTAAGCAATCTAATACATTACATATTCTGTATTTCAACTTACCTAAAATGTGGTATGTCTAAGGCCCGTTTTCTATATGTAACCTGTGAGTAAAAGTAAAAATATGAGTTAAACCGTCGGTTTACTCAATATACCATATATTTTGCATTTCAATATGTAACCGATATCGGAAGATCAAACCAACAGTAAGTTTCTTTCATACAAAATGAGATACAAATGTAACTGATCAAATTCGGCCAGTTTCATGAGAGAACACACAGACAGAAGTACGTCCACAATACTTTTCTTGCCAGGAAAGTAATAAATTAATTGATATCAAAACCAAATAACATGGAGTGGGTGGAAATTTGGGGGAGGAGGGGGGGGGGGGGGGTGAAGAGGAGGGGGGGGGGGTTAAAAAGGGTGTTAGGGGGTTTAACTGACGGAGGGTTGTCTGTTTGCCGGGAACGTCTTGGGGTGACACACCCGATTCTTTAGTGTCTCAGTGAAGTCTTCATTCCTATCGTCAATATATACACGAATGCTCGCGTGGGGTATATTTAATCCTAATTTCAAAAGTAAAATAGGATATATGATTTACGGCTTTATATTAGCTTTATACTAGCTGACCCGTGCCCACTTCGTTGGGCGGTAAAACTTTCTACTTGTGATGAAATTATGAGAGTGGTTTGGTTAGTACTGAGTGCTATGATTTATTACCTGACTGCCAAAAGAAGGGTTATATTTTTATTGCATATGTATGTATGTATTTGCATACCAATTTGACTGTTGGAGCCCTGTCGGTCCAACATACCCACAACAAAAAAGTAATTTCCACAGAATGGAAACCGCAAACTCGCTCAAATCTACACGAGCCAGCTGCAGTTAATTTCCAACTAAATTCGGCAATTTATGCACAGTCAAGCGATGACTCATGTCATTTCTTCTGATCGATCCACATGTCGCACCCCACTCATAGCTATTACATCACCGCTCACGGTATAAAACGTAGTACATTTCAATCGATCGATATCATTCCCTTGGCGGATAGTTACCGCGCTCTACACATCATTTCCTTGGCGGATAGTTACCGCGACTACGCTTCATTATCAAGCAGTACCTGCATTACCCGCGATAACGATCGTCAAGCCTCGCTCCTCGACTACACACTTCGGACACGCTACTACGGCTTCACCTCGCGCCCACACTAATACACTACGGCGAAATAACAATCAAGGAGTTAAGAACTGGCGACTCACTTCAACCTTCTGATTAAATACTTCTACTTCGACATCCCCGACTTTCATTCACGGAGAAAACTTCACGATGAGATCCACCCTTCGCTCACAATCAATTGGAGTCTAGTGAAGGGTGGTCACTCTCACATGACTATATTACCTTTATTTGTGAGTGTCTTCTTGTGAGTGTCTTATTTGTGAGTGTCTTATCTCTTTAACCATTTATGCAGTAAAAGTGAAATTATATGCAGTAAAGGGAAAAAGTCTTTTGTTTTAAACACTTGAGACGATAAATTTACTTATTTTGACAATAATTCATAATTGTTGATAATGTGACCAATAAACATGACCTAACGATTTAAATTATTTTTTTAATAAAAAATACTACTGTTTGTTCCTTAAATATATAAGTTAGACATATGCTGTCGGTGACTTTTTTGTAAGCATTATCAAGCTTTACAACTTTTCTCTAGAACTTAATCATATATCTCTCATCGTTAAGGCAGCGTTCGTTAGAAACGTTTTCGTTCGACCGTTTTCTCCGACTTACTTTGGAAATCCGACTACCACGAAAAAGTCTGTTAATTTTTCGGATTAATTTATAGCCTATGACACTCACAAATAACGTGGCTTTCTATTGGTAAAAGAATTTTCAAAATCGGTTCAGTGGATCCAGAGATTACTTCCTACAACGTCACAAACTTTACCTCTTTATAATATTAGTATAGATTAGTATTAGTATTAGTATAGATTTATTATTAAAATTGGATACCGCACTAGTCTGATTTCGATCTAGTAATATTCGACTTAAACACTTGAAATTTGGGACACGGATGCCTTGTTGGGCCGAAATCACATTGAATTTTTGCAGGTCAATATTTGCGTAAACGAACGTGTTTAATGCATTGCATTTTCAATATCCGCGCTGATCACCGACGAACGACTGGCGTCGATGACTCTCGATATAATCGACGTTTCATCGCCGTACGGTTTGAGTTCCTCCTGTGAAAAATTAACATCACGCTTAAATTCCCTCCATCAATCATTCCTTGGTTACTTGCTGGGAAAGTTTTGGGGCGATATAACTGTTTTTTTATCCCGTTAGTTATGACTGTTGTGTTGATTTCATAAGTGTTCCGTTTCATCAAATTAATGAATGAATCTATTAGCGCCCTTATGCTAAATCGCATTATTCGTCAAATATATACATGAAAGGTGTGAAGGGTGAAAATCAGACGTCAACGTCATTGACGAAGGCGCACCACGACGCGCCTCGCCGGCGTCGCCGCAGCGCCCCCTGTCTTCCCGGCAGCGAATGAAGCAAAGTGAATTATAACTTCCGACGAGGTTTCTATCTCAACTAATGAACGCTTTGTCTGGCCCCTGCCAACGTTCTTAATCACAATGCTGACGTAAACTGCTAACTGTATTTATTAATAACTCCGCTTTCATTCCTCCAAATTGTATTCAACTGTGTATTAAATAGCAATAATTTAGCTTCAAACTATCAAACGCGCTAGATTTTGCGTATTACATAAAACAATGAGGCAGTGCATGGGCTGCCAGCAACGGCTCCCGAACAATAGTACACGGGAGTCGGCATTAAAAAAAAACGGTTGTCACCCCAAGACTTTCCCGGTAAGTAGACTCCCCCCCCCCCCCCCACCAGCATCAACCCAACCTCCCTCGTGCGCCAATTCGTAGCATATTTGTAGTATTTTCCGTGTTATTAAAATGGTGTTTTTCTAAAACTCATCCAGTATCTTCTTAAATATGTCAGATTTTAAATATTATTTGAGTCGCTTGCATATGAGATATTCCAACCGAACTGAAATTTCACAACGCGATTTCGGTCCAACAAGGCACGTGTGTCCCAAATTTCAAGTCTCTAACTGTAATATTTAAAGATTAAAGTATGACTAGTACGCCCTCTGGTGGACCGATTTCAGCTATAATCTTCTCAACTCTTACCATGACCGAAGGATTTCTGCATGCCAAATTTCAGCTCATGAAGCATTTAGGCTGTATCGTAGAGGGATACACACACAAACACAGACACACACACACACACACAGAGACTCTCAGACAGGCCTCAGTCTAGAAATGGTCCTAATCGTCTCAGGGGGGATCAAAATGGATATTTCGTTTTTATCTAGATTTTTTAACCCGTTCACAATACTTTCCCTTTGGCTGGGATAGTTATAGACAAACAAACATAAAATAAAAAAAAAATGCAACTGAAAAAGTCCTACAAGGCATCTGTATAACGAATTTTAAGTCTCTAACCGCAATAATTCGATATTGACGTATGACTAGCGCGCCCTCTGGTGGACCGATTTTAACCAAAATCTTTTCAACTCTTGCCATGACCAAATGATAGTCGACGAAGAGCGCTGATAGTGAAAATGAAAATCAATAAACACGTTCGATTTAATCGTTCACGCAATTAAACTTACCGGCAAAATATCAATGTGATTTCGGTCCAATATGAAATCTGTGTATTACAATTCCCAATTTATGGTATAACCAATTTATGGAGAAACCCAATTTATGGTATAAGGGAGTTTGAAAATTACGAGTTTATTTTCCATGTTGATAATTGATAATTGATAATGATAATTAGCAAAATTTGTAAAATTTTGAACATAACGGAATCGTGATAGCTGACATTCTAATTCTCATATAATTTAGTATACATCTATCTATTTATGTTTAAAAAATACGAAGGCATATTGCTGGATTGACAATAAAATTATTTTACGTTGATTCTTCTACATAGAATTTGCATTTCTTTTTTAATATATTATTCTCTCTTACTATTTAATGACATTAGTATATTTTGATTATATGTAAGTAGGTAATATTAAATATAATATTACAGCCATGACAACTATCACTCCAGTTATGTTTTTAATAATAAAATTTTAAGCATTTAATTTCGTGACGCATCCAAGTGTAGGAATGCCTATCTACTGGAGTAGTTGATTGTATTGTATTGTATTGTATTCAAGTGTTTAAGTCCAATATTTCGAGATTGAGATATGACTAGTGCTTCCCCTGTGGACCGATTTAAAACACTTTTCAACTCTCACCATGATCAAATGATGCCGGCATGCCAGCCAAATTTCAGCAAAATCGGATGAAGCGTTCGAACGCTATCATGGAGAATTACACACACACACATACAACACACATGTTTGTGTGTGTGTAACGGCACAGACACACACTTAGAGACACACATACACACAGTAGAATTCAGTCTAGAAATTGTCTTAATCGTCTCGGGAGGGGGTACGGGGGGGGGGGGGGGGATCAAAATGTATATATCCGTCTTCATCTAATAAAAAAATGTGCGTTCACATTACTTTATCTCCTCGTCGGTTGATGGGCCGGTAAAGTAAAATAATAGTCAAAAATTTACAAATATTTATAAAAAATACAATTGCATATATAAATGTCAACACTTCTTGCATTCGCTTTAAAAGGTAGTGGTCAAAAACGTAACTTCATCAATACACGATATGAGAGTTATTTGCACCCATTTTAAAATCCTTTCACGCGACTGTCATCGCCTGAAAGCGACTGAAAAAGAAGTAGAAAAGAGTGTCACGGAAAATAGCGACTAAGTGCTCTCCTCCATTATACGCTGGCTATAAAAACATAGTGTTTTAAAAAAAGTTTCAAAACCGTCGCGTCATAACGCATGGCGATAGCGGCAATATTGAAGTAACAGCGATTGTAATGTCATCTTCGTATTAGCATTGATTAAATAGGGTATTAAATTGCTCAGTGTACATGTAGGTGGCATTAATAGCATTGTCCGGCCAAACTACTGGGAATTTACCATCTATAATCTATAATAACATGAATGGTTTTTTAACCGACTTCAAAAAAGGTAATGAATTCGGTTGTATCTTTTTAAATGTATGTTACCTCATAACTCTGCCATTTATGAACCGATTTGGAAAATTCTTATTCTATTTGAAATGATATAATTACAGATTGGTCATATTTTTATCAAAATCCTAATCTGATGATGGGGATCTATGAGGAATTAAAGGAAGTCCTCAAATATTATCATATGAAGTTGAAAATTTACATGTTGGTTCAATTCAGATGACAATGCATTTTTTAATAGTAAGCATGACCTTATTTTGCACCCTGGATTGGCTCCCGACGAGCGGGCTCCTCGAAGGTTAACAGCACAGACACGAATTTTGTATACTCATTCAGTTATGATAGCCCATTCTAAGTTTCATCATGATATGGCTGCTGCGCTCAAGGTTGGCTCCCGATGAGGGGACTCCTCAACAGTCAACAGCACAGACTTGCTCGAGAATCAAAGCAAGGTTGAAGAGATGTGCTCAAAGTGTAGTGTGTCCAGTGAGGAGACCGATAGTGGCTCTAGGGTTCCAGATAAAACTAAATTTCCCTAAAATTTGGTAATAAAAAAAACAAATACAAAAATAAACAAACAAACAAAATTTGATTTGATATGATTTGATAAATCTTGCATCGAAGTTTAACCCTCTCCTGCATGCCAATAAAAGTCGGTAGATACTAATCTTAGCATGTTTAATTTAAAACAGACTGTTACTACAGCAGCCAACTTATTCAACTCAATTATCTCTATGCAGGGACATTATAATACGAATTTAAAATAAACGAATAAAAACACTATAAAACTTAACGGGTTCACGAAACCCTCAAGGGTAACAAGCTGAAATTTGAAGAGGGGCGATTCGCGGCGAGGTCGTTGTCAAATGCGAATCGACTGTAATCCCTTTCTTGGGAGATTTCGGCGGGAATCCGTGGACGGCTGCGGCATTTAGTGCGGCGTCACACTGTGCGATTTGCCAGTCCAATTTATCTGGACAAAACACTTCGTAGATGTAATGAGTTTCGACAAAGTGATGTATGCGTAAGTATACTTCTTAGCGCCACCTGCATGTCGCCGTCTCAAAAGAATTGCCAGAACGTACTATGGCATTGACCAATCTAATACCTAATATATTAATAGTAGCACATAATCGAAGCAACGGTTTGATGAAATAGAGAAGAAGATAATTTCTATATATTTCTCTATTTTACCGTGGTACTGTAAGGGACCACCCCTCACAAGACTCCAAATTGTTCGGTGTGAGGTGGTGGTATCAACTTACGAGTTATCTCCGTATTGAAACGCGGTTTTGAATGGAGTAGAAGGTATTTATTGATCGAAGGTTTGAATAATGCCAGTTATAACGCTTCCCGAACAGTTTACGTTGACGCGAGTGTATAGATGCGCGACCGCGGTTACGAGGATATATGGATGAGGATTGTATGTGTGCTCCTAGTATCTTGTACTGGGCACGGCTCGAGTCTGTGGGATTCCAGACTGATGCTTCGAGACTAGGGAGGATAAGGAAAGGAAACCAAGGAGCCGGATTCGTTGACACACCTCGTGAGAAGGGTACCGAATATGCCGTCGCAACCTTGGGGGAAGATACTTTTGTTGCTTTTTCGCCAGTTTATATAGGCCGAGAAATGATGCAATCCAAAATATTCAGAGTAAAAGTATTGTTTCATCGTGCTGATTCATGGCTGCACGGGTTAAAATAATAGTTGAATTGTGTCAGTGGATTTCACTGGAAATCGATGCATTTGTTCATCGCATGTAATGGACTTAAGGTCCGTTACAGTACCATTGATGTATGGGGTATTATATTGGTCAATGACATATTACTTTCTAGCAACTCGCGACATGCAGGTGACGCTGATATCTACAATAAAATTGACAAATATTTTTTAAAAAATTAAGGTCTGGTTAATTATAAAACCCAATTATGTAATCAATAATAACAATAATTACATGAAATTATTAGTACCATCTATCGCATTTTATTTAGGTTGATTATATCACAGAAATAATACAAAGAGAATAGAATGCTATCTATTAGTATATTTGAACTTTAAAGCTCATATAATAACTTATTTATTGAAACCTGTAATCCAAATTAAAATGTACATGTGTATGTAAATAATATTAAAATAATAACAGCTAAGATTTAAAAAATCATTTGTTATTATATTAATATTTTTTTCAAAATAGTATATCGTATATGCGTGCTTAGAGCGCCTATGTATTAAGATAATAAATATAAGAATAGATTAATTACTGTTTGATTATTGCCATCAACACGTTGCGTTTCATAGTAAAATTCCAGCTACCAAAACGTAGTCCGGAATCGAGCAATCTAATAACCTATATATTCAATGCTGCTACGATTATGCTACGATTCAGCTGCAGCGCCACGATTCTCGATTAATACGATATTGAGGTCACAAGCAATGCTACAGTCTCATCTTGAAAAAAATAAATGTAATCTACGATTTAAGTAAACAGTAGGTAATAGTAAGTAAATATGATCTAGAAATTTAGGCTGCGGTTTTACAAATCACCGAAAGCAAGCCAAAAATTTCAAATGGAGAAAAGTTTTAATTAGGCTTGACAATGCAAATAAAACCGTATTATTTCGTGTGTGTAAATATGTTTACTGCTTTTTTAATATTATGATGATATTAAGTGATCAAGGCAGAAGTTATGACGTATTTTTTTAAACGAGTAAACTTCGAAAGGTTTCTATTAATTATAGAGCGTCATTCAACTCTTTGACTCTAACATTAACAATTTTTAATTTTATATCTCTATAGTGATAATGGTACTGATATGATAAGTATTTATGAGCATTTTTATCGAATTTATTTTATGGAACTCTTGCGATGTCGAACAATCGTGGTTTAAATGTTTGTAATTCGAGGATTTTGCCTTACCTTTGGCTTTGACTACATATATATATACATTTTCATTTAGAGCAGCATTATTTGTAAGAATGCTAATATAATCCTCACTGAAAGTGCAGTATTTCAAAAACCCAATTTTTAGGAATTCTCTCCATAAAAGCTGCTTTTTTGGATCAAATATTTTACCAGATCTACTAAAAAGATATTCTCTGTTAACACTGGTTGTTGCGGCGGATAGATATTAGCAAATGACAGGGTAGATGACAGTGGCATCAGCGTATTTTCTCAGTTGTTTAGTGTATGCTAAAAACAGTATACACTAGTGTAGGCTTAACATGCACGTACTTGATCACGACACTCGACAACATACAAAGACAACATAGCCCTCGCCAAATTCCGTTTGACTATAATCCAAAAGTCATTTGTGTATTTGGCCTATAAACCCTTCCAAATTCAATAGGAGATTTAAAACCAACAACGATCGAATATTGTTAATCTAGAGTTAATCTGATTCAAAACTGATTCATCACACATGCTACACATAAATTAGACGATCTCGAAAAAATATTAAAATTATCTCTTAATATACATACCTATTATGATATATAATGGAATCTCATACCTCAATTATTCTTATTGTAAATAATAAGAGGTAAATTCCGTAGGAATTATTTGATAATATTTAATTATTTATTTAATTTTTTGTTGTTTTACTGGTGTGATTATTTAGGATTTCTTTTTCATTTGTCTCACTTTGGTTATTACTAGATTAGGCTATCTATTTCTTTGACTTGATTGTTTGTTTCATTTATGTCTTTCATTATTTGTATGTTAAACATTTATTATTATATCTTATCCAACTGTATTTGCAATTTTGGATAAATAAAATTCTATTAACTAATACTATAACTATTACTACTATGAATTCATACTTTACTTTTCTCTTCACCATAAAAACGCATTGCCCGGTGATAGATCATTTTGCCTCTGTTATGATCATTATTTTTTATCGATATTTCCCATCATCTACTTATAGCGCATCCTCTGGCAGTGTTTTCAGAACATATTATCCGTTGCACCAAATAAAAACACCCGAATATTAAATCTCTGAAATTATTCAATTTTATTTTGTTAGGACAATAATTGATTTCCTCAATATTCGCATTCGCATTCACGGATTTTATATTTTATTATCTGCATCCGAATTTTAATCACCGATAAATTGAATATCGGCCTGCATCGGTTCAATAACAACTTATACATTTTCGTTAGTGTGACTGTGTTCTTATTTCTCTCCTTTAATGTGATTTGATCTACCCAGCCCCGCGTTATAGCCTCCTTGAGACCAGATAGTGTTGCATTTAATAGGCTTGAAGGTAATATTACGTCTCTTGACCGTCTGGATCTGTTTATCCTGGCAATCGCGTTGAAGTTTCATTGAAACTGAGAAACAGTTTGATTACGGGGGCGGCAAAACGGCGGACCTCTAGTCTGGTCATCCTGCTATAACTTTTTCACTCTTTGACTTCTTTGCTAAAAGAATTGATTATATAGTGTATTATATTTATCAATGTCGTACTACAATTTGGCAACCAGGATTTCACTACAAAATGCAATGTGTAGATGACACTTAAAATTAAAAAATAATCGTTTATGTGCAATATGACGACTTCCGTGGTATAACAGATAGCGGCGCATACGGCATAAAATAATGGCATAACATAATGGCATAACATAACATAAACGGCATAAATCATAAATGGCATAACAACGAAGAAATTTTTACATTACAGTTCTTATTATATTACTGGCTGACCCGTGCCCACTTCGTTGGGCAGTAAAACTTTTTACCTATGATGAAATTATGAGCGTGGTTCGGTTAGTACTGAGTGCTATGATTTATTTCCTGACTGCCAAAAGAAGGGTTATATTTTTACTGCATATGTATGAATGTATTTGCATGCCAGTTTGACTATAATACCGTTATTTGTGAGTGTCTTCTTGTGAGTGACTTATTTGTGAGCGTATTATCTCTTTAACTATTTATGAAGTAAAAGGGAAATAATATGCAGTAAAAGGGAAAAGTCTTTTGTTTCAAACACTTGAGACGATAAATTTACTTATTTTAATAAGAATTTATAATTGTTGATAATATGACCAATAAACATGACCTAACGATTTAAATATTTTTTTTAATATAAAATACTACTTTTTGTGACTTAAATATAAAAGTTAGACATATGCTGTCGCTGACTTTTTGTAGGCATTATCAAGCTCTACAACTTTTCTCTAGAACTTAATTATATATCTCTCATCGTTAAGGCAGCGTTAGTTAGAAACGTTTTCGTTCGACCGCTCATTCTCCGACTTACTTTGCAAATCCGACTACAACGAAAAAGTCTTTTCATTTTTCGGATTAATATACAGCCTAGGACACTCACAAATAACGTGGCTTTCTATTGGTAAAAGAATATTTAAAATAGCTTCAGTAGATCCAGAGATTACTTCCTACAACGTCACAAACTTTACCTCTTTATAATATTAGTATAGATTATTCATTTCATAAAGATGTCAATTTTTACTATGGGAAGCAGGTTCCAATATTTAACAATTACACACTTTCATGTTCACATATACCAAACAGATAGTATTCTAACTCTCCGTATTATCTCTGTTATGTAATGAATCTATATACAAAATTTGATAGATGACACTAATAATTGAATGTTATTAAAGTTATCATTGGGTAATTTAATGAGTTTTTATAATCAATCGGTTTTTAACAAAAAAATCGTTCATTATCAATGCTGTTATAGATGGCAAACAAATTTCTATTAATTTGTCTGTCAATGCTATCAGCGTCACCTTCGTTTCGCCGTGTCGAAGGGGTCACCAAATCGTTCTATAGAGTAAAGTAATCTAATACCATATATACATAGTGGTATAGGGTTTTCATCTATATTATTACCGTATTTATCATACTGGCCACTTAGACATTGGATAAGTTCTGTTTGAGTTAGAAATTCGTATTCAAACAAATTTAAATTAAATTAATATTATACCTCCTTCAACACTACTTAGAGGTGTCAACTACAACGGGCGAACCCGTCACCTCAAGAGGTCTGTAAAGATAATGACCGTTCTGTCTCCCGTGAGACTTAGAGACAAATACAAATCTACCGTCTTGCTAAGCCGACATGCCGGTCAGAGGCCAATGCCTTACGGCGAGGCACCGGTAAAGGCATCAGCGGGCAGCCTCGCTCCCTGACTACCAGTTTTGGTAGGATATATCCGTGTGGAATTAACCATCAGGATACCTCCAACCCCCGATTGGTTACATGTTCGAAGTCGCTTGTGCGACCTCTTCCTGACGTATATTCAGCCGTGATTCAGTTTGAATCTATCTCATACTATGGGCATCTTTTGCCCGTCTCTGAATTCAGAATCTCTGAATTCAGAATCCAACATCCACCCCCGCTACGTAGGAAAAGTATATTTCCATAGTCTCACGATTCCTTCAGTAATAAGTCGAAGTACACATATCGATTGGCTTCGCCGCACGGTGCGCACACCGTCCAGTAGCGCCGGAAGACAATCCTCGGAAATTGTCCACCCTAATCGCTGGGGAATTGTCTCCCGAAAGCCGATCAGCCGTGAGGCCTGAGACGCGAGAGTCCTAGCCGGGGTTGTCTTCCACAGGAGGGGGCTACTGAATAAGAGCTGAATCGTGAGTTAAGCTAATCCGAAAATACAATGGATCTTATGTTTCAATATTCGTCATTCAACATCAGTCAATTATTTATCTTGCTATCGTTTGTTATTTCTCGTATATTTTTGTGAGCGCAATCAGTTGAATCTTCGCTTTAAAATGTATGCGGTCCAAAATAGCAGCAGCACAGCAAGTAATATCAATAATGTGTACGGGCTGAACTCTCAAAAACGAGCCCTGCGGAAGACTTGAATTAAGTGCGATAGTGGAAGCACATCCGTAGCAAACTATCGCTGAGCTAGCAGCAGCTTTTAAAGTAAGCGACCAACCACATTGAGTCCTTTAAGTATATTCATCAAAGCTAAAACTCGAAAAGTGAGAAGCTGCAATCACGCGTCGATGATTATATCGCTTTACTGAACCAACGCCAAAATGAAGGAATTCAGTATCGGCTTATCACTTTCGTCATAAAATGGACCTTGTATGATAACCTTAAGGGGCTGGTAAAAGGTTAGCTATTCATGCAGAATGCCAATAATATTAATAATAATAATAAAACTCATTTATTTCAAGAAAAAAAAAACGAGTGAACATTGAATAAAAATTAGCCTTAAAAATAAAAAAAAACCCACAGCAAGTTGTGTCACGCTTATAGTGAAGATCGGTCCCATGTCGCCCAACTAAACAAAAACTTGTTCTAGGGCAAACATTTTAAACATATACAAGTTTAAAAAAGAAATCATGTTCAAAAGAAGAAAAAATAGTTTAAAAAAATCGAAAATAAAAAAAACATTGAAATAAATAAAAATATATTTATAAATAAAATGTATAAATATGTATTTATAATAAAATAAAATATTGAAATAAATAGATAATTAAATACACTGAACCTTCGGTTAATAATAAGCTATAAGCTATATATATATATATATATATATATATATATATATATATATATATATATATATATATATATATATATATATATATATATATATATATATATATATATATATATATATATATATATATATATATATATATATATATATATATATATATATATATATATATATATATATATATATATATATATATATATATATATATAAGCTATATAATAGTTAAGTTTCTAAAAAAATAAAATAGTTACAGAGAAAAATTAAAATAATAGTAATAGTCACAAAGTGTAGCCAAACAGAGCTACGACGTCAGCGCTACCAAAGTCGCCTGGATGTCGACGTCGAAAACGTACTGCCAAACGCTTGTATGAAGTGAACAATCTATTACCTCTATAATCAATGGTTGTATGCACAGCAGTCTTTCAAAATTCGCGCACACCGACCGGCGGGCGCGCAACAACGGCGGTTGCAACGTCACCGAAACGTCGGGTGCTACAAGCTTCACGCGGTAAGTTTGTTTTATCTATTTATAATGTCAAACAACGGCGATAGTCTTCGATTTCATATTAACTAGTCTAGGTTAAAAACTGGTTTATTAGTACCCCTGCATTAATACCCGAATCAGGAGTTAATACGCGGACATGTTATTCGGAGGATAGTCTGCGGATTATTTAATCTCTTTTTTTTTTACATGTGACAATCGCTTACAATCAGCCCATCAATGAAGTATTAATATGTATTTGTGCGTATAACATGTATGTAAGTGCGTGTCTTGTTATTGCATTCCATCGACATAACTGAAATGCAATTTTATCTGAACGGAAAATGGCGATCCAGCCGGAAATCAAACCCGGAATCTTACGTAACACTGAAAATGTGACTCCCCTGGGACTTCGCGGAATTCGCGAAACACTGCTCCAGAATCCAGATAATGAACAATTTTGAATATTCTCGAATCCCTCCTTAATTACTCCACTAATATTCTCGAGCGCGAAAAAGTGCGCAGTTTTTGTCCGCGACAATTTATTTTCTGGAGTGTCGCGCTCCAGTGGGTCCAAAACTCAGGTAAATTTGGAGATAGATGCGAAAAGGGGCTTTCTTTTGCGCGCTCCGCTGCGACTGGGCAGCCGCCCTATCTACAGGGCGTTCAAAAAGCGCAGCAGTAGTATAAAAATATAATGAAAATAATACTACAACACATTAAATATAAAATACGACTGTTAAAATAATGTTGGCTTGGCCTCCGCCTATGTCTCTCTCCCAATCTCCCATACATTTTTCACACATCACAGTAGTGTCAACTTGTTTCCACCTTAGCGATGCGGCTAAGCATTGGCCAACGTGTAGAGCGGGAGTAAGACACAGGAGGCCGCCAAAGTAGGCCACGCCCACGGCACGACACGTACGCTCACCTTGCCCACCGTACGACAAACGCACGTTTCTTGGCCGGTACTGACGCTAATATCAGTGTCGTTCCAAGGAGGATCTTTCCTCATGTTTCCGTTCCTCCTACCCTTCCGGTATGTGTGAGGTTGTCGTTGCACGACATCCCGGGCAGATAAAACGACCCATGTCGTTAGAACTGCCCGGGTGCTGGGCGGGTTTCTCCTTTCGCCCGTCACCGCGTAAATATTAAACTGTCGTTCCAAGGAGGAGATGCGTCAACTGAAACAGGGCAGACCTTCTCTTGCTGACGGCAAACGGAACTACCATTACCACGTTCAGCAAGAGAACCCTCCTTCTCGACCTCGGCTTTCAGCAACCTCTGAAAGCAACTTTCATAATCGCGGACGTATAGCAAAACATCATGGGAGCTACAACACCAGATCTTAGTGGACCTGGACAGCTAAAGGCTATAGCTATACCGTTTGCCGTCGAGATCAAGTCTTTTTGAAATAAAAAAATGGGTATGTAATATTATTATATTTATTCATATTCATATTCACTTTATTAGTACATTGGTATACAAGTCAGATACAGATTAGCAAACATCCATACATATTAGCAAACAAACATTTTTTTTTATCGTAAAGAAAAGATAAAAATAAACAAAACAAAACGAAGAAAACGACACAAGAATAATGTAAAAAGAGGAAATACAAGACAAAATGCAAAGAGATCAATAAACACTTTAGCCACCAAAGCATTTTAGACTTCACTCGAGTAATATTCCTCCAGTGAGTAAAACGCCTTATCTGTGAGGTACCTCTTAAGGCGTCTCTTAAACACGTCAAGAGATTGCGCATGCATAATGTACTCGCTGAGTTTGTTGTAAACCGCTGGGCCGGCGATATAGGCTAGCCTCTCCGACTTGGATAATGTATGACTTATCGAACGTAGCATGCTACGGGATCTTGTAGGATGATCTTGTAAGTGATGCATACCATTCACTTCGAAATCGGCTAGATTTCTGCGAAGGAACAGCTCTACTTCCATTATATAAATGGACGGCAGCGTCATGATGCAGAGATCTCTAAACAGAGGCCTAGCTGGCGTAACAAGCGCCACACGCGATATTGTGCGGACTACACGCTTCTGCATAACGAAGGCCCTCTGCCTGTCGGCTGCTCGCCCTCATAACTCCGCGCCGTACGTTAGCCGTGAATGAAAATATGCAAAGTAACACATGCGCAGCGCGGATAAATCGAGAAATGAAGCGATGCGATAGAGTGCATAGCACGCTATTCCAAATTTATCACATAAAGCATCAATATGTAGGTGCCATCGTAACTCATTATCGATTACGAGTAAATGAATATTATGAGTAAATGAGATAAACAAAGAATCGTTACCATTTTTGGACACCCTTGTATAGGGCCTCTTCTGGGGCACTTCTTTTAATGAAACGAGTACCATGAAGAGTGTGGGCAATTCGCTTTTAATTACGGGGCTATAAATTAAAGCACTCCCTGAAAGGTGTTCGCGGTCGCCCGCGCCCGTTTTGGCGGGAAATCGATTTACTTTACGTAGCCGTTTCGTAAAATAAAATATTTATTAGACTGGAAAAAAACGGTTTCTTATGAATTGTAAAATAAAATAAATAGAGAGGGAATTAATCCACTCTCTTGACAAAGAGTCTCCTTTGCAAGAATATCATCTTACAAACGGGGAGTATAAACCGTTTTCTATATAGGTATTATAATATTTAGGTTGTCTGCAGCCCTTTTAAAAACACTCACGAATCAATGACTCGCGATTTCTGCATTTAATATAATTTGCGTTTTTACAAGCTTTATTGTAACTTGCAATTTTAGTATGTAAGTTGTTCGTTTAAAAATTTGCAAACCATTTTTCAACCAATTGCTGGTATCAGATTGAGCTGAAATTTGGCATAGTTATGTAAATTCGGTGACAAATCATTAACTTATTCTCTTCTTCATCATCGACGCGCATTTGCCCAGCGTTGGGCATACGCCTCTCCAATCACTCTCCATCCGGATCGGTTGTCCGTTTCCCTCATCCAGACAGGTCCACCTGTCTCCTTGATGTCATTGGACCATCGGGCCGGTGGTCTGCCAACACTTCTTCTGCCTAGCCGGGGTCTCCAATCCAACACGCGCTTGCTCCACCGTTCGTCGTGTCGTCGGGCCACGTGGCCGGCCCAAGCCCATTTCAGCTTGGCCACTCTTTGACCCACGTCGACCACCTTCGTGCACTGTCTGATGATCTCGTTTCGGACTCGATCGCGCAACGATATGCCGTTAACATTACAACCTAACTAACATTATTAACGACAAACCATTAAGCTGATTTGGCGATTGAGGGACTGGAACTCCCTGATGGCAAATAGTAGGACAGTCGAATTTGAGCTACTATGTTTTGGTATCTTGAGTATTATCCATTACATATGGTCATCATCATATGGTTAAGTCATCAACGCCTGCACTAGCAGATTATCTTTGCGCTCTGTTTAATTCATGCATAGTAGAATGCACCTTTCCGGACAAATTAAAATTGGCAAAAATTATACCTTTATTCAAAAAAGGGTGTCGTGATAACATAGATAACTATAGACCGATATCCATATTACCCGCCTTTAGCAAAATTTTTGAAAAGTTAATATTGAATCGCATTACTAAATTTTTCGACACTCACGACATTATTAACAGTAAACAGTTTGGTTTTCGGGCAGGATTATCGACTGTTAATGCTACATCGAAACTACTGCATGAGTTATTGAATGGGCTGGATAGTTCAAAAACAGTTGTTGGTGTATTTTGTGACCTATCAAAAGCATTTGACTGCGTTAACCACAATATTCTACTGAATAAATTAGAACACTATGGTATCAGAGACAAAGGGCTAAATCTAATTCAATCATACCTGCAAAATAGGTATCAAACGACAGAAGTAAATGGAACAAGAAGCCAACCGATTCTGGTAACAAAGGGTGTACCTCAAGGTTCCATTCTAGGTCCATTTTTATTTTTAGTGTACACCAATGACTTGCCGGGATGTGTGTCATCCGAAAATGATGACATTACACTGTTTGCAGATGACACATCTCTTATCTTCTGTGACCAAAATAAGGAATCATTAATAAATAGAATTAGGTATACGATTGATCAACTCTTGATTTGGTTTAATTCTAATGAATTACGTCTAAATATTACAAAATCAAAAATAATTCCTTTTTGCTTAAGGACTGCCAATGTTGACTATTTAAATGAATTACACGACTATTTTGAAATCGACATCACAGAAGATATAAATTTTCTAGGATTAAGAATTGACAGTAAATTACAATGGAATGCGCACATCCAACAATTAGCTAGGAAGCTATGTAGCTCGATATACTCTATTAAAAAAATCAGAAGTCTTTGTGGTTTTGGGGCAGCCAAATCAGTATACTTTGCGTATTTTAACTCATTAATGACTTATGGGCTACTATTTTGGGGAAATGCTGCAACCAGTAAAAGAATCTTTCTTTTGCAAAAGAGAGCACTGCGCAGCATGTATCAGGTAACGACTAGGACCTCATGCAAAGAATATTTCATCAAGGCAAGGGTAATGACTATGTATTCGGCGTTCATATACCAATGTTTAATGTATGCTAGACAGCACCTAACAGAAACACCAATTAATGCAGACATTCACTCGCATCATACCCGCGGTAGCTCCCTTTTATGCGTACCCCGAATACGACTGGCAAAAGTACAGAAAAGCTACTTGTACCTTAGCATTAAATTCTATAATCTACTCCCTACAAAATTTAAACAGCTGGAGGTCATAAAATTTAAAATAAACATCAAGGAGATGCTGATAGGTCACCCTTTCTATAATTTGGCCGAATTTGAGGGCCATGATTTTTCAAATATTGTGCCCATTTAAATTACTTAAAAAAGTAGAGCCTTATTGTCTGATTATTTTATATGGTCTTATATCTGTACTTTTAGTTTAAAATGCATAACGTAGATTTAATTTGATTATTTAACATTTTACTGACAATTTGAATATTACGATAAATAATTTTACTACGTATCTTTTCGAATCACTAACTGCTTCAAATATTAAGCTTCTATTTTGATTATTTATATTTATAGTTTTACAATCTAGTAGTTAATTCTTGACTAACTATGTATGTTCAGTAAAGAGTAGTAACGAAACTTACTACATAACCCAATTATTTTGACACGTCCAAGAGCGGTCTTTAGCCGTCAATTGGACATGACGAAAATGTAATGTAATGTAATGTATGATAACTATTTATTGAAGATGGAGCCCGAAGACTGCCAGAGGAACTCCCTGATGTGAAGTGCTAAAATAGTTAAATTTGGGATCGTTTGTTTTGTTGTCTTGAGTACATTCCGTTACACACGATGACGAGGGTCTGGAGACGGAGCCGGTAGATTACCACTGGAACTCCCTGATGAATGGAAACTCGAGTTTAGGCTCGTTTGTTTTGTTGTCTTGAGTACTTTCCATTACACATGATGACGAGGGTCTGAAGATGGAGCCGAAGGATTGCCACTAGAACTCGCTGATAAAGTAAAGCTTGTTAAAATTTTTTTTTTTTTTGGTACCTATGAGAATAAGCGAACTTTTGGCTCTCGCAGCGAGAGTTACTATGATTTCTCACTTCGTATTATCGACGTATGTTTGTATTGCTTCTCGATTTCTAAAGTGACAGGTAGTCGCGATAGCATCTTAGCTCTCGCGCTGTGATTGTCTTTTTTTCATAGTACATGGTCTTTATTTATCAAATAAAAAAGATACAAATTACATGTAACAGTCCCCACTAAGGCTAGTGCCTTTTCAGTGGGAAAGGCTAGTGCAGTTTCTATAAAAAACCTCGGCTTTTCGCATAGTTTCTAGGCGACAATTGATAAATTGTCTTTTTTTAATGTTCCTAGGGAAGAAATAAATAAAAATTGATTCGATAACATCAAGTTTTTGTACCGTTTAAGTAGCAAAATAAGAAATTTGGAAAGATGTGTCCATTTTGCGACCATATAAAATGTTAATTTATTTTACAAAATAAAGCTTAGTGCGGGAAAATATTTTTTTTCGGTAAGATTTAATAACTGACCATCATTCGACCAGCAACGAATGATGAACTATTTTTAAAACGTGTTGAATTCAATTTGCGTATTTGTGTGTTTGTGTCGAGCAGTAAAGTGGGAGGGGGAGGGGGTCGGATAGAGGTCTCGAAATTCACCCAAAGAATTCGTCACAATTAACTCCGCAACAGAAATGGTTACACAAGTAATTTATGCGTCGTTGGGTAGATATTGAGATATTCTAAAATCAGAGCCAGTCAGAATAAAGTTAAGTCGGCGAGTGAAAATTTTGCCCCACGTTGCTTAATTTTTGTGACAGGTTTGGAGTAATGCTGACGACACGAATTCTATTGCTAAGCAGTGTGACCATTTGTTTCGTGTATTGCAACCACTGTCTACTGATGAATTGTCAGATTTTCCGGAACACTTCGGGAGTACTAATTAAAATTACACCTTTCCTAGCACGCCAGCAACAGGTGTCCCGGAGTCTGGCCTGCTGACTGTACTCCAGCATTCTATGGCCAAAATACTGTCCGATCTGAAAGTATCAGTTTTTACAAAACTGTTGCACTTTTTTGTCGCGGGCTCTTGGCTACTAGCTCCCCAGCTATTAGGCTGATTAGCAACGGGAAACCATCCGGCCAGGCTGATTTTAAAATGGATTTAATTGTTTCGTCTAGTTATATTGGGAGTTACTCTGCCCTAGCATTTCTTCCTTGATTAGGAATTGTAAGTGTGCATGGCGGGCTAGTAAAAGCGCGCGACGGAGATTAAATCGGCGTTCGGATGAGGTGAATGAAAAATTGGCGGAAGGCGTTTTCGCCGGGCCATTCAGGATGTTTTAGCTCAGGAATAATGACGGTGTCTGTCGGAGAAATGCCTGCGTCTGCTTTATTCAGTGGTTAAAGTAATTTAGACGTAAAGCGTTGATGGGCGGTTTTAAATGGGACAATTCAAATTAGCAAGAAAAACTTTAATATTAAAAAAACAGTTTTGAAAATAGGCTTTTATTAAAATGCTCTGTATCGAGCCAACCCTGGTTGCAGCAGCCGTGTCATAGTGGAACTTAAAAAGTGTAGAAATTAAAAGGAAATAAGAATCATAATTGAATGCTGTACAGAATTTCGTGTTGATCGTTGATCGTTGAGGAGTGCTTTAGTGGGAAGCCAACCATGGATGCAGTAGCCCTGTCGCTGCAAAACTTAGAGCGGGCTTTCATAATTGAATGTGAATACGAAATTCCGTTTTTATGTGCTGTTGACCGTTGAGGAGTCCCCTGCTTGGAAGCCAACCACAGATACAGCAGCCCTGTCGCGGAAAAACTTAGAACGGGCTATCATAATTGAATGCTTACACAAAATTTCGTGTCTGTGCTGTTGACCGTCAAGGCGTCTCCTCGTCGGAAGCCAACCCTGGGGACAGCAGCAATGTCATGATGAAATTTAGAACGGGCTATTATAATTGAATACGTATACAAAATTGTGTGTATGTGCTATTGACCGTGAGAGGGGTTGGGTTCTCACGCCCGTGAGAACCCTAACCCTTACCGTGAGGTACTGGGAAGTGAATCCAGCGGTCCCACCTCACGCCCTCACTACCAGATATGTTTAAAAATTTTACTTGTGCTACTACTACTAGTTTTAAATTTGTACCCCACAACCGTATAGCCGGTTAATTAAAACTCACCGTGTATAGCTGGCGTATCAAGCGCGTGTGGCGCTTGATAACGCCAGCTAGGCCTCTGTTTAGAGATCTCTGCATCATGACGCTGCCGTCCATTTATATAATGGAAGTAGCGCTGTTCGTTCGCAGAAATCTAGCCGATTTTGAAGTGAATGGTATGCATCACCAATATCCAACAAGATCCCGCTACTTTCGGCTATTAGGATCGTAGCATGCTACTTTCGGTAAGTCATGCATTATCCAAGTCGGAGGGGCTAGCCTTTATCACCGGCCCAGCAGTTTACAATAAACTCAGCGAGCACATTAGGCAGGCGCAATCTCTTGACGTGTTTAAGAGACGCCTTAAGAGGTACCTCACAGATAAGGCGTTTTACTCACTGGAGGAATATATCTCGAGTGAAGTCTAAAATGCTTTGGTGGCTAAAGTGTTTAACGATCTCTTTGCATTTTGTCTTGTATTTCCTCTTTTTACATTATTCTTGTATTTTTTTCTTCGTTTTGTTCTGTTTATTTTTATCTTTTCTTTACGATTAAAAAATAAACGTTTGTTTGCTAATATGTATGAATGTTTGCTAATCTATATCTGACTTGTATACCAGTATACTAATAAAATGAATATGAATATACGATCGTGCTACAGAGTGTTTCCAATTGGGTATATTTTTATTTTTATTTTGGCGTTGTATGGCGCTTCAAATACTATTTATTGATGTAGCTGGGGTGAGTCAAGTGCTCCGCCCTGGTTGCTGCTATTTCCGGATAAAATAGTAGATTGTTACTTATTTTTTTTTTATTTTATCTAATTTCGTAATATTTCATTGATTTAATTTAGTTTCAGTGGACGAATACAACCGTAGATTTTTTCTTCGTTGAGCAATTCAGTTAATACATTGAGAGTTTATGTCTTCTTAATATGAAGGTATGCTCAGAATTACAAGAATGTCTTCATATTTTTCATAAGTAGCACTTCTTGGACAGCTGCTGGGACATTTCCACAATCGTTCGCAGAGTTAAGACAAAATGTCCACCAATAGGAGTTATCTAAAATAGAGGTTTTATAGGGGTGGCCAAATAAAAGTAGCGTATGCCAAATATGATAGACTCAATTTCAATATGCAATGTAAGTAGATGGGTACTCTTTACGTATAAGAAATCCCCAAGGAATGTTTTGGCCTTTTCCGTTTCTCTGTATATTTAATTTCGAATATATCTCTATTTTATTGTAATAGCGGAAACGCGTTCGCGGAAACCATTTCCATAATCCATTTACGTAGATTAGGTCGTTTGATATTTTTTATGCAGTCTGTAAAGCTGATTTTGGGCTAACATTATAGGAATTGAGTTACATTAAAGAGAGGTAAACGTGAACCGAATAAAACAGTTTGTTCAGTATACGAATTGTTTGTACATTAATAATACGACGAGGAATCGTGTTTTTATCTGTTTAAACTAGCTTGATTTACTCTACATATTATCCATATTTATTAATATTTGTGAATTTATACTACTATATATATAGCAGATATTTTGCCTGATGTTATGAGAAGTAGTAGTAGTAGTAGTAAATGGAGTGGGGGCTTGTTTCCAGCCGTTGATGTCACCTGGATCTATAAGATATTTGTAACTAACCACTTTGTGATTGAGTCAGTGGTCTGCTAGTAGCCCGGTACTGCTTACCAGTCCATGCAGATCACTGACCTTTAAGTTGGGTAGATCGTTGGGTTCGATTAAGGCTCGTCCCAGTAAACTGTGTCTTTTTGCGGTGAGGCCTGGGCAGCGACCAACGATATGTATGCTGTCTTCAGGTTCTTCGCCACATATTCGGCAGTTCTTGCTCTTGGTCAAGCCAAGGTTGAATAGATGTGCTCTAAGTATCGTGTCTCCGCCGAGGAGACCGATAGTGGTTCTAAGGTTCTTCTTGCTCATGTCAAGTAGGGCCTTGGTTTTCTTTGGAAGTGTGAAAGAGTCACAACCCCGGTCTAAAAAAGACAGTCATTGAGCTCCCCGCTGATACTATATATACTTATATACGCATAGATATTTCAATACAATAATATGATAAAAATATAAACATAATATAAATATATACATCATATATACATATATACACACGATCATTCATATCATCTCTATCATTCACTCCCTCCCTTACAAACTTAACCTTTCGGAAGTCACAATTCAACTCATCCTGGAGTCATCATCTAAGCAAACACCTACTTCAATCTCACAAACAAACTGATGCTGATTACAACACTTTGCCCCTTTTAACAGATACTCACTGAATATTCACACCGACAACAAATATAGAGCATAAAACCAACTAAATGTAGATTTCAACCCTTTGCCCGTCAATCAGACATTCTCTTGACTATTTTTTTTATAACACAATACCTACAGTTCTAGCTTTTCTCTTATTTAAAATGATATAGATATCTTTATCTTGGTGAAATTACTAACTGTATTGTTAAATAATTAAATTTCGATCATTTATATATATTATAATGTAGATGGATTTTAAGGAAAGAGTTGGGATTTCTCCCGGGGGGGAGGGGATTGAGTGCAGCCACCATTTACCACCCCTCGCTGCTCCTTACCACAACCGTGAGTGATGACGCAAATATTTTAGGATTTCTGGAACATGATGAGTAGATAATTTGTGATACCCTTTTAGGGTTAGCTCGTTCCGAAGATGATACATTTTCGTATCGAAGATTTCTCGTTCCGAAGATGTTTACCGAAGAAAGCGTAATCCATAACGTTTATTGAGTTTCTGTTGATTGTTGGTCATTCGACGTGAAGATTATCGATGCTACTCTGATCAAACGATAGAGTCAAGTTCACACTATACCGTTGTTTTCCCACGTTGTGTTGCAGAGGTCTCGTCTACTCTGTACAACTCTAAACCACGTTGCATTTGCAGAGGTCTCGTCAACTCTGTACAAAAGCCTAAACAGGGACATCGTTGCAGGATGAGGTCTCGTCAACTCAATCCACCACAGGCAACAGGTACCACCCGCCTAGGTCTCATCAACTAAGCGTCAGCACCCGCAACCTGTGCGCTACGGTGAATACAGCTAAATTTCGTTATAACCTTTGTAAACCTCGTAGTTGTTGGTATAGTGTTAAAGATGACAATTCCGCTTTTTCAAATGCAGCATTTCCAATCTCCATCGTATAACAACCTCCTTCTCAACCATTTCCACTCAATAGATACAACTTATTTCATTCGCTGTACTAGTTTTTACTTATTTATGTTGAATATTTTCATTTCATTGTGAAAGGACTAAGATAGTCCGTGCGTCATCACATTAAAAAAATAAACAAATTAGCATGTAGCTAAAGATCTAATTTGAATTTACTTGAATATGGGATTCATAAAGTCTATAATAAAATTGATTCTATATTAGGATTCTGGATGTTTTAATGGAGGAGATATAGGAGGAAGTTTTTAGGAATTTGAAGTTACAAAACATCTATCAATTATTCAAAAAAAATATACAAATCTATTTTTCTTATAATTCCTCTACAATCAGACCCCCCTTTTTTATTTAAACGTTATCATTTATTGTTAAAAAAACCCAATGTAAATTTAAAGTATGTTCCGTTTCATATTTTATTGAAAATCGCGTTTGTGTAGTAACCATTCCAAGTCTTCCTGTTTCCTCTCGAAGAGCGAATGTGACCCATTCCCAGTCTCGGAAAATTGAACGAGTTGAAATCTACATTTTCCTAATACAGCTAATCCAATTCACCGAAAACAGGACCAAAATCATGAATATTCAGAGAGTAATCCCATCCTATGTCCTTTTGTAATACAATCCTTCTCCATTTATTTATATTATTTTTATGAAGTTCAGACGTAAGCCAGTCTCGATCTCAGAAGAATGAATGCATGGAATCTTATACTTTTCAACACCCATTCATCCACTCATCCAATACCAAAACTAATCCCAATTAAAATAACGAAAGCACAATTCCTTTCCTTTCAAAATATATCTAAATACTACAATTTTGCATACGTATCTACATATTTAAAAAAAATCTAATTGATTGCCTAATAGTTTTATTCGTACTAGCATTTATAAAAAAACCTATCTAACCAAATCCAAACTTAACAAAATAAAATATTATTTTCATATTATTCTGGCAACGTCAATACCTCGTTTTACCGTCGTCATTGCTTCCGATCTCTTCGCCCTATCAAATTGTCAACTTACGAAAACCGAACAATGAAGCGCCAGCGAGCTTTGCCGGTTGCTGTGACATAACAGGGGTAGCGCAACGGATCACTTTTCTTCCAGTGGTGTACAACCAATAGTACAACCACTCATGCAAAACCATAATCGATCCGCTTGGCTTGAATCGAGAAGAAAAAACAAACAGCCTCCAATTAATCGTATCTTTGATATTGTCCAGTCATTTCCAGGGCGAAACAATAGAAAAAAATACTCAGTCTCACTTGCCATTCTCTCATTCCAGAAAAGACAAGTCAAACTTGCGAATTTGGCACGAAATTGTGATATTCAAGATTAAAACAATGACAAAGCCAACTAGCCAAAATTTCACATCAAAATCCATACTTCATACTATAAAACATTCCTTGTATACCCAACAAAATACACATCTCCACTTTCATCTTCTCATAGCCACACACACACTCAGCCATAATACACTCACACATAAAATATATACACATATATATATACATTCACACATATTTATATATATACATATATACTCATATACACATATGTACATAAAAAACAAATATACTCATAAATATATTCGATTATTACATACAAATAAGATATAAAATACAACTCCACCACCGTTCCAACATATTAAAATACTACCTTTCCACCATACAACATGTAACAAAGCCAACTCATGCACAGCCCATTTAATAACAAAACAAATCCAAAACTAATTACAAAAAATTAACTCCACCACCATTCTAACATATCAAAATATAAACCCACCACCATTTAATATGTAGTAAAGCCCTGTCTTGTGCACAGCCCATTTAACAACAAAACAACCCAAAACTAGTTACAAAAAAATACTCCACCACCATTCTAACATATCTAAATATAAACTCATCACCATCTAATATATATTACAAAGCTCATGTCATGAACAAGCCCTTTTATAACAAAACAATTTTAAACTAATTATTAAAAAAAATGCTTTTAATTTCAATATTTTAAAATATTAATCAACTTGTAATTCATCCACATATATACATCTGCCACTCTTAATTCTCAGATCATAATATTATATTGTGAGCAGTATTCAAAGAAACATATTTTATAATCTAATAATTACAAAAAATCTCTTGTTTTAATTCACTTGGAGTTTTGTCGTTGACATTATTACTCAAAAAAACATCTCTGTATTATTTCAATTGAACATGGTCTTCTGCTAAAAAAATCAAAACAACTCACCAGTCTGGTTCGCCACTGTAGTCGCCTAACAAACTATTCCTATTCCTCTTAATGAATTCTAATATTTTACCATAATATGTTTTATAAATACATATAAATTAATTTCTTGTATAATATTATGTGTTTATATTCGCTATCAACTGTTCGATTATATATCCTTTCATGTGTAGGTATAAGATTTATCAATCCCTCTATTATTTTGCATATGTTTATTCAAGCCTTTCTAAATTTTCCAATTTTTATAGATTTTTACACATTTTTCACTACGCAGTCTACTGTTTTAATTTTTTTTTAGCTTTAGCTTTCTTTAGTCCAAATTTTAATATAATCATTACCATTTTATTAATTTCGATTTGGCTGACGATCATCTGACACTACTATTAGTTTTACATTTGGAAATCTAGTTTAAATTAAAATTCCTATCTTTCTGGTATTTGCTATTTTGTCGAGCATTTTAAAATATTTCCTTATTATTTAATTTTTTTTTAATTTCCAATACGAATCTACAATTTCAACCCTTTGGATAGACGATCACCGTCCAAGGTAGTCTCGACATTTTTTATCGACTTGGTCAGTAACACAGCTATCTTCCAGATCAAAGTCCTAAACCTTCTATCAAAATAATTTCTTTTTAATTTACATTTTTATTTTTTTTAGCTTTAGCTTTCTTTAGTCCAAATTTTAATATAATCATTAACTTTTCATAATTTTCGAATTAGCTGAAGATCATCTGACACTACTATTAGATTAACATTTGGATAAATAGTTTAAATTAAAATTCCTATTTTTCTGGTATTTGCGATTTTACGAGTATTTTTAGATTTTATTTGTTTTACTATTTTACAACGTTTTTTCAAAGAAATCAACCAATCTTCTTGTAATTTTGCGATTTTACTAGTATTTTTAGATTTTATTTGTTTTATTATTTTACAACGTTTTTCAAAGAAATCGACCAATTTTCTTGTAATTTTGCGATTTTACGAGTATTTTTAGATTTTATTTGTTTTATTATTTTACAACGTTTTTCAAAGAAACCGACCAATCTTCTTGTAATTTTGCGATTTTACGGGTATTTTTAGATTTTATCTGTTTTATTATTTTACAACGTTTTTCAAAGAAACCGACCAATCTTCTTGTAATTTTGCGATTTTACTAGTATTTTTAGATTTTATTTGTTTTATTATTTTACAACGTTTTTCAAAGAAACCGACCAATCTTCTTGTAATTTTGCGATTTTACGAGTATTTTTAGATTTTATTTGTTTTATTGTTTTTACAACGTTTTTCAAAGAAACCGACCAATCTTCTTGTAATATTGCGATTTTACGGGTATTCTTAGATTTTATCTGTTTTATTATTTTACAACGTTTTTCAAAGAAACCGACCAATCTTCTTGTAATTTTGCGATTTTACGAGTATTTTTTAGATTTTATCTGTTTTATTATTTTTCAACGTTTTTTCAAAGAAACCGACCAATTTTCTTGTAATTTTGCGATTTTTACGAGTATTTTTAGATTTTATTTGTTCTATTATTTTACAACGTTTTTCAAAGAACTCGACCAATTTTCTTGTAATTTTGCGATTTTACTAGTAGTTTAGATTTTATTTGTTTTATTATTTTACAACTTTTTTCAAAGAAACCGAGCAATCTTCTTGTAATTTTGCGATTTTACTAGTAGTTTTAGATTTTATTTGTTTTATTATTTTAATTTCCAATACGAATCTACAATTTCAACCCTTTGTATAGACGATCACCGTCCAAGATAGTCTCGACATTTTTTATCGACTTGGTCAGTAACACAACCATCCTCCAGATCAAACTCCTAAAACTTCTATTAAATAACTTTTTTTTTAATTTACATTTTTGTATTTATGTTTGTTAATTAAAAAAACTGACTATATTAATTTTGAGGTGATTTTTTTTTTCATTTTTTCTTTCTCAATGGATTTTCTATGAAAATTTGTTAGATATTATAAAAAAATGACGCCTATCGAGAAATGTTAATTTTGAGATGATCTTTTCATTTTCAATAGATTTTATTTGAAAACTTGTTAGATCTTATAGAAATACGTCGATTTCTAGAAAACCAAGACTATGAGTTGATTATTTCATTTTTTTTTATGGCCTGTCTTCGAGAATTTGATGTATATTAATGAATTCCGTCGGTTTTTAGAAAACCAATCCCATTGGTTAATTATTTCATTTTTTATGGCCTGTCTTCGAAAATTAGATATATTTTAATGAATTCCGTCGGTTTTTAGAAAACCATTAATTTTGATTGATTATTTCATTTTTATGGCCTGTCTTCGAGAATTGGATATATTTTAATGAATTCCGTCGGTTTTTAGAAAACTATTAATTTTGAAGTGTTTTATAATTTTTTTTTTTTTTTTTTTTTAATCCTAATAGGATTCGTTTTATTTTTATGAAAGTTACTTTATTGTTTATTTTTTTATTTTATTCAACACATCCTAGTTTATTAATCGAAAAATTGAATTCTCCCGATGCCTGAACCGGACAAAAAAACCTTTTACTGTATTATTTAAATTTTGAAATCTACAACCTGTTTTATTCACTGACTCTATTACTTGCAAAAATAAAAAAATACTTCTTCAGCCAGCTCGTTAAAGAGCAGCCCGCTTATCCGTCGGTAAAAAAATACTCCGAATTATTTCACTTATCGAACGGTCGATAAATGACTCTTCTGGCTGTGATCCCTCGGCGGATGAGTCATCTTCATTGCCCAGTGAGTCTTGAATCCTCTTGAGTTGGTCCCGGAGTCCTGTCCGTCTTGATCCTCTTGAGCTGGCCCGGAATCCTCTTCGAAATGCCCAGAATCCCCCTGTGCAACGGCTTAAATAGGCTTTCCCCCTCCATGACTTCTTAACCCTTCCACTCACTAAATTTCGTCTTTTAGCCAATCAATTAACGCCACACCTCCAATTTCCTAGTAATTAGAAGCTTTGGTGGGGTTCGTTTTTATGTCACATTGCATTTTTATGAGTATCAACAAAAACCTGTCACTTTGTCAATTAATTTATTGCCTTCTAGAATTTTCTTGTATGGAGTTTGTTCGAATCAAATGAGTCATCAGACGATTTTGACTTGCAGCTGGCATCTTGCTTTATTTATTGCCCCCTTTTAATCCCACAGATCCGAACTCTGTCATTTCTGGTAATTTATTTCTCCAACCACATCTAGTAGTTATAATTAGATATACTCATTTCATACGCCCCTTCATGTTTGTTTCTCATTCTCCCCATACTTTATATCCCACTCTTACGATTAAATGCAGGTGTTCCAATTTCTGGTATGCTACGCCCCCAGCTGTTAAAAACCATCTGGATTAATAATTTTGTCCCTTGTACACATTTTTTCCTTTATTGGTGTCTTTTATCTGTATGGCGGCAATTTCACAGATCAAAGATATAGCACCCCTGGTCTAAATTGCCACTTCGATCGTTATCTTTCTATAAGGACCGCATTGTGATCGAAAAGCAATGAAATTCTCATCTGTGTTTCGTATCCTATCAACCTCTGGAACGCCAATACCACCGATCGGTGGTTTTCTGTTGTGATGATTTGCAGGCAGCCGATCTTCGTATTTATGCAAACTTGCAACTTTTATGTTTTTTTTAAAAGTTTTCTTCATTGAATAAGACACCATTATATATTAGTATGTGCACACTAACACCCCCTCACAACAGACTGTCAAGAGTTGGAAACATGCCGTAATGAATTTCATTCTTATGGCTGGTTTTCTAAAGGTTAATATCCGAATGTCATATATTGCTAAAGATATCAATTACATAAAATCAGTGGTCAGATGACATTTGTTGAGTTTTTCTTGACCCCAGTATGGAACATTACAAGTGGTTGCTCCATCATGGCTTTTGTCTGGCGACATCCTTGGCTCTGTTTTCAGGATGCCCGATGTTCATGCTCCAAGCAGTCCTTAATGATTTTCTTACCTATAGCGAAGGGGACTCCAACAACTGGTTCCACCGGGCATTCCAGTGTGTCCAGTTTTGCCAATCTATCGGCCTCTTTGATGGCCCGGCATCCATATTAAGGAGATTTTGTTGGCTTTTCCCAATTTGTAGAGCTCTTGCATACAGTCCCAGACCACAAAAGATTCTTTGGTGGCTTTATTTAGAGCGTTCAATGCTGCTCTGCTGTCAGGGGGATCATATTGTCCAAGGGGGATGCTGATTCTGTGGTTGGTTTTGGGTCGGTACACGCATGCCACAAAAAGTCAATTTATTCCAGATCCGTCGGTGAACCAGTCGTCTTTATTTTGGCTTTGGAGCCAGTGCGGATTCTCCCATTCTTTTCTGGTGGAGATTAGGATTTTATAGGAGTTCTCTACCAAAAAAAAAATATTGTTAGTTCTGGGTCAGGGTGAATGGGCTTTGTGGAGGAGGTTTAGCTCAGGATGATTGGATCCTCCTCGCATCCACTCGCCCAAACACTTCAGTCTATATGCTGTAAACCTGGCGAGTGAATTATGCATGTTATGAGAAAAAAATTTATCAAGAAATATAACCTCAATTTCCATACTTGGTAGCATAGAAAATAACAATCAAATATTATTTTAAGTGCTGGTCATCTCGATGCCGTAACGCTACAGACGTGCAGACGTACTGCCAAATTCTGTGTTTTTTTTGTAAGCAGAAGAGGATTTTACTGAATATTGGTAGTGAGCTGTCTTAGAATTATTCATATAATTCATATACGATATTTATTTTATTCATCGCAGACGGAAACACGGGTATATAATGTACCTCTAGTATTTTATATGTGAGCTTCGTAACAATGTGGATATCTTTATAAAAGATATTTCGAAGGGAGTCGCTATTGGTAACAAGGTTACCGATGCTATCAAGCGGCAGTAAATGTCCGGAATAAACGTACTCGGTCCGTTGTCAATAGCACATTCGAAGAAAATTATTACTTCAACATTGTTAGCTCCATCTATTCCCCTGGTCGAGTATTTAGAGATGTCGATATAAAAATACCATTTTTATCGATAAAAACCCGGACTTATAATAAAAATATCGACGGCTGAATGGATTTTTATAGGACAGTTTTTCATTTATTTTACTGCACTGAAGCATAATAATATGAGTAACAAATAAACTTGTCGTTATCATACTTATATCACGGAAACCGAAGACTGCCATTAGCATATAGGGTCACCTTTGAGTTTGATCCAACCTAAACTTGTCGTTTAAATTTGTATCTTTTCCAAATACTTATTGGGCTCGATTGCGTTTCTTCGTGAACTATAATAATAATAATAATAATAATATTAATAATAATGCTTTATTTAAGAGAAAGTAGTATAAAAATGATGTCTTTAAAACTACCCAACTAGGTTAATGCCCGTACTAGGGTAGATGATTTTCTTTTAAATTAAGATGCGCACGTAATTTTATACTGCAATTAAAAACTAAGGTAATATTTTACATGTTTATATAATATTAAACATTATACATATATTATTCTCATTTATATATAAATACATTTATATATAATATACATTTATATATAAATATACATTTATCTACTTGTATTATTTACATACATTTGCATTTACATACACGTATTTATTAGTAATATATAATTGTAATATTAAATAGTAATATTAAACTATAGTAATATTAAACTAATATCGGAAAATAATTCATGCGAACGAGACAGAGTAGAGCGTTAGATCGGAATGTAAAATAAACGATCGTATGTTATCCAGCACAAAACCTACCTGCCGATCATAAAACCATCTGAATTAGTTCGAAAATATTGAGTGTGGTCGCTTTATGTTCCATTGATAGTTTTATGCTGAAAGAGTGACAATAATAATAATAATAAATAATAATAATTAAATGACTTATTTGCCTAATACAAAAGTTTATTGCTGATTGCCTAAAAGCAATATCTTACAGCTAACCTTAACCTAGTGGAACAACATGTTATGGGGTAAAAATAAACTAATAAATTAAATTTATAGCCATTTAAATTCAGCAGGATCAATCATATATTTCATATTCTGCTCTAACGTATTGGCCTGCCTCGCTCGCATGAACAATTCTTCCTAAGAAACAATTTTATTTCTGAAGATTATAACTTTAGCTGGTGATTATCCTATTCAAATATATAACAAAGTGCGTAAGTTGAAGAGATACGACGTCATGACGAAGTGCGCATATGAAGAAGGGATACCCGATGTTTCCAATTGAAAAAAAAACAAACGGAAAATCGAGCCGATCTTCAGTCCAAGTCGAAACCCATCTTAGTTCACAAGGAAACGCAATAGAGCTCAATACTTAAATTAACCGTGACATTTCCATAGTTCAATGAAAATTTCCAAAATATTACTGCAATATAAAAAGGTTTAAAAAAAGGTGGAAAACCATTGCCCAATATAGTTACCATCATGTTTTGAAATATGCGTGAAAATTCTACCATAACGATTGTTTACTCATTGCAGCGTTCCTCTCTGTACAGCAGCTCAGGAGAAGATGATTACCGTGGCCCGTATTCTGTTTCTCGCGGGCTCAAACTAAGCTGGTGCTAAAAATTGCATCGTTATTTTGTTGGTATTCCGTTTCATCAAAATTAAGTACCGGTCTGAAATATTAAAATTTTCCATTTTGTCAATGGCCGTTCCAAAGCGGGGTCTTAATTTTGACAGCTCGGTCACTCACTTGCCTACCCGCTGCACGTCGTCTCGTCATCCCACGCTCATTGTCGCCACGTTTTCGTTTGTTTTGAAATATACAAATATACAAGGATTATCATACAATATATAAAACTAAAAATATATAGAAGGATATTTATCATAATGTACACAAAATATTGACACAGAATTTTCAGGGTAAAATATAGATAATAATTAACGATTATTAATGATAATCGGCGCTCATTTTCTTCGATTTAAAAGCCAATGCTGAGCAAACATTTTTGAAATCGCGACGAAATATCTTGAAAATCACGAGAGAAACAAGAGCTACACGGCTACTGCTCGATTTAGACCGTTCTTAGTTAGGACCCCAAGCAAGACCCATCCGCCGTGACACTTATACACTTTATACGCCGTGAAACAGAATACAAAAAAGGCTCTAGACAGTGCTTAACGTCAATTTAAGCACCTGATGAGGTCTACATAAGCACGCTCCGGATAAGACTCATGAAAGGGAATACCAAAATGTCAGTTCATTATTAAGCGTGGTTTTAGCGGTTTTTAGACCCCTATAAAAATATTTTAGCAGGTATTTAGTCTATTTCATCTCAGATGGTCTAGAAGGAGAAGGTAAACTTTAGGTTCTGTCTCTTCCATAATTTGGTAGATAGTGTAACGGCCTGGTAACAATATAATTCAATGACCACTTTTAATGTAACACGTATACGTTTTTAACATTATTTTTTGTCGGACGTCAATAACAATATAATTAACAAGAAATTGAATTGTTTGTTTGTTTTGTCGCGGAGCAACAATACACACAAAACCCACCTACTCAAAATGTCATAAAAGGAAAGGACCGGAAGAAGACTCCACCCGAAAGCGGCAGGAAGGTGGTGTCACCGAGGTGCAATGGCGACACCGGAATTAAGGAGATGGCGATGTGCAATGCCATCACTGGGATTACCTACCCCGAACGCCCAATAATCAACACACGTCTTAAGTGCCTCCAACGAGGCGTTTATTTTAATCATCACAATCAAGCCGTCAACGAGAAGCTAAAGGCAAACATCGAGATAAATGAGAGAGAAAGTACAAACCGTCGCGAATCTAACCGCCGTGTTTCGCACGCAAAACGTCACCACAAACAACGAAAACCACATCGCAGCGACTTCTCAGCAGAGAGCTTTTCATCTTGTGCCACGGCAGTCCGGAGACTGGTGGTGAAGGGGAAGGTTTCAACTGAGGGCGCCGCGACGCAGTACGAACTCAAAACACGAAAAACTAGCGCGCTCACACGACCGCTTCCAGCGACTTTCCGGGCGGGAGCCTTACTTCCGGTGGCTACTTAATGCAAAGTAGGTCGGGGGAGGGATCGCCGGTGGCGTCCAAAAGCGGTAAACGTGCGAAAATCTAATGTGCGAAACACGACACAATTGCAGCTCAAGCGCCGCCCACGGGACGTCAGCTAGCGGGGGCCAACGGCGGACGACTGAAGTACGGTGCCCCCCGCCGGTGTGTATATCGGGCGGTCGGCCCGAGTGAAGGAGACAGCGGAGACAAGAGGGAGATGGGGCGATCGCCGCCCGGCGACTAGTATATATAGGCGATAGGATTTAAGCGTAATTCAATTCACTTTGTACACGACTTTGGAATTAAACAACATACTGCAATTTGAATATCGATCGCGAGTTTCATTCTACGGCAGAAACCCTCGCGACAGTTTGTTTCTACTCTTTATTATGAAAATTTCACAAATTTATTATCATATGACAATTTCTTACAACCAACCCTACTGTAACGTGTTTATATACCTACTTATTTATTTATTAATTTACAATAACTTTATATATATATGTCATATATATATACACACCATTAACATACTATGGTTGAGTTGGGAGAGATTGAGCACATCCTATGGTGAAAATGTTTATCCGCATTCCTAAATAGGTCAGAGACCCGTATCTGACTCTTTTGATATTATGAACTTACGTTGCATTGCATAATACATAAGAATATATACATATATACATACACATACATATATATATATATATATATATATATATATATATATATATATATATACATATATATATATATATATATATATATATATATATATATATATATATATATATATATATATATATATATATATATATATATATATATATATATATATATATATATATATATATATATATATATATATATATATATATATATATATATATATATATATATATATATATATATATATATATATATATATATATATATATATATATATATATATATATATATATATATATATATATATATATATATGTATATATATATATACATATATATATATATATATATATATATATATATATATATATATATATATATATATATATATATATATATATATATATATATATATATATATATATATATATATATATATATATATATATATATATATATATATATATATATATATATACATACATAAGCAAATAATACACGAGATTTGATATTAGTTAGTAATACATAATTTAATAAAACAATTTAAATTATTAGCGAGAGCAATTGAGACTCAGCATACAATGGACCCCTTTCAAGCAGGTACTTCTTTATAAGTATTTTGAATGTATAAGTTAGTCTAATTATATGTATAAGTAATTCTTTATAAGTATGTATGTATATGCGTGTAATATGTGTGTAAGTGTGTGTCTTGTTATTGCATTCGATTGAAAGAATTTACAATGCAATTTGATCACAACGGAAAATGTAGGATCAGGCGACCTAACCACTATGCCACCGGACCGTGTCTTTCGACCCCAGCAAAAAATATGCGTTTTTCAAATACCACTAACCGTACATTTTGATATTATTTCTAACATTTCAACGTCAGAATGTTGGGTATTAAAACGCTGATATTTCATGCATAAAATCACTCTTCTTCAATAATCATCCACCTTGGCAAGTCGTTCTCTGTATACTAATAAATAGATAATAAATTGTTTAAATACTACTACTAGTGTTTACTTTGCTCTCTGTCTGGCTGAGGTAAAAAATCGACTCAAGATTGGAAACCTGGTCTTCGCACAGCATCAGGAACTGGAGACCAGGCAACTTTCAATAGTGGTGACGTCAGACGAAAAACATGTGAAAAACGTTACACGTTTATTTATTTATTTATTTATTTATTTAAGAATTAATTACTATAAAACATTGATTAGCTTACAAAAATAACAGGAACCGAATGGCAAAACCTTAACCTTTTGCTTATTTGTTTCTGTCACCCAACTGGGACTAGCCCGTTCTAGGGTGGACAGGACTCCAATATTACAATCAAGCTTTTACCGTTTTAAATAAACTAACTATGTTGAATATTACACTAACTTTTAACCTGTTAACCGAGGAAGTCCCTTTTTAATTACGCAACATACAACGGGCGCGCACTTTTTTGTAAAGATGTGTTATTGCGTCACGCCCACGTGACGTAATTTACTATAATTATTTTTTTTTATCAATACTTAGGAATAATTAAACTACAAAAATATTTAATTTCTCGTCGACAATCCACAGAATTTAAATCTGGCCCTATTTTCCCATAGTGCGCGCGGTTTCACGTGCGTCTATATAATCCACAAATTCTCCGGAAATAATACGCACCGCAGTGCGCGCCTGGCCTTAATTTCATATGAGTACACGTACCGATGACTCACACATTCTTTAAAAACAAGTCCCGCCCGTTCAAAGATAGATTATTTATTTCGAGAACGTTTCTATACATCCTACCCATACTCGATATTGTTTACGTTTGACTCGATACTGTGCTCAATTGCGTTTCTTCTTGAACTAAAATCGGAAATTAGTCCGTGTGAACGACACAGGGCAATGTGAGTGTGAGATGACCGGTTGTCACTTTTTCGCATTAGAACTGTCTGCCAAGGTCAAATCTTACACCGCACGAAATATGCTCGAATTTATTCGAACGAGTTTAAGAGCCCCTATCAATTTCGCAATGTGAAAACCGAAAATACACACTTTTTCAGGACGAATTTTACAATAACCATAAGATATATCTGATATTTTTTAATTCACAGTTATACAACACCTATTTATTTAGTATGTCTACGAAATTTTATATTGATAACAACTTCGTATAAATTAGGAAAAAAAATATACAAAAATGGTTTTTTACATAAAGACGAAACACGAGGTTTTTCAATTCGTTTTTCTGCTAACTGGTAGCGAAAAACGTTCTGAAAAAAAATGTGCGTACTAAGCATATAATATATTAGTAAGTCTACGATATATATTTTTTAAATTTATTCAATTAACACTAATAAAAAATGTGTTGTACTATGAATAAACCCACTAAAATCGTGTGTAAAAACGTCGTCTACGCGTAAGAATATAATAAAAATAATTACAAGATATAAACATTTCAATAATTGAGGCATTTACCCACCCAGTATTTTTATTTTTTTTATCGGGTTAATATCTACATATTTCTCTGTAATAAATTATCGAAATCCATGCTTACGCGCTGTTCATTCGCGTTAGTCCGTGCATTCGCGCCCGAGGGCTACTGGACGGTGGACGTGCGTTGCGTTGATTTCCGGAGCTCGCGATATTCTCGCGTCCTGCGCGCGAATACTCGCGCCCGGCCGAGCGCTTTTCGACAGTGGATATGCGTCGATTAAGCGGTTTTGATACTGCAAGATTTATTAGGGGCTATCCATAAAATACGTCACGCTAAATTTTCGGCATTTTGACCCACTCCTCACCTTATCAGTATTTTTTATTGTAGATGTCAAAAAAATGTGTTTAATTTTTAGAAAATAGGTCAAAACATTAAACTTTACTATCAGGGCAAGATTAAAGTTAGAAAAAAGCTGAAAAAACACGAAAGGCGTGTGAATTTCGTAGGCAAATTGTTTTCACCTTCCTAACTATATTTAACTAATTTTTTTATAGTTTGTTACTTTCTTTAATCTATAAATACGGGTAAAAATGTTGTCCATCGCCAGCGTCGGCGTGGCAATGCTGCAAGCGTCATTGATACCTTTGGATCGTAAGCGAAAAAGAGTAGGGTTTTTGACTTAAAATAATTGTTCAAAAAAAATAAATTTCAAAAAATCTATAAATATATAATGTATATTTGCAGAGAATTAAATAACAAAAATAAGACATTGCCTGGATCGTCATCGATGGGTAAAAAAGATGGAGATATAAGGTATTTTTACTTGGTAATAATAACAGTAATTTATAAAAATATCGCAAAGGTTTCTATTAACATCTTTAAGTTTCAGTGGGAAATTGTATATAACCATACACTGTGGAATATAAATAGCGCACAGAACTTTAAGGGTTATTTCTACCCGTAACATTTTTTTTATTCGACAAAAAAAGTTTAAAAAAAAACAAATAAAATAAAAAAGTATGGCACATGAATAGTTTTGGATTATTTTGAGACTATATTTAATTTTATTCGTATAAAAAATGCAATATTTTCACGATTTGATATGTTTATACTATTTTAGCATTTATTATTTATTAAAATCGTATTTACGTGTATGTGCAGGGTCGGACTGGGCCTAAGGGGCCCGGGTGGGATTATGACTTTAGGGGCTCGCCGCGCGCCTAGGATCAAGTGATACCATCAGGTCAACCAATAAACCAAATGATAATAATAATCAAATAGGCACGAATTTTAGGAAGTTTTTAATTTCAAAGACATACATTTTTATGAAAAAAGTTTAGTTATTTATAACTATCCCATCAAAAACAAAAATAAAAGAGGAGAAGTTTCAGCTAGAGTGCCAATAACTTGTTAAAATAAGACATACATTTTTATATATTTTTATATAGAAAGTTCAATTAACTAATTGATAATGTATTATCCAATCAGCATTTTTTTTAAAAGAGGAGAAGTTTCAGCTAAATTGTCAATAACTCTTTCGTAAAAACTGATATCCTAGTCATCCTTGATAAGATCCGATTCAGTATTCAGAATAATCAATGAATCTAGCAGTTCTTGACCTAGTAGGGAACGAAGCCTGGTCTTAATGCGCTTCAGTGCTGAAAATCGTCTCTCGCGAGTCACTTGCGTAAATGACATTGTGAGTATTGTACAATAAGCTACGTATAAGTTGGAGTTCGTACTTATGTGCATATTATACTCAGACAAAAGTTTACATGCACATGGTATGCAACTTCGGCAAGCATCGGAACCTCTTCTTCCTCCTCTTCATCTTCTTTCTCAATCTGAGAATCTGAATCCTTTGTGTGATGCTCCCTAAGTGAAATGTGTTCGTCCCAAATAGTTTTAGAAAGTTCTTTAAAACTTTTTGCAAAAGATTCGAGTTCTTTTGAAAGTAATTCTCGATCAACATTGGCAATAGATACGATTGACTTTAATGCATCATCAGGAATTCCGTTTTTGTCAATTTCGTGGATGTTTTTCGGATCCAAACAAGCGACATCCTTCATTAAATGCTCATTGCAGTTGAATTTTTCATCTATTTTAACTAGAGTCGTGTTGATGATGACCTTGTATACGATAATAGAGAAAATTTATTTGGGTCCGCAGATAGCAGTCCAATTTCATCTTGACATAACTCATCTTTTTTCTTTTTTCATCATCGGTTTTCTAGATGTTCTCCGTAATGGCAGCGTGGTCTGTATTTCAACATCAACGTTTTCGACTTGAATTAATTCTTGGACCTGGGATTCAAACAAACTTGCAGCACTGAAAATGTCGTCAAAATGATCTAATTGTTTCCACAAATTCTTCTCCAAAGTTTTGATAAATCCCCAAGCTTTAAGGTAGTCTAGTGTAGGAGTTTGCAGGTATAAGCTTACAGGGGTTGATAAATCGAATATTTTCTTGAAGCGCAGGCTGTCAGAATTGTTTCAAATTTAAGAAAGGAATCCATCAATGCTTTGTATGAAATGAAACCTTTGGCTCGAACTCCGTGCTCAAAGATATGGCACTTAGAGTCTTTATCAACGCAACGTATCGAATTTTCTCCATGATGGTTGTCAATGCTTTGTCTTTGGCCCACCATCTCGTTTTTCCGATGTTCTGTAATCGTCTCAACTTGTCTCTACCAGCTGTTATTTCCGCGATTTTGTCCACCCACACGCGCTCGAATGATTCGTGAATAAATACATTTGTAGACTCCAAGATGCCGAATAAATTCTATTCTTCAGTACAAATTAACGTACAACTTCAGTACAACTTGGAAAGCCGAGCCTGTCAAAATGTTACTGTCGAATAAATTTATTTTATTTATTTATTTATTTATAACGTACAAGAACAAAAAAATACAAGGACATGCATACTGTTGTACATGAGGAATAATTAAGAACAAACATTATAATAGCGAAAAACATAGCTCTATGGATATAAATATGCTAGCATATCCGAATGAGGCGAAATCGCACAACCAACTAGACCTAGAAGGTCTGTCTCTGGCTGTGCTGTGTTATACCAACTGTATTTTTGTAACTCGCGAACTGACGAAGGTGATCAATTTTAAATATTTCTAAATCTAACAAATGTGTTGTTTACACAAATTAAAGTAAAATTTAAAGTAGAAAAAAAAAATATATATGTATGCAATTAAGGGCTAAAAATAAAGTAAACTTTACATTATATACAATAAATTTAAGTGGAAAATAAGTAATAATATATACAAATATATGAATAAACACTACATTCTAGTATATATGTTTAAGAAAATGATATGTAATATTGCACAATTTTACAAATACGTATTTTTTTTAAATATTCACCCTACAGTATTAATAAGGTCTTTAGTTTTTGAACGCCCAATATCTAGAAGCCAGTTTTTTACTTTACCTTTAAAAGTTACATAATTTTTCACGTTTTTCGTGGTTTCACATAGTGAGTTATAAACTTTCGGGGCGATAAAAAAACATTGTCTTCGGGCAAATGTGCTTTTAACCTTTGGAATTGTGAAAAATTCCTTACCAGCATTTCTCGTTAAGTACAATTGTTGACTTCTTGCTCTGTACTCTTTAGTTTTGTGAAAGCTTACAAGGCACTGCTTAATAAATAGCTGGCAGATATCCAAAACCTTAAACTCCGCAAAGAGGTGGTTTGAACTGTACCGAGGAGGCTTTTTGTTTATGACTCTTATTAGTAACTTTTGTGCTTTTAATAGTCGGTCCATTGTTGTTTTTGTACATGAGCCCCACGCTATAATTCCATGCACCCATATACTTTGACCAAGAGCCATATACACCATTCGCAGTGTTTCTTTACTCAGTACATTCCTAAGTTCGCGGAACACGTACAGTAATTTCCTTGTTCGCGCCGTAAGCGATTTTATTTTTGAATGTATTATATTATTGAATGTAGCAATTATTTATTACGCAACTATAATGAAAAGAACTTGAATTTGACGAAAGATACATCGATGCCAATTGGTGAACGAAGACCGCTCAATAGTGATCGACTCAAACGTCTACGGATATCCGTTAAATCGGCAGTTTGATACAGGAAAGCGCAAAATCTTCCCTTGGTAGACAGATAAATAATCTACAAAACGACATTTTAAACAGTCCGAAGCATATATTTGAGAACACACAAATTTTGAAAACTATTTCTGCACAGCTGAAAAAAACTAGATCCAAGCAGTGTCCCCACAGTAAACACTTTACTGCGGAAATTAAATTCAAATACCTCGAACTTCGAATATCATGCTCGAAGTCTCCTATACAATTTAAACATCAACAGAGCTGGACAATTCAATGCTATCGTCGCAAAATTTATTGGAGTAAAACGCATTAATTTTTCTTTGAAAGATTCCTACAAACTAAGGTGTTACGTGGTAGTAGTGGTGTATAATACGGGAACATTGATATATAAACTACATAAAACAATTTTCGATAAAAGCCCATCTACTAATGTGAAAAAAATTGAACAGCAGCAACTTATGCAGAATACTAGGACGAAGACAACAAAGCAAAAATACGTCTTTTATTCAACGCCGATAGTAGTGACTACGGGGAAGCATGTCAAAAGCCAGACATGTCATCGGATGAGTATGAAATAGCCAAGGAGCTGTTTTTGGAAAATATGAAACAACAAATAAAGGACCGTCACGAAATTGAAAGAGATACGATATTACAAGCAGAAAGCGCTTTATGGCTGGAACTAAGAAGGTGTCTTTTAACAGCATCAAATTTCTCCAACACTTACAAACGACGTGAAAATATTAGTTCAGCGCCTCTCGTAAAGAAGCGTGCTTGTTTTCATTCAACATGTATTCTGGTTGTATTATATTTTGTTTTATAGTTGCAACAATAACTTATAATACTATATACATACTTTGTAAATGCCAACCTCACTATTCGCTAGGTCATAAAAAAATATAACAGATTAATGGCGGTATTTTATATTTCTGATCTTACATTGTAAGGTCCCGGGTTCGATTCCCGACTGGGTCACCATTTTCCGTTAGGATCTAATTAACGGAATTGCATTTTCGATTCTGTCGATGGAATACAATAACAAGACACACACTTACAGACATGTTACACGCACACATACATATAACACGTCATAGTAGGGTTGGTTGTAAAAGATTGTCATATGACAATAAACCCGCCCATATTTTCACAATAAAGAGTATAAACAAGAAATGATAACCATAATATGTGACGAAATTTTTATTTTCTGTTATTATTATGTATGTCCAAAAAAAAATATTCAAACTTTTAATGACAAATATATTTTTTTAGTAGGTAACAATTTATCGAGTCACATATAATAACGTTGAGATGTTATACAACATATTTTTTACTAATTTTACATACTACTTGAGTGCTGATAATCGGTCGCGGATCAAGATTGTTTGTTGCCGCTGCGCCCGTATCTCTTCATTTGACTACGATAGTTCGAACGGCGACACCTGCGCTGCTCTGAAAATACCTAAACTAAGCGTGCGGCGAAATTGATAGGGACTCTTAAGTCCGGCAGGTAGTATTTATCGACGATCGTTCGTTTCATATTCCGCTCTAACGTATTGCTCTGTCTCGTTCGCTTGGACTAATTTTAGTTTTAGTTGACAAAGAAACGCAATCGGGCCCACTGTTAATAATTACTTATTTTTGTATTTGAAAAACAACTTTTTAAAAACATTTTTTTGCGAAATGTGGTTATACACAAACACAAGAACGTCGGTTCCTACTAAATAAACTTAACGTTTTCATCTGCCATAGCCATACGCGACAATGTCGACAAAATCAAATCTCGTTACTCTCCATCCCTATTCAGTTAGAAGAAAAGTTTTTCTTACTTGTCTGGTAGCCGGGATAATTAGGTCAAATCGATCGTAGGCAATTAAAATAATTTACTGAGGGACTATGTTTTCATAATAATAATAATAATCCCCGGCTTCGCAAGGAAAGAGCTTTAAATTTATTGTTTGGATTAGGGTACAATGTCCTTGACGCTACTGAAGCCATCCTCGGCAAATTGGAGAGGTTGCAACAAGTGTTCATTAGGTATGCGAAAAAATGCGACATCTGCAATGCGAAATCCTAATCTACAATGCGAAAAAAATCATCGCATCTCTAAGTATCGAAACAAACTTCATTGACTTCGATTTCGTGAACTTAGAAACCTGCATATTCTTTATAATATCCTCACCAATCCCACCGCTTTATCCTACCTAACCGAACAATACAAAAATGGTCGTCCACTCTGTTCCAGTCAAGATTGAAAAATTGCGATTCCTGCTCAAATTCCTTTTTACTATATTCCTTCACCGCTTATGCAGCTAGTCTTTGGAACAAGCTCCCGTCCAATATCAGAAACGCACCAACATTTTCTACCTTTCAAGTGTCTCTGAAAAACCATTTAATGTTACTTAATTCCTAGTTATCCTGCGTCTCATCCCATCCTCTTCTCTTCTAAGGAGAGATCCTTGCTAATATTTCTAAATCGTAATTATTGTTTTTTTTTTACGATTGCCATTTCTTTGATTTGATTATTTAAAAAAATGTATTAATACTGTTTTTTAAATTATTTTTAATATTGGCACTTATTTTTTCACTTCTACAAAGGTTGGCTGTAAGAGATTGTAATTTAAGCAATAAGTCCGACTAGTGTATTGTTTTGTCTTAAAAAAAGCAATAAAGAATTTCATTGTGTTTTGAAAATTAGGTATTCGCCGCATGGTTCGGAAATCCATTGAAATAAAAAGAACCACTTCAATAGAGACGACGGTTACAAACTCTCTACTACGTGGAACCCTCTTCTTAAAATGTTTTCAATGCCCAACGCCGAGCGTAAGGACGTGGCAGGATACAGTGAGTGTAACTTGCGGTGTCAACTACAACGGGCGAGCCCGTCACCACAGGACGTTTTAACGATTTTCTCGTTCTGTCGCCCTGCAGTGAACGTAGAAGACTTTGGACAGAAACAAATCTAACGTCCAGCTACGTCACAACCCGCAAGAAGCCAACGCCTTACCGCGAGATAGCCAGTGTTACCTGGCGGGCCGACCCTCGCGCCCTTGCTTCCAATTGTGACCAGATTTCTCCGGTCTCTCGATTGGTTCCGAGTTCGAGGTCGCTTGCGCGGTCCTCTCCCTTACTAAGCGGTGAAACGGTGTGCACCGAATCTATCGCGGACCAAGGCGTCCTTTGCCGACTCTGAACCGGGATCGGATGGCCAATGGTCATTTCAAGAGTAGTCGCAGTAAGGTAGGTAACCACCCCCGCTCTATAGGAAACAATACAGTTCCCAGACTGCCCCGACTGTTAGTCGGAGAGCACAACCGATTGGCTTGCGCCGCTCGGTGAGCAGACCGTCCAGGAGCGCCAGAGGTTTGATTCCCAGGGGAGACTGGTTGACCCAGTGTCCTACCCAGGTTCGCACCCCATGCGTGGAGGCCATCGGATGGGTGTTGACCCGTGAGTGTGACCGACCCTGAACACATGGGTCATCGTGGCCACCTCATCATGGGCCCGTTAGCTCCACAGTGAGTGTAGTGTGCACAGCGGCTTTCCAAAATTCGTATGCGCCACCCCGCCGCCCCACCACAGTTGTAACTTGCGGAGTAACCGCAGCAGTTTGCCGCCTACCCGCAGATGACGATTGGCAGCACTTTATTCTACTCTGGACAACGGTGGTTGCAACATCGCCGAAACGGCGGGTGTTACAAACTTTACCCGGTAAATTAGTTTTTATCTTATTTATAATTCTAGTTTGATTCTTTAGCTTTTTTACCATGGAAACTATAATACTTTGTAAACCAAAGGTACTATCTTTTCTATTTTAATATAAGTTTCTAATTTATTTTTGTATCCATAGACAATACAGCGTAAACGTGTGTATTTCATTACAATCAGAAGTTTAAATACAATGATGTAATATAAAATCGAAGACTATCGCGGTTGTTTGACATTATAAATAGGATAGAAAACGAATTTACCGCTTGAAATTTGTAGCACCCGACGTTTCGGTGACGTTGCAGCCGCCGTGGCCCAGTCTACCCAGGACAACGGCGGCTGCAACGTCACCGAAACGTCGGGTGCTACAAATTTCACGCGGTAAATTCGTTTTCTATCCTATTTATAAATACAATGATGTAGTTTTATCAACCGTGTTATTATTTATTTAATTATTTTCCCAATGGTTAACTGGTAGAAAATGCCTACGGCATTAAGTCCGTCTTTTGTATAATTTTATTTATTTTATTTTGGTCTTATTTATTTTTATTAATGGAATAAATAATAATAATAATATAAAAGAGATAACAGTAATATTAATTGTCAACAGACATTTCTCGTCATATACTCATATCAACTAATTGAAAGGTATTAAATTCAAATACCTCATTAGCGGTGTGATTTCATTTTTAATTTTAACGACAATATCCCTAAATATATATGGTCAAATGACTCTCGAGCTAATTGATTCCAGTTGGCTAGTGGGTTTAAGGCTCGTACAAACAGTAGCATTCTCCTTTCCAAAATAAACGTATTTAGAGCAGCTCTTACCTTATTGTTATAGAAACTCCAATACTTATTTTTAAGTTGTCATTTCTGCTTCTAAAAAATTCAATATTGAAATTTTACGTCACATTACGCATGATTTTTACGCATGACTTCCCATTTAATTTGGCCGAGCATTACTTTGAATAAATTCTTAATCACAGTAATATCGCCATCCGGCGCCGCTGTTTGTATTTGTTGGCATTTCATTTTCCATTTTGCCAGGGATCCGACGCCGTGACAAATGAATGAAAAATATACGGCCCTTCCTCTGAAACGCTGAATTTCGAGAAGCCAAATTAATAAACGAATTTATGTTGACATTTTCATTCGGCCCGAGCGTAAATTAAGCGAAATGCCCCTGAAAAAGTTCCGCGCAAATAAAGTGGACGCTTTTTTTTGACGGAAGACTGACAATATTTATTTCTTTGTATGTGGTAGTTGTTACGGCCTCCCTAGATGGTCAAACATGCTTCTCAAGCATTTCAATGCTTGTCAACCATGCTTAACGAAGCTTGCTGCCACGCTCACGATAGAGAACCCAGCCTCTTCAGAGTTTGCGCAAAAACAGAATCGGTGCTGTATTTGGAGTGTGGTGTAATTAAAAGACCAGAATGTCTTTGAATGCATAAATAGCGAGTTTGGTTCTTGTGATAATTTTATATACGAGAAAACAAAAAAGAAATGAGCAAGAAGCTGGCCTAAGCAATTATATTTGTATAGAGACAGATTTACCCATGACCATTTACAAAAGATTTTTGATGCAGAGCCCACTGAATAATTGGATGGATCATGAAGCATTTGAAACTTTATTGGAGTTGGTTCGGCCAAATATTGAACCAGAACAATAATTTAAATAATAGACAAATCTATCACAAAACTAAAAACCGACTCCATTTTTAAAAATAAGTGCAGCAGCCATGTCATGGTGATATTTAGATCATAATTGAATGCGTATACAAAATGGTATGTATGTGCTGTTGACCGTTGAGGAGTTCCTTAGTTGGAAGCCAACCCTGGGTACCGCAGTCATTGCTGAAACTTAGAACGGGCTGTCGTAATTGAATACATATACAAAGTTCTGTGTCTGTGCTGTTGAGCGTTAAGGAGTTCCCTCGTCGGGAGCCGACCCTGGGTGCAGAATCAGGTCATGCTTACCATTAAAATGCATTGTCATCGGAACTGAACCAACATGTAATATTTCAACTCCATAGGATAAGAGTAAGTGGTTCTAATTCTGCTTGCAAGATTTGACCTAAACAAACATACTGACAAACATTGCAAGTTAATAAAGCGTATAAGAATAGAACATTCCAAGTCGGTTCGTAAATAACAGAGTTCTGAGGTAACAAACATAAGAAAAAAAGATACAACAGAATTGATAACCTGCTCCTTTTTTTGAAGTCGGTTGAAAAGAAAAGAACTCAATTTGAGTTTCATTTTAGATAATCGATAGAAGTTCAAAATAAATATAGATACTTAGCTACAGTTTTTATTATTTCATTTGTTAAATATTGCACAAAGATTAGAACTGGACAAGCAGATTGCATACATACACTTACGTACATTTTGACGATAGTCTAAGTAAAAAAATTAAATTATCGTTGAGAGAAAAACAAAAACATTATGTCTACGAGTATGTAGGCAATAAAACATTGCCATGACAGGGCAATAATAGATTTGCAATCACAAAATTAAATTGTAAGTCGAAGTGTCAATAATTAAATGTGAAAAAAGTATCTATGACTAATTTTGTAGTTTTATACCAGGGAGTCAGGTCATTCATCAATTAATTACGTCTAATTAACATGACTCCCTGGTATAAACTACAAAATTAGGCATTTGTGCTAAATATAAAAATATTTGCATAATTCCTGCGGTTTACGATCCCTTCCCAGCCCGCTACGCGATGTTTGGCATGCATGCTTGATCGTCTAAAGAGGCCCTAAGGGAGTTTGAAAATTCTGAGTTTATTTTCGATGTTGATGATTAATGAAATTTGTGAAGTTTTAAACATAATGGTATTATGATAGCTGACATTTTAATTTTCATATAATTTATTTTACATCTATTCGTTTTAAAAAAATACGAAGGCATATTGCTGGATTGACAATAAAGTAACTTTTCATTGTTTATTCTACATAGAATTTGAATATATTATTCTCCCTGACTATTAAATCACATTAGTGTATTTTGATTATTTGTATGTAGGTAATATTGAATATAATATTACAGCCATGACAATTATCATGATAGTTATGTTATTATTAATATTTTTTTACCATTTAATTTTGTGACGTATCCAAGTGTAGGAATGTCTGTCTACTGGAGTAGTTGATTGTAATGTATTGTATTTTATATGTTATAATACTGATTGTTTAAACGCAATAATCAAAATAAAACATAACAAATAATTCCTTTAAAAAAACAGAAAAAATTATACTAACGTACACGTAAAATAATACTAACCTTAAATACATAGTATTATCGAAGAAAAATAATTAAATTCGACCTTTCTTCATCTCTTTTCTTCTTCCAATTCCTTATGGGCTGCATTTAAAATAAGTAGTACTTAAGGGTTCTCTAGTCGATCGAGCATGCTTGTCAGGCATTGCGTCGCGGTCTGGGCAGGGATCGTAAACCGCAGGAAATATGTATTTATTTTAATTATTTACTTAAAATGCCTAATTTTGTAGTTTTATGCCAGGAGTCACGTCATTCATGAATTAATTACGTCTAATTAACGTGAGTCCCAAGTATAAACTACAAAACAAGGCATTTGTGGTAAATATTTTTTTAAAATATTTGCATAATTCCTGCGGTTTACGATCCCCTTCCAGCCCGCGACGCGATACTTGACAAGCATGCTTGATCGTCTAGAGGCCCTTACATAAAAATAAATTTATTCATAATGCTCAGTTGGGTTAATTTATGATTTTTATAGTTTTGTTACTACTCTACCGGCCCGGCCCACCAACCGATAAGCAGGTAAAGTATTGTGAACTCGCAACATTTCTTTTTCGAGATGATGGCGGATATATACATTTTGAACCCCCCCCCCCCCCACCCGCCGAGTCAATATGGTCCATTTTTTATTCCTTTTTTTTACTTTCCTGACGACCTATCGGAAAGGAAAGTATTGTGATCGCGCTAAAAAAAAATTTTGAGATGAAGATGGGAATGTATATTTTGAGACTCCCTGAGACGATTGAGACTATTTCCAGACCGATCTCTGTCTGTATGTATGTCTGTATGTCTGTATGTCTGTATGTATGTATTCTTCCACGATAGCGCCCAGACGCTTAATCGGATTGAGCTGAAATTTGGTATATAAGCTTCTGTTAACCGTCGGAGGAACCCATTAGTTTTTGGAGTCCCTACGCCCTACGGTTGTGGTACCTCCCATACAAATTTGGGGTTCCCGGCGAAAAAATTGTTTCCGCGATAGCGCCCAGACGCTTAATCTGTCTAAGTTAAAATTTGGCATAGAAGCTTCTGTTAACCATCGGAAGAACCTATTATTTTTTGGGGTACTTACGACCAACGTTTGGGGTACCTGCCATACAAATTTGGGGTACTAGAGTAAAAAATGTCGCTGTTTTTTCGCACCTCCCCGGATACTAGTCAGGAAAGTCTTGGGGTGACACAACCGATTTTTTAATTTAGTTATGTATTTAATATTCGGAAAACATACAGCGTTCCATTAATTATAACTAATTAACATATTTCAATGAATTGCTGGCCGTTTAAGTATTTCCTAGTATTGACTTACATTATTTTCTTATACAATATTTATCAAAATTGAACTGAAATAAATTAAATTAAATTACTGTCGAACTATTACTAGGATAGAAAAGGAGAGGGATGGGATATAGGAAAGGATATAGGTACGTATGAGTTACGATGGCACCTACATATTGATGCTTTATGTGATAAATTGGGAAGAGCGTGCTATGCACTCCATCGCATCGCTTCATTTCTCGATTTATCCGCGCTGCGCATTTACTTTGCATATTTTCATTCACTGTTAACGTACGGCGCGGAGTTATGGGGCGAGCATCCGACAGGCAGCGGGCCTTCGTTATGCAGAAGCGTGCAGTCCGCACTGTAGCGCGTGTGGCGTTTGATACACCAGCTAGGCCTTTGTTTAGAGATCTCTGCATCATGACGCTGCCGTCCATTTATATAATGGAAGTAGCGCTGTTCGTTCGCAGAAATCTAGCCGATTTCGAAGTGAATGGTGTGCGTCACCACTATCCAACAAGATCCCGTAGCATGCTACGTTCGGTAAGTCATGCAATATCCAAGTCGGATAGGCTGGCCTATATCGCCGGCCCAGCGGTTTACAACAAACTCAGCGAGCACAATAGGCAGGCGCAATCTCTTGACGTATTTAAGAGACGTCTTAAGAGGTACCTCACATATAAGGCGTTTTACTCACTGGAGGAATATTACTCCAGTGAAGTCTAAAATGCTTTGGTGGCTAAAGTGTTTATTGATTTCTTTGCATTTTGTCTTGTATGTATTTCCTCTTTTTACATTATTCTTGTATTTTGTTTTGTTTATTGTTATTTTTTCTTTACGATAAAAAAAATGTTTGTTTGCTAATATGTATGGATGTTTGCCAATCTGTATCTGACTTGTATACCAGTATACTAATAAAATGAATATGAATATGAATATTTAAATTGTAGTCTATTGCTATGTCCCATTTTTGATATGTTCGTTTTCGAACTCTTCATGTATGTATGTATATTAGTATATTACGTACAGCCTCGCTAGACTTAGGTTGGCTCATGTGAAATATGTCGATATATTAAAATCGTTTCTTGTATGTGTGAGAGTTTTGGGTGTAACTAGAGCTTACAAGAGGGACTTCAAACGTACGACGAGAGCGAACCATTCGCGGCGGTACAAAGAATGACAATTTCTCTCGCGGCGGTACAATAAATTGACATTTCCAGACGGAAGTCTGTCTGTATGTGTGTGTGTGTGTGTGTGTGTGTGTGTATGTGTCTGTATGTGCGTGTTTATTCCTCCGCAATAGCGTCCAAATCCGATTGTGCAGGCATCATGGCATTTGGCATCATGGCAAGAGTTAAGAATATTATGGTTAAAATCGGTCTACCAGAGCGCGCCCTAGTCATACTCCCATCTCGAAATATTGAGCTTAGAGACATGAAATTCGGTATGCAAGTACCTACCTTGCTGGGCCGAAATCACATTGTGGAATGTGAGTGGGAGCTAATGGGCCCTTGCTGAGTTGGCCACGAAGACCCATTTCTTCAGGGTTGGTCACACTCACAGGTCAACATCCATCCGTCGGCCTCCAAGCATGAAGTGCGAGCCCGGGCAGGACTCTGACCTTCGGGCTAGTTTCTCCTATCTTCTGGCGCTCCTGGACGATCTGCACACCGCGCGGCGTAAGCCAATCGATTGTGCATTCTGACTAACAGTTGGGGGAGTCTGGAAGCAGTACTGTTTTCTATAGAGCGGGGGTGGCTGCTAACCTTACGGCAACTGCTCTTGAAGCGACCATCGGCCACCCGATTTCGTGTGAACAGCCGGGCAAAGGACGCCGTGGTCCGCGATAGATTCGGTTTACACCGTTTCACCGCTTCGTAAGGGGGAGGACCGCGCAAGCGACCTCAACTCGTAATCAGTCGAGAGACCGGAGTAATCTGGTCGCAATTGGAAGTAAGGGCGTGAGTGTAAGCCCGCTGGGTAACATACCTGGTTATCTCACGTATAAGGCGTTGGCCTTTTACGGGCATGTGGCGGAGCTTGACAGTGGACCGTTTTGTCCAAGTCTTCTGCGTTCACTTCACGGGAGATAGAACGACTAAATCTAAATCGTTAAATCTAAATAGAAAAACTAAATCTAAATCGTTAAAACTTCCTGAGGTGACGGGTTCCCCCGTTGTAATTGACAGCTCTATTTGTAGAATGTGAGTCATTTTGCTTGGAGTATCTCATATACAAGCGACAGTAATAATACTGTAAGTCCACAAGTTACTATTAATTAAATAGTAAGGCCCTTAAAAGCGGCGACGCTGGCGATGCGTGGATCGTTCGAATACGAATTAGAATGCTCACGGCGACCCGCCGCAATTCGCCCGTTTGCAAATTGATTTTTAAATTGATGGAGATCAGGCGCGTTCGAAATTAACAGGAATTGTCGCCAACTGCTCATCGAATAATTTTAGCAAATGGATATTCAGATGAAATAAGTCCCTGGCTGCTTGCCGGGAAAGACTTCGGGTAACACAAACGATTTTTTTATCGTTCCTAAGCTGTGAATCGAAGGTATATTGCTTATACAATACATTTAAAAAATGCTGACTTACTAACTCACGCACTTTGTCAGTTAATCAACTAACTCCGTAAGCGTCTCTCTTTCTTCCACTCAATTTTCTTTGACCTCGCTTTAATTTACCTAGGGAATTTCTATAAACTCAAGTAATCCGAGATCTAGCGGACGGCCGTATCTAATTTCGCGGGCTCCACCCAGACTGACGACAGTTTGTGTTCTCGTCGGCGAGAGGGTTCCATTATTAAAAAAGTTTTTCGTGTTTGGCTCGACTCGTGCTGCTCTGCTATGTCTACTCAAGACTGGCCTTATTTCGTCACGTTTTTCCTACACAATAATTGCCCGCAAAATAATAATTTAATTTTATCACATGACCAAATAGTTATCATGACCAAATAGGGTGGGCTGTGTTGGGGAGCACGCCTATTGGTTTAAGACGACATGTTACCTGAAAAAAATATCCAAAATGAGCCAACCAGCGAAGAAATAGGCAGGGTCACTTTTGTAAGGTTCGACCATTGATTATAAAATCAATGGTTCGACTAATAAAAATCATGCGTTGATGAAGCGTCAGGTACAGATCCGACACACGTATGCGCCGGCGAGCGGGCAGACACTAAACGTTCAATCACAGCAAATTTGTTTTTTCGCAGTGGTGGTATAAGAATGTTTTATTTTTATTTATTTACTTATTTAGAAATTATTTACTAAAACATTGATTTGTTTACAAAAATAATAGGAACCGAATGGCAAAACTTTAACCGTTTGCTTATTTGATTCTGTCACCCAACTGGGACTAGCCCGTTCTAGGGTATACAGAACTCTAATATTACAATCAATTATGTACAAGTTTTAGTAAAAAGCTAATAACACTAAATTTCCCTAAATTTAGTTTTCCAGAAAAAAATTAATAATTAGTAGATAATGCAATTCCATGCAATTCCATTATATAATCGGCAATGAATATAATATAAAATTCGATTAAATAATATAAATAAAGGTTCAAGTGAGAAACGAAAGAAACAGTCATTACTATTTAATATATGTTAAGTAATATAAAAGTACAATTCATTGTCAAAATAATATCTAACAACAAAGTCAAATAATTTTAGCGTAATAGTAAATCGTTTTTAGCATAACTGTTAGAGCGCTCTCACGTCTTAATTAATTGTAATTAATTTAGCGCCTAAAGTGGCTAAGCGCGACGCTAGAAAATTAACAAGTCAATATAATTGAAATTAAAATAAAACACACCGCTTATAATCGCGCCTGAAAGTTTTCGAAATCAGATTAAAGCCTGAATGTCCAAGGCAACAAGCAATTTTTTTGTCTCTAAATTATAAATTACTTCCTTATCGAGAGATTCACTTAGAAACTCTTTTTAAATTAGTGCTTATATTTTTCAAAAAAGTCATGAAACAAAAGTTCATCAGATATGGTCGTTCCCAAGTATCATGTCACCCTAATCATTTATTAGGATATAACCATTTACCATTATATATGGTATTAGATTGCTCTGCTTTATAATACGATTTTGCAACGCTATTTAAATGGCAATGTGCGATATCCCGCCTCGTAACTATGCCGTCTGACGGGGATATCAAATGGGTTACGGGTAAATCATTTGGTTGCTTGTGCAAAGTTTAGTTGACAGTGGAAGCGTTTGAAAACTTATGATGAGTATTGAGAGGTGAATTATCGATATGGCGATCGCTAATCAAAACTCACGTACCTTGACGGTCATGTAGCTGCAGCAGTGGGATGATCGCTGCTGATTCCGCTTTTGCGTAGCGCGCACGGCACGATCGAGGGATTCGTGCGGCGTGTCCGGCGCGACGCGTGCGCTGATCCGAGTATATGTCGCGTGCGACGCGCTGTTTCCTGTGGGGTGCAGTCGTAACACTCCCGTAGGATCGCTTGTGCCTTTTACAACGAATCCGAGTCCGCGATTCCGAGACAACAAACGAGGTTTTTGTCTAAGTCGGCGAGGCCGTGACAGCGGTCGAAAATCGTTGCTACCGTTCGAATTGACAGACTGACTCGCCGCCCGGCCCGTTCGAAAGCGGGCGATGTTGCCAACTGTCAGGTTTTTGTGAGTTGACAGCTCTCACCAATCGATAATTGAATTATGCAAAATATAATATTAAAATGAATTCGAATTTATCAATAACAATATCGAACAGGCAAATAGCACGTGACACTGATAGCGTCGACGGCCAAAACTACTAACAATTTATTTAGCTATCTATAATAACATTGGTAATAAATGTTTTTTTTTCACTTTCCCGGCAGATAGAAAGTAACCTGAAGCCACTTCTGTGTATCTGTGTATGTCTATTCCTCCACGATAGCACCCAAACATTTCATCCGATTGAGCTAAAATTTGGCATGCACGCATCATTTGGTCATGGCAAGAGTTGAAAAGATTGTGGTTGAAATCGGCCCACGAGGGGGGCGCTAGTCATACTTTAATCTCGAAATATTGAGCTTAAAGACTTGAAATTCGGTACACGAATATGTTGATGGGCCAAAACCACATGTGAAATTTTGTTTTGAGTATCTCATATACAAGCGACACAAATAATAATCAAATACTGATATATTTAAGAAAATACTACATCATAATGTATAAATACCATTTTAATACCGCGGAAAATAATAGAAATATAGTACGAAAATGCTCCTAAAATATTACGAAAATACTACTGGATTGACGCTTGTGAGGGGGGGGGGAGGGTTGGGAAGGGGGGGGGGGTAAATAAGATTGAAGACCTTGTAGTGTGTTAATCAGTACGACGAACTAAGCAACTATAATTAACAATTTTTAGACGAAACAAAAAAAAAATTTTTATTTTCAAAATTTGTTATTTTTAATGGTATATAAAGCTTTGATGCTACCGCTAAAATTGTTTATTAGCGATATTTAATCTACCGCTAGATGGCGTAGTGTGATCAATGCTTCTCAAAGTTTTCTTCAATACATAAAATTACAAATTTACAAAAAAAAGACTCAAAAATGTTTTTTTTGTTTTTTCCATAAAAAAATATTAAAATTTGCTTACTTCATCGTATTGATTCGCCCACTAAAAGGATGTCACCACTTTAGAACTCACCCTATATGTATGAACATTTTCCTTATGGTTAATATGGAAATAAGAGTAAACTGTAGTTTTAACATGATTCATGCGTCTGACCATAACCGTACGTATACTACTATATGCTGTCATGTTAGACGCGATATATTAGGGTCGCGACGTAATAAAAAACCATTATGCTTTAACATTACGACACGGTAACTACCGTCACGCTAACGACTTTACGCGTCATGTTAATTCATTACATTACATTTTTACATTACATTACATTTTCGTCGTGTCTAATTGACGGCTAAAGACCGCTCTTGGACGTATCAAAATAATTGGGTTTAGTAAGTTTCTTTACTACTTTTTACTGAACATACATAGGTAGTCAAAAATTAACTACTAGATTGTCAAACTATAAGTATAAATAATCAAAATAGAAGCCTAATATTTGAAGTAGTTAGTAATTCGAAAAGATACGTAGGAAAATTATTTATCGTAATATTCAAATTGTCAGTAACATCGATCACAGTCACACGCATGGATTACAGTCTGTGGTATATATGTAATCCTTTCTTGCATGCATATTTCCTTGTATTAGACGGTTATATTTATCTCAGTGAAGCATGATAAGTAGCGAGTACGAATAATTATCTATTTTATTATTCTCTTTGGAAATAAACTCTCAAACAGCGAACCGCACCCCTTTCGTCGCCCGCCTCCTCCGCCCCGAATGAATACTAATTGCAGGAATTTTACAGTGCTATCTCCTGAAACTTTTCAGTGGTGCACGGCACGCCGAATAATCAGAAGAATGTGCGCGGTGTTTCGGCGCCATTTACAATGCAAAGCGGGCCACAAAGTTGGTTTTAATTTGCGATACGAGCGGTCAATTTGCATTGGACTGCGATTTTTGCCACCCTACTTTCCCCTTTTGTTAACAGCCCTTTGCCACAGTTTAAACGTCGATTTTTGTTCATGCTTTCAACACGGCGACGACGACGATCATGATGATATATTCCTGCTACATCCACCACAATATTATGCTCGCTCGTAAACATATATTTTTGACGTGACAGCGACTTATAATTCGATGGAGCCGGCTGCACGCACGAAAAAACATGACTCATGCGGCGTTACCTCGCTCTGAGGCGTTCCATTTATTATATTTATTATTCAATATAAATGCTGCCATCTACCGGTTGCGACAAGAATTATTTACTAACCTCAGTCTAAAATAGTACGAATGAAAATCACTAGATTGATTTAAATTCTTGATATAATTTTATATGTATTCTTGATATACGAAATGTTATTACTGAACGGACAATTTTATTGTGGGTACAACGAAGTGCAACAAAGTAAGCAACTTTTATGAAAAAAAAAGTATGAAAAGCTATCATTACGATTAGCGGTTGGTAAAATGTCGCTGATATTGTTTATTTACGACGTATTACCTACCGCTAGTTGGCGCAGCGTGCTCAAACGCTTCTCAAACCGTTATTTAACAGTTTGAGATATCAAACTTTCAAATAAAATAAAAAAAACAATAAACTTTAAACAATAAACAATTATACAATTATACTGCTATACAATAATACATTTACATGTTGTAGTCAAATCGGTGAGTATAAAAGCATATATATTTGGGTGTTTGTAATAAACAATATCAGAATCTTAAATGAAACTGCTTCAAATGCAACCATTCCATCAGTATTTTCTTATGACGTTGTCACGTTCAACTATCGTCAGTAAACCGACTTTACAGACAACCGTTTTTTAAATTGATTTATTTCATTTTATTTTATTTTATTTTTATTTTATTATTATTAAGACTGCACCGAGCAAAATAAGCGAAAACGTCAGTCACGGTTTTGTCGCTGCAATCCATAATTTTTCGGTAATAAATATTTAAAAAATATATTTAAGATCTCAACGAATGTGTTTACAATAATAAACCTTCTATAATCAAAAACCATTTGCTGGTTAATATTTCTTTCAACATAAAGTTGGTGAAAAACTTAAGAAAAGCACTCCGGCGTTTTGTTCATAATGAATAAAGAAATTAGATTTTATTTCAAATTTCAAATCGTAATAAATCACAAACGTTCAAGCTACAAGAAAGCATCACCGATATTTAAAAATGTTCCCTGCTTATTTAAATATGATTTTTTTAGAAGATACCTCGAATCTGCCATACAAATTTACTATGGCCAAATAACGTTCGATATATATACGCGAGCGCAAGGGTGAATTATTCAGTCGTCCACTAGAGCTGAGGAGGGGGTGACGTTTCTTTGCGTAGCGATCTGACCTCGAAAACCGGCCGCGATCTATTTCGTGCGCGTATAATATCACTCACGCGGTAAAACGATGTAAGCATTTATTGAAAGTATTTTTTATTTAGATTTTATCTGGTATTAGTGTTCCTTTTTTATATTGTCGAAAGTTGTAATTAGGTCAGCTCGTGTAAGAACCTGAACTAATTATAACTTGTTTTTATCTAAATGAGCATTATATAGCATTATATATATACAAGTTTTTATCTAAATGAGCATATTATTATGTTTTAGTAAAAATGGGAAAGCGTAAGATTAAATATCATAAATTGAAATGTGGCTCAAAGTTTCAAAACAAACGACTTCTCGCTTCTATTGTACGTGCAAGTGCCATCGCTGAGCAAGACTCGCTCGCCCAGGTATAAAAATCTTAGGATCTAAGTGATAATACGTTACAAAGCAATAATTACTTTTATCACTGTACATTTCGTTCCTAGGAATCTTCGAACAATGTGATAATAGGCTCGAGTATAAGAAAACTTGATGAACACTCGACGACAAAATATACGCCGTGCAATGATTTTGCGGTAAGTTAGTTGTATATATTTTTTTTAAGTGTTCCAGTATAAACTTTACCTGTATATTTGCAACAAAGATTTTCGGTACTTAATTCAGTTACTTTTATTAACTATCTAATTTTACCAATACAAATCGTGTTTTCGATTGAGATATATACCTATATATTTTTAAAAAAATACTCTGATATTGGGCTTGATTGCGTTTCTTCGTGAACTAAAATTGGAAATTAGTCCGTGTGAACGAGACAGGGTAATACGCTAGAGCGGAATGTGAAATGAACGGTTTTCACTTTTCACTTTTTCGCATTAAAACTACCCACCAAAGATAAAGCATCTGAATGTAACACAGCACAAAATGTATTCAAATTTATTCGGACGAGTATTAGTCCGACAGGTAGTTTTATCGACGATCGTTCGTTTTATATTCCGTTCTAACTCGTTCGTATTGCTTCGTATCTCGTTCGCTTGAACTAATTCCAGTTTCAGTTCACAAAGAAACGCAATCGGCCCATTGCGTACGTAATTTAAATTTGATAAAGTTTTATTATCAGTGTAAATTTGACTTGCAGTGCAACTTTTCTATACATACCTTCTTCAATATTTCCGGTCACTTCTATTTTCAGAAGCAATTCAGCAATAATTTATTAATTCAATTAATTTTATTTCAGAAATCATTTGAAACGGACTCGGATTCCGATTTCGAATTAATAACAGAAGAGGAAAATAATGATGATGTGGATTTTTTACCTGAAGGGAATAGAATAGTAGATTTTAATTACATATTCAAACAACTCCAAGAAATGGCCCATCACAACTCTGCATTTCAATGTAACTTAAATTTTTTAAAACTTACCAAGGAGATTAAGAAAGGGTTTCTATCGAAATTCTTTTTTACGTGTCGATTATGCAATGCAAAATTAGAACTTTTAAATTGTAAAAAACCAGATAGCCCAGTTGAACTTAACCTCAACCATAACGCTGTTAGTAGTTTCATGTCTATTGGCGCTGGATTTTCAGGATTGGAACAAGTTTCAGCCTCCCTGAACATACCCTGTATGTCTGATAAATTATACTCAAAGTGCCATACCAAGATCTGTGAACTATGGGAACTAGCTAAAGAGAAATGCATGGAGGAAGCAGCCAAAGACGAATATAATTTAGCTGTACTCAACGGCGAAGTGGATGCGAATGGAGTACCAATGATTACTGTGGTGGCTGATGGCTGCTGGTCGAAAAGATCGTATAGAAAGAACTACAACGCATTATCGGGTGCTGCAGTAATAATAGGATACAGGACAAAGAAAGTACTATATATGGCAGTAAAGAATAAATATTGTATGGTTTGTGCTCGAGCTGAAAACAGAAAACACACAGTTCCAGATCACATATGTTTCAAAAACTATACAGGTTCATCTAGCGCAATGGAATCGACAGCTTTGGTTGAAGGTTTCAAAACGTCATTGAACACTCACAAACTGATTTACTCTAGATTGATAGCTGACGGTGATTCAAGTACACATAGAAACATAGAAAAATCGAAACCGTATGGAAATTTACTCGTGGAAAAAATAGAATGCACTAATCATTTACTACGAAATTACTGCACAAAGTTAGATGAACTGACCAGAAATACAAACTATCCATTGAAATATAGAAAAGTTGTTAAGAATAACATATTGCGCTTAAGGCGTTCTGCAACTGGTGCTGTAAAACATCTTAATTCTGAAGGTAGCAAAACTTTTCAACAAAAAGTTCTACAGTTGAAGCAAGATTTGTTGAATTCACCACACCACGTATTTGGCAATCACAGCTTATGCAAATCTTACTATTGTAAAAAGCAAACCGAAAACGTAGAATCCGTAGAAGAAAACCTAGTTCCAATAATGAAAAGTCAAGAGGGTGGTTTTATATTTTCAGCCATATTGAAGTTTATTTCCAGACTGGTGAATAACGCGCCAAGCCTGATGCATAATGTTAATAGTAATATAGCTGAAATTTTTAATAGTGTAATTGCAAAGTTCGTCGGTGGAAAACGAATAAATTACTCAGGCAGGCAATCTTATGGAGGTAGATGTGCCGCAGCAGTAGTGTCCTTCAATTCAAGAAAGCCAGAGACTTACCTAAGCAAAAATATTTTTCTGCGAAGTCCAAACAAACTTATTAAACGACTTGAAACCAACAGAAATATCAAAAGATTGACATCAGCAAAACGCAAAATAATAAAATCGTTTCATTGTAAGAAGCCTGTTATTAGTCATGAGGACAAAAATTACGGAGAGTCTTGTGAAAAACCTGACCTGGAAAAGGCGGATTATGAGTTTGCCAAAATCGAGCATTTGAAATGCATAACTTTGACTAAGGAAGATCGCCACTTACTAGAAAGAAGAACTATTTTGCAGGCAGAATCCATAGAATGGCGCCAGGAGCGAAAACTTCGGCTAACTGCATCTATATTTGGAAAAGTTTGCAAACGAGGACTTATTAAATGCGGACCTTTGGTAAAAAATATACTGACTGAAAACAATTTAAATCATGTGAAGTCTATACAACATGGACAAAACCATGAACATCTGGCACGTGATCAACTATCTTGCTATCTTCAAAGTCCTATAAATCCATGTGGATTATTTATTGACCTGGATCTACCATTTTTAGGTGCGAGTCCGGATGGACTTTTGCAAGAGGACAAAATTGTAGAAATAAAATGTCCATACTCAGCTAGAGGAATGAGTATTAATGATGCCATCAGAGAGAAAAAAATTACTTTCTGGAAAATAGACAAAGATGGCAATACCAATGTAAATAAAAAACACGATTGGTATTTTCAAGCCCAAGGACAAATACACGCCACTCAAAGAAAAATTTGTGTATTTGCTGTTTGGACGGACGTAGACATGAAGGTGGAAGTCATAAACGAAGATGAAGGCTTTTGGAGTGAGATGGAAATAAAACTGAAAATATTTTACTTTGACTGTTTGCTACCAGAAATTATAGATTCAAGACTGGATAGGCAAATGGACATAAAGGAACCTGCCTATATTTTGGAAGCATTAAAAAAAAAAGAGATATTAAAAAATAATAAACGGAAAATATTGGAAACAAAATCCGTTAAGATTACGAAACCAAAAAAAACTAGTAACAATAAAAATGTTTAACAATGTGAAAATTTTCTAAATCAGTTTAAAGCCAGTTCAAGGCAATGAGCAACTTTTTTGTCCAAATTGTAAATTGTAACTTTTTTTATAATAATGCCTATATTTTTCAAAAAATTCATAAAACTACAATTCTTCAGATATGGTCGTTTCCAGGTATCATCTAACTAAGGCGACTACCTCTCTCAAATAGTGATAAACTGACATTTTGCGATCAAATTTATGGGCCTCCCGCATGCATTTAAATATTATAAAAAATATTAATCTTGTAGAAAATTTCCTAATATTTTGTTCTACGATGCAGAATTTCATTGTTTTGATTTAATTCCTAATCAAAATAAATAAAATCTGAAGTCATCACTTTTTTGTAAATTACATTTTTCTGGGTATCTACAAAGTCAAAGGGATACCACATTAGATACCCCAGAGAGATACCAGATTATAAATTCTTACGAATATCTTAACTGGCGCCGCAATATGTTATTTCGATATTTTCTGTTTTTAACATTCTTTTTCACATTTTTTCCATGTACCTACTGACATACCACTCGGGCGAGGTGCATGGCCATGCAGATTTCTGGACGGTGTTTTTCATCTGAGTCATCATATTTTTTTTATGTATATGATTATACTTATGTAAATTAGGATATTATTAAAGATAATATTATAATTACGGTACCTCCGGTTGTTTTTTGGAGGTTTCCTATCCGGACTTAAACGCTCTCATTGATCAGTGATTTCGTGTGACTTCATATTGCTTAAAATTCTTATTTTACGGATTTTATATATTGTTGCTTTTAAATATGCATCACAAATAAAGTGTAAGCGTTTAAGGCAATGGATACCGTTATTTCCTCCTCAATGAGTCATAATAACGTATACAATAAAGAAAAACTGACTCTTTTGCTGTTATTTTACTGATCCTTCTACTGTCTTGTGCATTGTGTTAAGTCTTTTTCAAGTCTTTTTTGATGCCCGGGCTAGAAGATAATCTTTTGGCACTATAGTGGTCGCAATCGCTCCTGACATTCCGGGTCGTAAAACGTGCGAGCACGACAGCACATCACTTTTCTCCCTCGCACAAGATATAGAGATCGCTATCCCCGGCCACGCCTCACTATCGATATCGATGGATTTTCGATATTGATGTGTGATACATAGTAATATTTGACAGTACTTAAATGAAAAATGAAAAACGAAGGGGTTGGTAAACTTCGGCCCATGTGTTAGGTTAGGTCACCTGATCTTACATTGTAAGGATCCGGGTTCGATTCCCGGCTGGGTCACTATTTTCCATTGGGATAAAACTAACGGAATTTCATTTTCAATTCTGTCGGCCGAATGCCATAACAAGACACACACTTACACACATGTTACATGCACACATACATATAAACACTTCATATTAGGGTTGGTTGTAAGAGATTGTCGTATGATAATAAACCCGCCCATTGTGAAATTTTACAATAAAGAGTAGAAACAAACAAACAAACAAAACAAATTACTTTCTTGTATGTATTTATAATATATTAGGATGTTCGGGGTAGTCCAAAACAACTAAATGAACTTAGCACGTAAACCATAAGAGATTCATTGCCAGTCCTGTAAATACACCCTCAATAAAGGGAGTTACTATCTGGAAGGGTTTCAAATGTTACGTATCTCCTGTCCAAATAATCTAATAATCTCCTGTCCAAAAAGTCTTCTAATATCCAAAGCGTGAAACGATAGTTGGTGTGAAATATCGTATCTACTTTTTAAAAATTAAACAGTTTTTTTTTATTTTGATGATTTAGTGTACCGAATATTGTTCAATATGAGAAATTGAGTTTAAAGTTATACATGACTTTTTTTGTTGAGGTCAAGGTTACCGACAAAAAGCGGGTTTTATTTTTAAAATTCAGTTCTTCAAGTTTTTTTTTCTTAGTAACAAAGGCCTATATGAAAAAAACTTTCAGATAAGTTTTAACTTGGTTTCCATGTTGAATAATCTCCTGTACAAAAAGTCTTCTAATATCCAAAGCTTGAAACGATGGTTGGAGTGAAATATCTTATCTACTTTTTTCACGTTCACGAATTTTCACATTTTACACAAATTCGGTTGATTACGTAATCTTGGGTGGGGGGGGGTAAGGCCGCAGATTACGTCTGTAAACATGTGGGAGGGGGGGGGGGGGGTAGAAAATCCCAAAAACGTGATTACGTAATATGTGGACGGCCCCGCCTCATAACCGCACAATCAGAGACCTGTATTCAAATAATTATGATATCGTTTATATAAATTACTGTGATATAGTTAAATATAAATATAATATAAGACGAAATAGTTAACAATGACTCAGTTTTCTGCTTCTTATGTAAAATATCTAATTTTGACTTACACTGTACTTTTGTTTAGGCGACGATATTCGGCGCGCCATATCGTCGCGACGATTGGCGCCAACCGGTGTGCTGCGTTAAATACCTATTTAGGGCACGTGAATTATGGTCGGCGCAGTCTTAAGAAACATACAGCTGTTACAATAAATTTGTTACAAAATTATTAAGTTAAAAAAATAAAGCTAATTACATGTTTCCACTTAAACATTCATAATTTAAACACAACAATATCATTTTTTTGAAGAATTAACACACATAGGGAGAGGTGGGAACTGGGAAGAAAGGAGTCATAATAAGTAAATAAAATTTTATGTAAATACACGTTCCATAATATATATAGTCATACATATTATTTAAAGATATTCTTGAATAAATATTATTTATAATATATTATATATTGCGATTACAATGATAAATCAATACCGTCATTAATAATTGCTTTCTTAAGAGCGAATGATGACGTATTGAATACGTTAATATCGCCGAGCTGCGTATTACAAATTTTACATAATGAATATGAATTTTACATACATGAAACAGTTTTGTGCATAATTAGTACTAACCTGCGGAAGGTGGAATAACTCCGTTTGGCGAGTGAGTCGCGATGGTACACGGAAATATACCATTCCATGAAGATCAGAACAATCAATGCAACCTGTTAATATCATTTTCTTCTTGATTGTAATGATTGAAACCCATGAAAGGTAGCTGCTTCGTTGTAATTGGGAAAGGACAAGAAGGAGCGATAATTCAAATGTTTCAGGAACACATTTTAAATATGTTTAATTCTCTTTATGTGAACATTATAGCTAGGAGACCATATTTGAGAAGCATATTCGAGGTGACTGCGGACGAAAGCGTAGTACAAGAGTAATAGAGAATTTTTAACTGCGAAATGTTTTGAAGTTCGAAGTACGAATCCTAACATACTATATTATTATTATTATTATTATTATTATTATTTATTCCGTAGCCGGCGATTGGGGAGGGGGTCGCCCTCGCAGCCAATACGCTGCTGTCGGTGCCGCTGGATCTCGTACTCCATTCACGATTCGCTTCCATTCTTGACGATTTTTTGCCACGTCTCGAGCATCCCTAGCCGACAATCGTTGATTTTTAAGGTCGTCTTTGATGGTATTTAGCCAGGTTTTCTTCGGTGCCGATCGCTGAATTCTCCATTCTGTCGGACGGTCTCGCCAAAGAAGTTTACGTGGCAAGCGATTGTCTTTCATTCGGCAAACATGGCCGAACCATCGTAGTCGACGTTTTTGTACTTCTTCTTCGATCGTTGTTACTAGATCGCATCTTTCTCTAATGGTCTCGTTTCGAATTCGGTCGCGGAGTGAGACACCGAGAATCTGCCTCAAGCATCGCATTTGGAAGACTTCGAACTTTTTGAGGTCCGATTGTAGTAACGTCCACGTTTCCGATCCATAAAGAAGAATGGGAAGAACCAACGTTCGGTATAGTCGTACTTTGGTTTTGATGGTAATATTCATTCGCTTCCATATGCACCACTTGAGCGAGGCGAATGTTGCTGTTGCCTGACCGATCCGGCTATGGACATCGGCCGTCGAAGCCACTTTCTTTTCCGTAACCAACGATCCTAAATACTTGAATTGTGGGACCTGTTCGATTTGGGTTCCATCGAGGTAAACGCTGGCCTTCGAACCGTCCGTAGTGAGCACTTTGGTCTTATCCGCATTGATTTTCAATCCATATGATTGAGCAATTCCGGATATGTCGTATAAAATTGTTCATAAATTGAACATAAAATTGTTCATACTGGGTTGGACAGTTCATACCTCCTGAGTAGGGTGAGCATACGAGCGCCTTCCCGACTCGCACGTGCTCACTCAACTTTTTACGTACCAAGGTTCAACACTAACTATGGTTCCAATTCGTTATTGCCGCGCGTTATGCATGCATACAATGTATGCTTTAACGATATTGACATATTTAACCATCAGAATAGTCGATCCTTTGTTAAGGAGGTACGTGAAAAGCTGATTAACAGATCGGATTGAATTAGCATGCACAAACACTCACATGCACATTCGCACTACAGATACACACACCCACACACACATATATACACGCACACACATATACAAATACACACATACACACACTCACACATACACGCTCTCCATCACACAAACACACACTAACATCCATACACTCGCACCTAGCGATTTTAACTGTTACTTTTAAATTCTTTTTGGTTTTATTTATTTTGTATTGTTTAGCATATTTAATCCTTATATAGCAAATAATTTAAAACATCATTGGCTTTGTTACTGGTATATATATTATGCTTATACGTATTTTTTATGCTGTATGTTTTTAAGAAAAATAAAATAAAATAAAAATGTCCGTTGCTTCGGCATCAGTGTCGGCGAAAACGGCGCTATCATCAGCGAACATCAAATCGGTTATGAAGTTTGATTCGTCGTATCTAACTCCGCGTCGACCGTCGAATGCTCTCCGCATAATCGCGTCGATCACCACGTTAAAAAGTAGCGGCGATGCGACGTCTCCTTGTCGAACACCAGTTTGAATCGGGAATTCCTCAGACAAATCGTTACGGATTCGAACGCTGCTGGTTAAGCCATCGTACGATGATTGGAGAAGTTTAATGATTTTTGGTGGCACGTGTTCTGTCTCCAAGGCACTCCATAAGCTGTTCCAATCGATGCAATCGAAGGCGGATTTAAAGTCTATGAAGACGACGATTGTTCGTTTGCCGCACCGTATTCTTTCTTCCATTAGCTGACGAAGAGCGAATATCTGATCAATGCATCCTCGATATGGTCTAAATCCTGCTTGCTCCTCTCGGCTCGTTTGTTCTCGATGTTTTTGTAGCCTCGACTGTATGATTTTTGTAAATACTTTGCCGACTATTGAAAGAAGGCTAATACCGCGATAATTCTTGCATTCTCTGCTATCGCCTTTCTTTAAAATTGGCACAACGATGGCTTTCTTCCATGCCGACGGAATACGATCCGATTGCCAAATATGCGTTAGGAGAACATGTAGTTGTTGTAATAGAATGTCACCTCCGGCTTTGATCATCTCGGCGGTAACTTGCTCTGGACCCGGCGCTTTACCATTTTTCAGCGATTTTATTGCCGTTTTCACTTCGTTTATTGTTGGTTCGTTATCGGAAAACGGATTCGCCGGCTGATTGATAATCGGCGGTTGCGGTGCTGGACCTTGAGGCGGATCGTGATTGTGCAGCTGATTAAAGAATTCCCTCCACCGCTGCAGGCGCTCGTGGGGGGAGATCACGAAAGTTCCATCCGATTTCTTGATGTTGTCGTTCGTTGATGTTGTTTTCCCGCCTAACCGTCGGATTGTTTGGTATAGCGTCCGGTATTCGTGCCTCGATACTGCTTCTTCCAATTCGGCTGCAACGTTATTCCAATGCGCTTCTCGTTCCGATTTCATTCTTTGTCGGACTTCTTTGTTCAATAATCGGTATTTTTCGAAATTGACGTGTTTCATCCGTTTTCGTTGGTCGACGAGGTCTAAACAGTCGTCCGAAATCCATTGCTGCGTCCGTCGACGGATGGGTGGGCACAGCTCCGTTGCACACTTCACAAGGGACTCCGATAATTGCATTTCTTTAAAGTCGATATCGTCTGATATTGCGAGCGTTGCGAATTTGTTGGATAGCGCGATTTGAAATTTCTGTCCAATGGCTGGGTCCTGTAGACATGCCCAGTTTCTCTTGGTTGGTGGTGGCGCTTTTTTCTTCGCTCGTTGTAGTCGCATTTGTAATTTCGCTCGAACGAGATAGTGATCCGATCCGCAATCGGGTCCACGCATCGCCCGTACGTCTTTGACTGTTGATCGAAATCTCGAATTGATTAAAATGTAGTCCAACATTGCTGAATCTTTACCGGACGGATTTCGCCACGTTAGTTGATGTTTGCGGGGATGACGAAATATGCTGTTTCCGACGATCATGTTGTTCGACAATGCGAATGATAACAGGCGTAGTCCATTGTCGTCAATTTCGCCGTGTCCAAATCTTCCCATCGTTTCTTCCCAACCCGTCCGATCTACACCGGTATGTGCATTAAAGTCGCCCGCTAGTATAATTAATTCGGTTCGGGGTATCGTATCCAGCGTGTGTTGAAGCTGGTAGTAGCATTCATCTTTGTTCGTATCCGGGCTCATCTCGGTTGGCGCGTAAACGGAAACGATATGGGTCTTGATTGTTCCATCGATGGTGATAACTGCTAAGCGCTCGGATATCGGTTGAAACGCAATAACGCTGCCGGCAGCTCGGCGATCGACCATGAAGCCGACCCCGGCCTCTCGTTTGTCGCCTACGGAATAAAATAGCGTCATCGTCTCGTCGATTGTTGGCGGATCAATTGTCATTGTTCCCGATCCCGTGAGTCGTAATTCCGATAATGCGGCGATCGATATTTTGCATTTCGCTAATTCCATTGCTATGATTTCCTTTTGGCCGACGTGATGCCCCGTTCGCACATTCCATGCGGCGATTCGAATGTCCGATTTCGGTGTAAAATATTTGGGTTTTCGGCCAGTTGCCAACTTCTCACCAGCATCCCTGGTCCCCGGAGCTGGCGCATCGGCTGCCTCAGATGCGGTAGCATTATTTCGTGAATGATTAATTGTACTATCCATTGGTTTCTTGCCTGGTTTCTTCGGTTACCCGATTCTGGTCGACGCGGCAGGTCAACCACCCTCCTCCTTTCGCACCCTGGACTTGGGACCAGACGACGGCGGAGTGGTTTACAAGTTACAGAGTAAAATACGAGTTATAATACAAGGTTTACAATTTAAAACAATAATTATTAAATTTATTTTAAACATGACGTGTAGAAAATGAAGAATTCGAAAATCTATATGCTTTTTTCTATATGCTTTTTTTCTATATTCGAAATACTATATGCTTTTTTCGTGATGTTATCTATGTGGAAGTTATATAATAACTTACTATCTAAATAAACACCTAGATCCCGGATTTAATTTTTCTTGGTTATCGAGAAACCATTGACAGTATAAATAAATGGTAGAATATTATTTTTCTGCGTAAAACTAACGGTAGCACATTTCGAAGCATTCAGGAATAAGCGATTCGAGGCGCAATAAAGAGATAGTCTATCTAGATCATCCTGGACCAATTGACAGTCGTCAAGGGAATTAACAGGTGCGTATATTTTCATATCGTCAGCAAAAAGTAAAAACTTACAAAATTTAAAACAGGTATTTATGTCGATGGTTCTGGCGAGTAGTGATTTCTATTAACACAATATTAAATATATATATGTATATATATATATATATATATATATATATATATATATATATATATATATATATATATATATATATATATATATATATATATATATATATATATATATATATATATATATATATATATATATATATATATATATATATATATATATATATATATATATATATATATATATATATATATATATATATATATATATATATATATATATATATATATATATATATATATATATATATATATATATATATATATATATATATATATATATATATATATATATATATATATATATATATATATATATATATATATAGTTATATTTCATAAGGTTTGTAAAGAAATCCGTTTATAGGATGATGTTTTTATTTAAAATAAAATTAGTAAAAGCTACTTAAAAAGTAGCAAAGGAAATCCCAGCTTGTATTGTATAAGCATTTCCCAATACAAGCTGGGATTTCCTTTGCTACTTTTTAAGTAGCTTTTACTAATTTTATATATATATATGTATATATATATATATATATATATATATATATATATATATATATATATATATATATATATATATATATATATATATATATATATATATATATATATATATATATATATATATATATATATATATATATATATATATATATATATATATATATATATATATATATATATATATATATATATATATATATATATATATATATATATATATATATATATATATACCAAAGCTTAGTGAAAAATCTAATTTGTGACATCAACAACGACAGTTTCTTTACCAAATGAGGGCTATCAATTTTGTTATGTATAATTTTATGCAATAATGTCATATCAGCCGCCGTGCGGCGGTCTTCCAGTGAATACATAATCATAATCATAATCATAAGTTTTTTATTCATAATAGTACGAAATCGTAACTTTTTGACGTCAATAATGCATACAAACATACATAAATGATATAAAAATTAAATTATTGTGACATATAACGTGATATAAATCATCGAGGTAACCATTTTATTTCCAAGGGTCTTTGTCGTCTAGATAATCATTTATTTTATAGTAGCCCTTTGAGTACAGCTTCTTCTTAATAAATGACTTAAATTGTATCACAGATAAATTTTGCATGTTTTCTGGGACTTTATTGTAGAAGCTTATACATTGCCCTTTGAATGATTTTGTGGTTTTGGAGAGTCGACTTTTATGGTCAGCAAGTATATTTTATTTTTATATAAGTATTGACACCATGCCTATCAAAGTTTTTAAAAAACAGTTCTTTATTTTTATGCACATACTTTAAATTTTCATAGATACTGAAATAGTTCAGCATGCTCTCGTAAGTTCCAAGTCCCAAGTGGTCACGATAGTCCAGGTATCTAATAAAACGTCTTTGGACGCCCTCCACCCTATTTTTATACACGCCATATTGCGGATTCCAAATCTGCGATGCGAACTCTAATAACTATGTGGTAAATATATTTTAATAACTATGTGGTAAATATATTTTGTATTTCAATTTGAGTTGTTCGTTTGTGAACAGTGACTTCCCTCCACCCATCCCGCCTTTCCCCCTCCTCTCTCACCTTCTTTAAAATGTTAAATTGAATAAATGTTTACTTCACTGACTCATGTCAGACAGATTATTGAAGATATATAGATTGTTGAAGATATTGTATATGATGAAACATGAAAATTAGCATAAAATTTTCAAGTTTGGGGATCTCATAATTACTATTAGAGCTATCGAGGTCATTCTGATTTTAGATTATAGCAAATTTAATGTAATTTAGAGACTTTTAGAATAGTTTTTCGTCGGAAACGTGTTTCTTCATGGTCAAAATGGGAAAAAAACGAGTGCATTTTTTTGCAGTTTTTGAGATAATCAAAAGTGTTCCGGAGGGCTGCCGAGGTCGATAACCTGGATTTAGCATCTCAGGCACATCCCATACAAGAAAAAAATCAAACCTACTACCCCACTTGATGCAACTTATGATGTTCTAGGTTACTGGACTATTAGAAATATAACGCATTTTTTTTTATTGTATTGCAAATCAACAACTCTGGTGATTTTAAATAAATGAATATAATATTTATGGCGACTTTTTCAAATCGTTTTGTTTTGTTTCGTACGTTTTTAAGTACGTATGATCTCTGAGGTAAATAATAAAATAATGATTTTTTTGAGAAAGCCGCAACTTTCCATCTTTATGAAACACAGGGACACATGTCCCATCAATTTATACAAAATCTCTTGTACTAATTTTCACAAAACTTGACATAGCACATGTTATTTATATCGCCCTTTAGGAGTTTTATGTATTAAACATTTCCGTACTCTACTGCAAAGGTTATGATCCTCAACGGGTTAAATCTTCTTGCTTGGAGATAAAACGAATCAAAGAAAGGTCTCCCCAGACCTTTCTTTGACTGAGGTGAGAAAATAGGTAAATAACTTTATTTATACTGAACCACTGTTGACCCAGGCAATTGCGCTTTGTCTGAGCGTAAAGGAATCATCTTAGAATCGCCTTGGATCCCAGAATTGGAGCTATATGTTTTGTTCTGGTGCCCAGGCGTAATATCCGCACTGACAACATTTTTATCTTATCCCTCTGCTGACTTCTTTTTTACCTACTCATTAACCGTTCATTCTGCTCGACTTTGGAACTAGCTTTCCCATGTTATCCGTCATGCAACTTCGTTACATTGCTTCAAGGCGTTATTGAAGAAACGTTTTCGTCCTCAAAATATTAAATAAACAGCACCTTTCACTCCCCACGCATTTAAATTCCTTTTTTTTGATTGAACAGTCTTTATAGTGTAATAATATGTATCATGTTATATAAGTAGGTAGTATTACTTACTTCTAGTACCTTTGTATGCTACTACCATTATAAACGCGAAAGTTTGTAAGAATATATGTATGGATGTTTGTTACTCTTTCACGCAAAAACTACCGAATGGATTTTGATGAAACTTTAAAATATTATAGCTTACACATCAAAATAACACATAGGCTATAATTTATAAAGATATATAGTTTTCTATCATCATTATCACAATTTTACATCACCACGCGGGGGAAACCGTGGGGCGCAGCTAGTCTATTATAATTGTACAATATATATTATATTTTTATTTGTATACGTATCTCCACATGAGGGTATATATGTAGATATATGTATCAGTGGCGGTCTCTTCATTAAGCTGAAAAGCCCGGCTTGCCTATTCATCGTAATTAACAATTAAATAAATGAGTAACACAATTCGTAAAAAAATAATTAAAGAAATTATTTTGCTAGCGCTACTACTGCTATCTAACGCGCACAGCTGGCTCCACGCGACAAAAATCTATTATCGACAGGGTACGATAATTATCGACAGGGTGCGATTGCTGTCTCGCTCGCACATATGGGCTTTCAATGCGGCTTTCAAAATCAGTGTTCCTCTCATTCGCACCTGTGGCAAATTACGCTTAACAATATATGTATATATACAACTTTTATATCGGAGCTAAGCCAGGCTTAGGTCATACATACATATGATGTACATACATACATACATACATACATAATATACATACATATTATGTATGTATATTAAGTTGCTGAGATAAACTGTTTAATTAGTTACTTTTATTACAACGGTGGCCTGTAAGAAATTGTAAAGCGATAAGCCCGCAGTTTATACGAATTTAAAATTCAATTTAAGTTTTTATTCATCATTGTTAGTGTTTTTGGTACAATAAAGTTATAATTCTTCCTTTCTTGCTTTCTACTTCTTGACCTTCCAAGGTCCAGGGGTCGGCTCTCATTTAATTATATTGGAAATTTCTATTTATTGGCGCCTGTAGGGTCCTTGAGTACCTACATACAGTCAACAAAAGCATGACTAACCAATATATTCTGTAGAAATTCATCGACGCAAATACAAGCGATTCTGCATGTGCACTGCTATAAAATTCCATCGAATTTTGGTAATGGCGGTGAGGCATGCCAATTTCTCCAAATCGAGCGGATTGACATACTTATTTCATCACTCCTTTCAGGATTGCGTCATTTATCAGGGTATATAACCCAGTACATTTGACCAATCAGTATCATTCCTCGAGTGGTCATCTCCTAGCGAGCGCTTCTGTAGCTACGACTTTTCACGAGCCGGTCAATGCATTAGCCAGTGCTACCACCTCATCCTTCCTTCCTTATCGAGTTGAGTAAGCTGAGGTCTGTCACTCCTGCAGTCCCGAGCAAGTATCGAGGAGACAAAGAATCTCTGATACAAAAGGTAACCTTTCCTTCCTCCCCCTAGACAGTGCACAGGTACGCAACTCCGGTTCCTTAATTGGTTAATGCGTATAGCCAGACCTTGGGGTAACCTATCCTTTCTTCCTGCATAACCAAGCTAAACCAACTATCTGTCTGATCCTCCAACAGACCGTAGTAAAGTACCCGAGAGTCGAGATACTTTGAGGTACAAAATCAATTCCTTACCTTCCTTGCCGCACGCCGCGATAATTATTCGGAAACGTTATACTGGCAATATAGTACGATACGGCATAATATTCAGATCAAGATAAATAAATTATTAAATCGATATACCGATAATAAATAAAACCTTCTGATAACATAAATTGTATCTTATTACGGAGTCAAAGGACTTGTTGACACCCGGCTCTCACACCGAACATCTTGGAGTCAGTGAGAGTCGGCCTTCCGCCACACGCCCAGCTTGGCGCAACCTCGCCAATCTTCCAGAACTATCGTTACAAGCGCGACGCATCTGCTGTTGGTTTTAGAGCTCTTTACTAATCTGTGCCTAAGCCCAATGAACGCTTTAACCGCAGCGATACAAAGGTATGCAAATTTTTTTAGCACCTGATATCAGCAAGTCCAAAGTCAAATAGTTTGGCTCTGAACTCTCCGTGGCCCCCAACCAGCTGCGTGGTATGGTGGTCGAACCGCAGAAACGAATTTGCCATCCGCACTGCAACAGACGGGAAAAAGCAATGGGTGAGGCGGCCCGTACCCCCGGCGTCCCATCTAGCCTGCCAGACACGCAAGGACTCCACCCGAATCAGGCGGGCAAACTCCCCAGCTCGGTGCGCCACCGGGTCGATCGATAGGCCATGAAGGACTACCGGCTCGCCCCGGCGATACCGCGACAACGCTGCACGCTCCAGAATCTCCAGGTCAATCGGCAGAACGCCAGCGATGACGGGTAACGCAAGAGTGGACGTCGTTCTGTACGCCCCGGTCAGGGCCACGAGAGGGATGCGCTGTCCGCGCAGCAGCGCGACACGCGTCGCCTCAGGAACAGCAGACTCCGTCCAAGCGCGTGCAGCATAAGTCGCACGCGGGACGAAGACGCCCTTATAGATAGTCATGACCGCCGGGAAACGAATTTCCCAGTCGGCCCGACTCACTCCGCGGAGCGCAAAGAATAGATCCCGGGATTTTTCGGCTGTAATCTTTGCGTGCGAAAGAAAGGAAAGGGAAGCCGTAAGCGTCACCCCCAGGTATCGAACGGTGGCCGGGAAGGATACCGGGCGACCGTTTATCCTGATAACAGGGTTCCGCTTAAGATGTCCCTTCAGGAGAAGCGCCTGAGTTTTCGTCGGAGAGAAGATGAGTCTGTTTCGCTGACCCCATCCGAGGATCAGGTCCAGCGAGTCAGCCACCCTTCTTTCGACCTCTGCGCGACTCCTGCCGCCCACCAGGAGGAGAGCGTCGTCTGCATAAGCGCTGACGGTGCACCCCTCCGGGTAAGGTAGACCGAGGAAATCATCAAAGAGAATGTTCCAAAGGCTAGGACCCAACACTGACCCCTGTGGACAGCCCATAGTCGGGGTTTTGGTGACGCTGGTCGGGCCGTACCTCAGAGTGACAGATCTGTCTGAAAAGTAGCTCCTCACTACTCCCGGTGCGCCTGTGGGTATGGTCGCCAAACTGCGGAACACGTAATTTGGTCTTGTCCAAATCTAGCGGCTGCACGGGAGAAATTGATGGATGCAGTGGGCGCGTGCGTTGGGCGTTCTCCGATTTGGTACCCGGATTTGGTCAGTTGTAGGAGCTGCTTCCAGTCGTTTGGCGAGTTTGTGGGGCACTGGGTGGCTTCTTGGGAAAGCATGAGGCTTCGGGATACCCCCCAGGGGGTACCCTCTTCCTTGGTGGCGTGATTCGGCGGCTACTTCCAGCCCGAAGTGCCCGTCTTTGTGTCCGTCTCTTTACCGCCCCGAGGGGCGTTTCGTTCTTTGCAGGATCCAGGGATTCCTCCCCCCCGTGGCTGCTCCGAGACCTGCCCACGGACAGTGCGCCTTCACGTTCATTGTTCTGGAGCGTCCTCTACCCCGCTTACCGGCTCCTAAATTTACGATATTGTTGTTTCTTTTCTCGTTAAATTTTGTAATATTTTGTAAATTTTTTATTTTTTTTGTAAATACCTTTTATTTTTTAAATAAATGGGTTCTCGGGGCGGTACGGGGGGGGGTGGTTTACCCTATTTCACCCCCTGCGCGTTTTACCCTTCTGGTACGCGCAGGGTTGTCGTAGCACGACATCCCGGGCAGACAAGACGACCCTCGTCGTTATAACTGCCCGGGCGGTGGGCGGGTTTTGCTGCCCTCACCTATCGCCTTCAAACTCTTAACTGTCTGTATGTATGGGAGTTAATAAACCCTGTTCCAGTTAGGCCACTAAGACCCATGCGTTTAGGGTCGGTCAAACTAACTGGTCAACACCCATCCGGCGACCTCCACGGCCCAGTTTCCCTTAGGAGTCAACCTTCGGGTGCTCCTAGACGGTTTGCGCTGCGTGCGGCGTCAGCCAATCGATTGTGCATTCCGACTGACAGCCGGGCAACAGTATTGTTTCCTATATTTTATATTACATATTTTTAAAACTATTTTTCAAATAAGCCAGTTGGTAGGAATTCCTACTCTTGGTATATTCAAATTGAATAACTGGTAGTGTACAAAATATAAAAACGAAGATTCGGTTATAAAACAGTAAAATTAAATTATTAAAAATATAAAAGAGCGGGAAAAATATAAAATAAAAATAGAGCGGGGGTAGTTGTTAACCTTACAGCAAATGCTCTTGAAACGACCAATCGGCTACCCGATACCGGGTGAACGGCCAGGCAAAGGATGTCGTGGTCCGCGAGACTCCGTACCACCGCTACGTAACGGAGAGGACGGCGCAAGCGACCTCGAAGCTGTAACCAATCGGGAGACCGGAGTAATCTGGTTGCAACTGATAGGAAAGACGAGAGTGTCGGCCCGCTGGGTGATTAACCCGTTTATCTCGAGGCAAGGCGTTGACTTCTTACAAGCGAGTGGCGTAACTGGACAGTGGACTGTTTTCGTTTCAAATCTTCTACGCTCACCTCACGGGAGATAGACCGATCTAGTATCGTAAAAACTTTCTGACGTGACGGATTTGCCTGTTGTATTTGAAAGTTCTAGTTGTCCATATGTATGCGATGGCGATGAGTGAGCAAGTAAGGAGATAACGTATTTGGATTACTTTCGCGTCGGTGAGCGTATTTGGATTACTTTCGCTAACATCGCAGATATGACGACGCGTAGGCCGCCGCGCCGTGCCGCGCAAAGAGGAAGCGAGATAGCAGATTTTAAATTTATATTAACTAGCACATAAAACATTAGAGGGCACGATAATCCTCTGATAGATACCAACGCATAGACTCGCTCATTTTACATGATTTTGTAATAATAAAGAACAAGTACGTTCAATTTTATCGCTAATTTAATTATGAGGACGCTTTTACCCACATAGTCCATCGACTAGGAAGCCGCGAAATATAAAAACTATAGTAAATTTAATAAAAAAATATATACATTTTACACATAAACAAAATTCCTTGCCAAAATTGATGTTACAGTATAATAAGATTCGGGGAATACATTCCCTGAATCTCATTATAACGTAACATTCTGAAGTACACTTCGCTGAAGTACATTTCAGCGATGCCGAAGGAAGACTCGATGGAAGTTTCCACTATAATATTCTTTAAATTTAGTTCAATGTATATTCTGTCGAAACGTGAAAATAAAATTCTTACTTTGCGAAACGCTCTGCTTCAAGATTTAAATTATTAATGAGCTGATAAGTAAGATATACAAGTCACCAATGATTATATAGCGTATTAGATTGCTTAGCGTCGTACCACAATTTGGCAATCGGGAATTTACTATTAAACATAAGGCGTAGATGTTAGTTATTTATTTCCATAATTCAAATCACAAATTACAAGAAAATAAATCGTTATTCTAGCACAAAATTATTTTACAATAAGTGTACATATTATACCTATATTAGAAAGGAATATCATCTCTTTTATATACTGGTTTACCACCTCAATATAGATTAACCTGTGTTGAGGTGGTACAGTTCGACGCATGTAAAAAGAGCTCTGGGCGACAGTGGAGGGGATATGTCTGCGCATGGGGTATAGTCGCGCACAAAAACACTATGGTATTGTTTAATTATGTAAAAAAATAATAATTGTTTTTTCGTAATTTTCGAAATCGAAATTTTCGTACTTCACCAATAATTTTACATCATCTAACATCATAACATACTAACACCATATTTCTTTCCTTTCTATGCAAAACCATCGTGATACAAAGAAATTTTTGCGTGCTACTGTACTTAAGGGCACCCCCTCCGTAGCGCCGCACCTCATACCGCCAATTTGGCCTAAATTCGGTTACTGCGCAGGTCGGCCGCCAGAGCTCTTTTTACGTGCGTCATACAATACTAATATCGTTACATTGTTTTGAGGCGAGAGGGCAAGTCTTATCTAATAAATAAAAAAAAAACAAAAATAACATTAATTAAATAAAATTGATCACAATCTATGTAGTTATATAAAATAATAATTAATTCTTATACATTAGATATAAACACATATATGTAAATATAATATATACCAATTATAAATATATATTGTAGGTATAACAATTAATAAATTCATAAATTCACTCATGTAATATGATAATATATACGAATAAATAAATTAATACGTGTAATATGATAATACTAGCTGACCTGTGCCCACTTCGTTGGGCGGTAAAACTTTTTACCTGTGATGAAATTATGAGTGTGGTTCGGTTAGTACTGAGTGCTATGATTTATTTCCTGACTGCCTAAAGAAGGGTTATATTTTCACTGCATATGTATGTATGTAATTGCATGCCAATTTGACTATAATACAGTTACTTGTGAGTGGCTTCTTGTGAGTGTCTTATTGTGAGCGTATTATCTTTTTAACTATTTATGCAGTAAAAGGGAAAAGTCTCTTGTTTTAAACACTTGAGACGATAAATTTACTTATTTTGATAAGAATTCATAATTGTTGATATGACCAATAAACATGACCAAACGATTTAAATTATTTTTTTAATATAAAATACTACTTTTTGTGATTTAAATATAAAAGGTAGACATATGCTCTCCGTAACTTTTTTGTAGGCATTATCGAGCTCTACAACTTTTCCCTAGAACTTAATTATATATCTGTCATCGTTAAGGCAGCGTTAGTTAGAAACGTTTTCGTTCGACCGTTTATTCTCCGACTTACTTTGCAAATCCGACTACCACGAAAAAGCCTTTTAATTTTTTTGATTAATATATAGCCAATGACACTCACAAATAACGTGGTTTTCTATTGGTAAAAGAATTTTTTAAATCGGTTTAGTAGATCCAGAGATTACTTCTTACAATGTCACAAACTTTACCTATTATATAACATTACTTATACTTTATAATATTAGTATAGATATAAAATAAATATGGCATTCATAGTTCTAAAAAATAATTTATCTTCTATTATTATGATTAATATGGCGACTTTTATGATTAAACATTATGGCGGCTCATTGTAGATGGCGCTCTAAACACGCCTATACGATATAAAATAATACCAAATGAATGTTTAAATCATAGCTCTATATCATAAGCTCTATACTTATTTAAATCATAAGTTTAACATTATTTACTTAAATATGTCAATTTCAAGTTTAATAAATAGGTTTTATTGTATTGTTTTTGCTTTTATTTTTAAATTTAAAACTGCTTTAAATTTCAATCGCGAGTAAGCCTGTTAGTAAGAGACATCGTTCCCTGCTAAGATCACAAGATCGGTGTAGGTACCACAAAATATAGTGCTTAGGGGATTTACATCACTTGGACAACACCAATATTAATGAATATTTTAAGCTCCTAGATTAATGAGTCTGAGCATCGCTCCTAGATTAGAATATTTTATTTTTTAATTTTTAATTTTAATTTTAATTTTATTTTTGTTAAAAATATGCGGCATAAAAAATAACGTATAAGCATAATATATAACAGTAGTAAAGCCAATGATGTTTTGAATTATTTGCTATATAAGGATTACAAAATATGGTAAAGAATACAATACAAAGAATTTAAAACTAACAGTAAAATCGCTATGTGCGAGTGTATGGGTGTTGGTGTGTGTTTATGTGATGGAGAGCATGTATGTGTGCGTGTGTGTGTGTGTTTGTATGTGTGTGTGCGTGTATGTATGTGTGTGTGTGTGTATCTGTAGTGCGAATGAGCTTGTGAGTGCTTGTATGTGCATGCTAATTCAATCCGATCTGATAATCAGCTTTTCACGTAGGTACCTCCTTAACAAAGGATCGACTATTTTGATGGTTAAATATGTCAATATCCTTAAAGCATACATTGTATGCATGCATAACGAGTGGCAATAACGAATTGGAACCATAGTTAGTGTTGAACCTTGGTACGTAAAAAGTTGAGTGAGCGCGTGCGAGTCGGGAAGGCGCTCGTATGCTCACCCTACTCAGGAGGTATGGACTGTCCAGCCCAGTATGAACAATTTTATGTAGAAACGACATATCTGATACTACTCGCCGGTCCTCTAATGTCTCTAAACCATAGCGTTGCAAACCTTCAGCGTACGATTTAGGAAAACGATTCGATATTTCAGGATTGACACAGGTGGTTCTTAAAAAAAAGTCTCATTCAGTGCTTAATTAATAAAGGAAGAACGGAAACTGAAAGTATCCTCATAAAATTTCAAAAATATCAGCACATTTACACACTCACAATTTACACACCCTCACATCTCTAACAATATAAATTGCCCTTACGTAAACAAGAGTGAATTCAGGTTTTTATTTTTATAAGTTATATTTTGTACTTAAATTTATATCATGAATATTTTCTGCTAATTTTATTATTTAATGATTTTTATGATTAATAATTTTATTTTATTTTATTTTATTTAGATTTTTAAAAATTAACAATAACAATTTCTTAATACTTTATAAAACCAAATTTAAAATTAAAAAAATCAAATAATATCATATAAAATTGGCGTTTTCCTTAGAACAGGCACTGCCTAGTTCAGAGTGACCTAAAATCATTCCGTAAAAATAATTCCAAAATTGCAATAATTCAATATTATACACTTGAATTTCAGATAGACTAATAGATGGCATTCTATCTCTCTGTATTATTCCTGTGTTTAATAAGCCTATATAAAATGTGACAGATAATAGGATGTTATTATTGTTATCATGGTTAAATTATTAAGTTTTTATAATCAATTTGTTCTTTATAAAAACACCAATCATTATCAATGTTATTGTATAGTAGATGGCGAAATAGATTGCTATTAGTTTCTCCGTCAATGCTACCAGCGCTACCTGCATTTCGCTGTTTTAGAAGGGTTGCTAAGTCCTAATATGGAGTTAAGCAATCAAATACCATACATATTCAATGATGTTAGGCGAAGACATTTCAGGTTAATCCATTTACCCGCCGAGTTGATAATCTGCGTTTGTAAGCAGTTCCGACTTTTTGTGCTATGGAAGTATTGACAATTCAATTCTTTTTTTTATACATATTGTAAAACTAGTAATGCTACTACGCTTGATTTTCCTTAAATTTAAATAAACTCAAAAACAAACGCACGTCTCCTGATTCGTGACAAAGAGGAAACGAAGAGTATTTACCGAAGGAAGAGAGGGGGGGGAGGGGGGATTAATGAAGGAACGGGGCATGAAATCTGCCCGACTAGAATTACAATTCGGCGAATTTGAGCGAGTCACTGAGCTCTTAATTCGGCGTAGCTTATGCCGCAAGCTATTCTGCTTCGAGTACATTTTTACGGACCGTAGCTTTCTGTGCAGTTCTTGAACGTCGATATACAGAATGAGTTTAAACTTTGGCACAATTTTACTTCCCCCCCCCCCCTCCCCCGCATGATCCGGGAAGCCAAGCCAATAAGAAGAAGCCCGAAGTTCAATAGGAATGACAGCTTCAAACTCTGCATTACGTGGAACCCTCAAAAGTTTTTAGTGGCATTCTTCGAACACAAGAGAATGAGATACACTTTGAGCTGTTATCTGCAACGGGTGAACCCGCCACCTCAGGTTTTGATAACGAATTGTTTGATGAGCTATCTAATCATCGCAAAATCAAGCGGAAACGTCCATTTTTATTTGTCCAAAAACACTTTAATTGGTAAATTCACCACTAAAACACTTTAATTTGTGAATTTTGAAACGTATATCCTTTTTTAAAATTTTCTTTAGTTAATAATAATCAAATGAAAGATTTCTCTTGTTGTTGGTTTTCCAATGGGCATGAAGGGGATACGTTTGATTTTGCATATTTGCTTTTCCCATGACTTAAAAAAAAATTGCTCATATTTTTGTGAATAAAATATTTTTGGATATAAGGAGCTTTTATTTTTACACAAAGAATTTCAGCTCTTGTAGATTTGTTTTAACAGTTGAGTTGACTTAATTCAAATATTAGAGACCGCTATCATTTCATCGATTTCATAAAAATCGGTTGACTGTAAAATTTGGATGACTTGTACCTATATTTTGAGCCCAGGAGCAATATCTCATATTCTTGATCAAAAACCTCATCCTCAAATTCCTTTTACGAATGTCCTCTGCAATATAGCCGAACTTGTTTTTAATTGCAAAGTTTTCACGACTGAGGATGAGTTTTTACCTTCAAAGAAAAGCTTTGGGCACTAGAATGAACCATCAAGTATCAATCTTTTCATAGGTTCAATAGAATAGAACTTTCCTCAGACACAAAACAGACCAGAAATGTAGTGTATCTCTTGTTTTTCAAAACTGCTTTTCATTTTACGTTGCAAAAACGACAACGTTTATACTTTGGAAACGACATTAAGCTTTGGCATAGAGCCATGTTTAGCATAGAGCAAAGCTTTTAGTTAAGTGTCAAATTAGTTAAGTGAAAGGAGCTCCTCTGCCTCCACGTATTTCATAAGTTTTTTTTTTTTGCATATTTTTCAATTTATTTGGAAATTACATTTTGTAGAGATATCGTTCGATATTTCCCAATATCTTCATTGTTGTCATTCTTAAATATTAGAGTAACCTTTCACGTCTTTAGTAAATAAAGATTGGTGCCCGATTTGACCCTTCTAGGTGATTGGAGGGTGCGATTGAAAGTCTGGTGGGAGTAATGGGGTGGGCAATTATAAACCGATTAAAACATATTAAACTATATACAAAGTTCCGAAAAATAATATTATTTCCGCAAATTTAGTTTTTCATCCGATTTAAGCAGAAAATGTATCGGAATTCCAATTATCCACATTGAAATATTTAATCATAAAATTTTTACATCATCTAATACGCATTACTTCAAATGAAAACAATTACAGAGACGCGTAAATAGTAGAGAAATTGTAAAATTTCATATAAATAGAATAACATATGTACCAAAATCTAGTTTTAAAATTTGCAAAACGATTTTTGAAAATACTAAGTACAGTAATTATTAAAGAAATGCATTTAAAACATTATGTACAATTAACTGTGCGAGTACAATAAACAAAAGTAGTTTCAGATGTCCAGAGGCTCAGATTTGTCCGTATACCATCTATCCCAGGTGAAGAAATAGTATTTAGATTTTAATGCTGTTTGCAACTTCTGATGTATCGAGAGAACCTAGCTCAAACTGCTTCTAAGTTTTAGGTGAGATATTAATGATGTTTGTCAGAGAACTTCCAGTTTCGATCATATCCATAAAGATGGAGTTTGTTAGTTTCTGTCCAACAGACACAAAATATTAATTGGCATAGTAGGTAAGTTGTCGTATATCCTTATCGACGTATTGTACCTCTTTACCAACTTAAAATAACCTGATTTAGTGTCTCTTATTCCTTGTATGCTTCATATTCATAATAATCTCTCATTTACTAGTTTTAATTGTTCGATATAATACGCCTATTAGTTTGGTTTTCTTGGGATATGAACGGATACTTATCTGATAATGGTCGACCAGTAACATTCCTAGGTTCATCAATCCTCTAGTAGCTTCCTCTTACCCTAATGTTCTTTTAAGGCTTCGATGTTATTCCTTGTCACTATACAATTAAAATAGTTTTGAATAATATAGAATGAAAGCAAATTCACCGCTTGTTATAGGTAATAGTAAAAATAAATCATCGAAAAACAAATTCTTAAAATTTTATACACTGAACGTTTAAACTGTGAAAAGAAAGTATCCATACTTATGTAGCTTATGTAAACTGGTTTTTCCGAAAACCCCACATTTGCTTACGTATTTCATTCAGTCGTTTTAGCGCGAAATTCACGCAAAAGTGCGCAATAATTGAATCCCCTTCCGGAAGCATTTTAATAAGAAGATCAGATTGAATAAATTATCACTGGAATTGAAGGCTCTTTAAATGTAACGCAAATAATTTTAAAATGAGTGTTTACAAAAACAACATTTGTCTCAGATACGACCCAGAGAGCAAGTTTTACTTCTAGACGACTTCAATGCGCGAGTTTGGACAGGACTACGAAAGCGTGACCTAAAGTCCTTGGAAGGCATGGAATCGGCAATATGAACAGCAATGGCCAAATTTTGCTCAGTCTGTGCTCGCTATTCGGACTAGCCATAACCAATACTATGTTCAGACTACTGGATGCATTCAAGATCCAAGCATTGGTATCTGATTGACTATGCTATAGTCCGCTAAAGAGACCACTCTCCAGGTGCACGTCACTGCTGAACGCACCATAGACTCGTCATTACCAAGCTGGAACTTTGCCTACATCCACCGCGTAGGACCAAGAGAGTTAAAGGTGTTATCTTAAACTTACAACATCTGATAAGTAAAGAAACTCAGCAACGATACGTCTTTGCAAGAAACCTAACGTTGAGTACACTTGACGTTGAAGACGGTGATTTTCAAGCCAACTGAAACCTTTCTTCTCATGTACTAGAAACAGGTACCCAGATCCTGGGGCCTTGAAACTCTGAGGAACGAGGACTGGTTCGACGTAAATGAAGAGGTGCTATCGAAGGCAATTAAAAAACACCGAGAATCATTACGTCGGAAACATTAAAGACGACAGAACCATAACATCACAGACGAGCTGAAAAGAAGTGGAACTGAGCTACGTAGACTGACTAGGCAAACTAAGGACACTTGGTGGCAAGAAAAGAGCCAACCTATTTATATATAATTTATGTAAGAATCATTTTGTATGAAAACTAACAGAATCCTCACAGGATATGCCTTTTGCCGCTCCTAAAGCGTCTTTTCTCATGCATTCGTTCTTTTCAGAATCAGAATCGATCAGATTGCTTTCCCTCCCTTCTTATATGCCGACTGGGCAAAATATGGCGTTCAGCTCGCGATAAAGATCCGAGAGCGCGTGCCGAATATACGAAAACATGATCTCTTTTCAGCCAAATATAAATTCGCAAGCATTACGGAGGTTGTGAAAAGAGCACAATCACGATTTTCGAGTGAAAACTTTCACGTCGCTTAGTCCGCTCGAAAAAACTTTACCGCTACTTCTTTTGCTTTAGCGCGTGAGGTTGTCTTGCGGATTTTTTTATTATATTTCGTGATAAAACAATTTTTCAGACACGAGTGATAGTGTCATTTTTATTTTATTGTGACGATTAAAATGACAGGTACACGAAGGAGGGTGACAAATGATGCTAGATCCATTTGGGATTATACAGATGATTGGAGAAACTTTTATTTCAGAATAAATATGAAACCAAACTTGCATTACAAGCTTATTGCAACTTTTACAAGCTGACGAAGGAATCAATTCATGCGAGCATTTATTATATATAAGTCGGCGAACAAAACGAACTAAAACGGTTTTGGACGAAACCTTTAATTTTTTAATCGGTACGCCTTGGGCCGTTCTATCGATTGGTAAAACTATTAACTACCAACACGAC
>OX155954.1:34166763-34225089 GCA_944548615.1 Micropterix aruncella
AAGATATACAAGTCACCAATGATTATATAGCGTATTAGATTGCTTAGCGTCGTACCACAATTTGGCAATCAGGAATTTACTATTAAACATAAGGCGTAGATGTTAGTTATTTATTTCCATAATTCAAATCACAAATTACAAGAAAATAAATCGTTATCCTAGCACAAAATTATTTTACAATAAGTGTACATATTATACCTATATTAGAAAGGAATTTCATCTCTTTTATATACTGGTTTACCACCTCACTATGGATTAACCTGTGTTGAGGTGGTACAGTTCGACGCATGTAAAAAGAGCTGTAGGCGACAGTGGAGGGGATATGTCTGCGCATGGGGTATAGTCGCGCACAAAAACACTATGGTATTGTTTAATTATGTAAAAAAATAATAATTGTTTTTTCGTAATTTTCGAAATCGAAATTTTCGTACTTCACCAATAATTTTACATCATCTAACATCATAACATACTAACACCATATTTCTTACCTTTCTATGCAAAACCATCGTGATACAAAGAAATTTTTGCGTGACCCCTCCGTAGCGCCGCGCGTCATACCGCCAATTTGGCCTAAATTCGGTTACTGCGCAGGTCGGCCGCCAGAGCTCTTTTTACGTGCGTCGTACTGTATATTGTTACATTGTTTTGAGGCGAGAGGGCAAGTCTTATCTAATACATAAAGAAAAATAATAGTAACATTAATAAAATAAAATTGATCACAATCTATGTAGTTATATAAAATAATAATTAATTCTTATATATTAGATATAAACACATATAAATATAATATATACCAATTATAAATATATATTGTAGGTATAACATATAATAAATTCATAAATTCACTCATGTAATATGATAATATATACGAATAAATAAATTAATATGTGTAATATGATAATACTAGCTGACCCGTGCCCACTTCGTTGGGCGGTAAAACTTTTTACCTGTGATGAAATTATGAGTGTGGTTCGGTTAGTACTGAGTGCTATGTTTTATTTCCTGACTGCCTAAAGAAGGGTTATATTTCCACTGCATATGTATGTATGTAATTGCATGCCAATTTGACTATAATACAGTTACTTATGAGTGGCTTCTTGTGAGCGTATTATCTTTTTAACTATTTATGCAGTAAAAGGGAAAAGTCTCTTGTTTTAAACACTTGAGAAGATAAATTTACTTATTTTGATAAGAATTCATAATTGTTGATATGAACAATAAACATGACCAAACGATTTAAATTATTTTTTTAATATAAAATACTACTTTTTGTGATTTAAATATAAAAGGTAGACATATGCTCTCCCTAACTTTTTTGTAGGCATTATCGAGCTCTACAACTTTTCCCTAGAACTTAATTATATATCTCTCATCGTTAAGGCAGCGTTAGTTAGAAACGTTTTCGTTCGACCGTTTATTCTCCGACTTACTTTGCAAATCCGACTACCACGAAAAAGCCTTTTAATTTTTTTGATTAATATATAGCCTATGACACTCACAAATAACGTGGTTTTCTATTGGTAAAAGAATTTTTAAAATCGGTTTAGTAGATCCAGAGATTACTTCTTACAATGTCACAAACTTTACCTATACTTTATAATATTAGTATAGATATAAAATAAATATGGCATTCATAGTTCCAAAAATTAATTTATCTTCTATTATTATGATTAATATGGCGACTTTTATGATTAAACATTATGGCGGCTCACTGTAGATGGCGCTCTAAACACGCCTATACGATATAAAATAATACCAAATGAATGTTTAAATCATAGCTCTATATCATAAGCTCTATACTTATTTAAATCATAAGTTTAACATTATTTACTTAAATATGTCAATTTCAAGTTTAATAAATAGGTTTTATTGTATTGTTTTTAAAACTGCTTTAAATTTCAATCGCGAGTAAGACTGTAAGTAAGAGACATCGTTCCCTGCTAAGAACACAAGATCGGTGTAGGTACCACAAAATATAGTGCTTAGGGGATTTACATCACTTGGACAACACCAATATTAATTAATATTTTACCTTCCTAGATTAATGAGTCTAGGAGCATCGCTCCTAGATTAATGATTATTTTATTTTTTATTTTTTATTTTTATTTCATTTTTGTTAAAAATATGCAGCATAAAAAATAACGTATAAGCATAATATATAACAGTAGTAAAGCCAATGATGTTTTAAATTATTTGCTATATAAGGATTACAAAATATGGTAAACAATACAATACAAAGAATTTAAAACTAACAGTTAAAATCGCTATGTGCGAGTGTATGGGTGTTGGTGTGTGTTTATGTGATGGAGAGCGTGTATGTGTGCGTGTGTGTTTGTATGTGTGTGTGCGTGTATGTATATGTGTGTGGGTGTGTGTATCTGTAGTGCGAATGTGCTTGTGAGTGCTTGTATGTGCATGCTAATTCAATCCGATCTAAAAATCAGCTTTTCACGTACCTCCTTAACAAAGGATCGACTATTTTGATGGTTAAATATGTCAATATCCTTAAAGCATACATTGTATGCATGCATAACGAGTGGCAATAACGAATTGGAACCATAGTTAGTGTTGAACCTTGGTACGTAAAAAGTTGAGTGAGCGCGTGCGAGTCGGGAAGGCGCTCGTATGCTCACCCTACTCAGGAGGTATGGACTGTCCAACCCAGTATGAACAATTTTATGTAGAAACGACATATCTGATACTACTCGCCGGTCCTCTAATGTCTCTAAACCATAGCGCTGCAGACCTTCAGCGTACGATTTAGGAAAACGATTCGATATTTCAGGATTGACACAGGTGGTTCTTAAAAAAAAGTCTCATTCAGTGCTTAATTAATAAAGGAAGAACGGAAACTGAAAGTATCCTCATAAAATTTAAAAAAATATCAGCACATTTACACACTCACAATTTACACATCCTCACATCTCTAACAATATAAATTGCCCTTATGTAAACAAGAGTGAATTCAGATTTTTATTTTTATAAGTTATATTTTGTACTTAAATTTATATAATGAATATTTTCAACTAATTTTATTATTTAATGAATTTTATGATTAATTAATTTATTTTATTTTATTTTATTTAGATTTTTAAAAATTACCAATAACAATTTCTTAATCTTATATATAAAAATGAATCGCCGTGCGTTAGTCTCGCAGGATCTCGGAAACGACTAGACCGATTTGAATTATTTTTCTTTTATTTTGTTTGGCTTGATTCAGGGGTGGTTTACAAAAAAAAGTATTTAGGAAAAACTCAAAGAAACAACTGAAAATCGAAGAAATCGAAATTGGTCATTTTGGGAACATCGGCCACTTTCTAGATGGCTATCGCGGCGATCGTATTGTTTGACAGCTGCGCTATCCATAACTGTTATTCATTCCGTTCAATGTGTAAAGTTTCAAAAAGTCAAAAAGTCAAAAAAGTCAAAAAAGACAAAAAAACGAAAAAGTCGAAAAAGTCGGAAAAGCCGAAAAGTCGAAAAAGTCGAAAAAGTCGAACAAGGCAAAAAGTCGGAAAAGTAAAAAAAGTCAAAAAAGTCAAAAAAGTCGAAAAAGTCGATAAAGTCGAAGAAGTCGATAAAGTCGAACAAGGCAAAAAGTCGGAAAAGTAAAAAAAGTCAAGAAAGTCGAAAAGTCAAAAAAGTAAAAAAAGTCGATAAATTCGAAAAAGTCGATAAAGTCGGAAAAGTCAAAAAAGTCGAAAAACTCCAACCGTACATGATTCGGCCATATTATAGATTTCAATGAATTGGATTTGGAAGGTTGATTAAGATCAATAAACGCTTATGAACAGTTACAATCAAATCAATTTTAGGTGGTACGAAGTTCACTGGGTCATCTAGTACTTTATAAAGCCAAATTTAAAATTAAAAAAATCTAATAATATCATATAAAATTGGCGTTTTCCTTGGAACAGGCACTGCCTAGTTCAGAGTGACCTAAAATCATTCCGTAAAAATAATTCCAAAATTTCAATAATTTAATATTATAAATGAATCACTTGAATTTCAGATAGACTAATAGATGGCATTCTATCTCTCTGTATTATTTCTGTGTTTAATAAGCCTATATAAAATGTGACAGATAATAGGATGTTATTATTGTTATCATGGTTAAATTATTAAGTTTTTATAATCAATTTGTTCTTTATAAAAACAGCAATCATTATCAATGTTATTGTATAGTAGATGGTGAAATAGATTGCTATTAGTTTCTCCGTCAATGCTACCAGCGCTACCTGCATTTCGCTGTTTTAGAAGGGTTGCTAAGTCCTAATATGGAATTAAGCAATCAAATACCATACATATTCAATGATGTTAGGCGAAGACATTTCAGGTTAATCCATTTACCCGCCGAGTTGATAATCTGCGTTTGTAAGCAGTTCCGACTTTTTGTGCTATGGAAGTATTGACAATTCAATTCTTTTTTTTATACATATTGTAAAACTAGTAATGCTACTACGCTTGATTTTCCTTAAATTTAAATAAACTCAAAAACAAACGCACGTCTCCTGATTCGTGACAAAGAGGAAACGAAGAGTATTTACCGAAGGAAGAGAGGGGGGGAGGGGGGATTAATGAAGGAACGGGGCATGAAATCTGCCCGACTAGAATTACAATTCGGCGAATTTGAGCGAGTCACTGAGCTCTTAATTCGGCGTAGCTTATGCCGCAAGCTATTCTGCTTCGAGTACATTTTTACGGACCGTAGCTTTCTGTGCACTTCTTGAACGTCGATATACAGAATGAGTTTAAACTTTGGCACAATTTTACTTCCCCCCCCCCCCCCCTCCCCCGCATGATCCGGGAAGCCAAGCCAATAAGAAGAAGCCCGAAGTTCAATAGGAATGACAGCTTCAAACTCTGCATTACGTGGAACCCTCCAAAGTTTTTAGTGGCATTCTTCGAACACAAGAGAATGAGATACACTTTGAGCTGTTATCTGCAACGGGTGAACCCGCCACCTCAGGTTTTGATAACGAATTGTTTGATGAGCTATCTAATCATCGCAAAACCAAGCGGAAACGTCCATTTTTATTTGTCCAAAAACACTTTAATTGGTAAATTCACCACTAAAACACTTTAATTTGTGAATTTTGAAACGTATATCCTTTTTTAAAATTTTCTTTAGTTAATAATAATCAAATGAAAGATTTCTCTTGTTGTTGGTTTTCCAATGGGCATGAAGGGGATACGTTTGATTTTGCATATTTGCTTTTCCCATGAAATTGCTCATATTTTTGTGAATAAAATATTTTTGGATATAAGGAGCTTTTATTTTTACACAAAGAATTTCAGCTCTTGTAGATTTGTTTTAACAGTTGAGTTGACTTAATTCAAATATTAGAGACCGCTATCATTTCATCGATTTCATAAAAATCGGTTGACTGTAAAATTTGGATGACTTGTACCTATATTTTGAGCCCAGGAGCAATATCTCATATTCTTGATCAAAAACCTCATCCTCAAATTCCTTTTACGAATGTTCTCTGCAATATAGCCGAACTTGTTTTAATTGCAAAGTTTTCACGACTGAGGATGAGTTTTTACCTTCAAAGAAATGCTTTGGGCACTAGAATGAACCATCAAGTATCAATCTTTTCATAGGTTCAATAGAATAGAACTTTCCTCAGACACAAAACAGACCAGAAATGTAGTGTATCTCTTGTTTTTCAATACTGCTTTTCATTTTACGTTGCAAAAACGACAACGTTTATACTTTGGAAACGACATTAAGCTTTGGCATAGAGCCATGTTTTGCATAGAGCAAATCTTTTAGTTAAGTGTCAAATTAGTTAAGTGAAAGGAGCTCCTCTGCCTCCACGTATTTCATAAGTTTTTTTTTTGCATATTTTTCAATTTATTTGGAAATTACATTTTGTAGAGATATCGTTCGATATTTCCCAATATCTTCATTGTTGTCATTCTTAAATATTAGAGTAACCTTTCACGTCTTTAGTAAATAAAGATTGGTGCCCGATTTGACCCTTCTAGGTGATTGGAGGGTGCGATTGAAAGTCTGGTGGGAGTAATGGGGTGGGCAATTATAAACCGATTAAAACATATTAAACTATATACAAAGTTCCGAAAAATAATATTATTTCCGCAAATTTAGTTTTTCATCCGATTTAAGCAGAAAATGTATCGGAATTCCAATTATCCACATTGAAATATTTAATCATAAAATTTTTACATCATCTAATACGCATTACTTCAAATGAAAACAATTACAGAGACGCGTAAATAGTAGAGAAATTGTAAAATTTCATATAAATAGAATAACATATGTACCAAAATCTAGTTTTAAAATTTATAAAACGATTTTTGAAAATACTAAGTACAGTAATTATTAAAGAAATGCATTTAAAACATTATGTACAATAAACTGTGCGAGTACAATAAACAAAAGTAGTTTCAGATGTCCAGAGGCTCAGATTTGTCCGCATACCATCTATCCCAGGTGAAGAAATAGTATTTAGATTTTAATGCTGTTTGCAACTTCTGATGTATCGAGAGAACCTAGCTCAAACTGCTTCTAAGTTTTAGGTGAGATATTAATGATGTTTGTCAGAGAACTTCCAGTTTCGATCATATCCATAAAGATGGAGTTTGTTAGTTTCTGTCCAACAGACACAAAATATTAATTGGCATAGTAGGTAAGTTGTCGTATATCCTTATCGACGTATTGTACCTCTTTACCAACTTAAAATAACCTGATTTAGTGTCTCTTATTCCTTGTATGCTTCATATTCATAATAATCTCTCATTTACTAGTTTTAATTGTTCGATATAATACGCCTATTAGTTTGGTTTTCTTGGGATATGAACGGATACTTATCTGATAATGGTCGACCAGTAACATTCCTAGGTTCATCAATCCTCTAGTAGCTTCCTCTTACCCTAATGTTCTTTTAAGGCTTCGATGTTATTCCTTGTCACTATACAATTAAAATAGTTTTGAATAATATAGAATGAAAGCAAATTCACCGCTTGTTATAGGTAATAGTAAAAATAAATCATCGAAAAACAAATTCTTAAAATTTTATACACTGAACGTTTAAACTGTGAAAAGAAAGTATCCATACTTATGTAGCTTATGTAAACTGGTTTTTCCGAAAACCCCACATTTGCTTACGTATTTCATTCAGTCGTTTAGCGCGAAATTCACGCAAAAGTGCGCAATAATTGAATCCCCTTCCGGAAGCATTTTAATAAGAAGATCAGATTGAATAAATTATCACTGGAATTGAAGGCTCTTTAAATGTAACGCTAATAATTTTAAAATGAGTGTTTACAAAAACAACATTTGTCTCAGATACGACCCAGAGAGCAAGTTTTACTTCTAGACGACTTCAATGCGCGAGTTGGACAGGACTACGAAGCGTGACCTAAAGTCCTTGGAAGGCATGGAATCGGCAATATGAACAGCAATGGCCAAATTTTGATCAGTCTGTGCTCGCTATTCGGACTAGCCATAACCAATACTATGTTCAGACTACTGGATGCATTCAAGATCCAAGCATTGGTATCTGATTGACTATGCTATAGTCCGCTAAAGAGACCACTCCCAGGTGCACGTCACTGCTGAACCATAGACTCGTCATTACCAAGCTGGAACTTTGCCTACATCCACCGCGTAGGACCAAGAGAGTTAAAGGTGTTATCTTAAACTTACAACATCTGATAAGTAAAGAAACTCAGCAACGATACGTCTTTGCAAGAAACCTAACGTTGAGTACACTTGACGTTGAAGACGGTGATTTTCAAGCCAACTGAAACCTCTCTTCTCATGTACTAGAAACAGGTACCCAGATCCTGGGCCTTGAAACTCTGAGGAACGAGGACTGGTTCGACGTAAATGAAGAGGTGCTATCGAAGGCAATTAAAAACACCGAGAATCATTACGTCGGAAACATTAAAGACGACAGAACCATAACATCACAGACGAGCTGAAAAGAAGTGGAACTGAGCTACGTAGACTGACTAGGCAAACTAAGGACACTTGGTGGCAAGAAAAGAGCCAACCTATTTATATATAATTTATGTAAGAATCATTTGTATGAAAACTAACAGAATCCTCACAGGATATGCGTTTTGCCGCTCCTAAAGCGTCTTTTCTCATGCATTCGTTCTTTTCAGAATCAGAATCGATCAGATTGCTTTCCCTCCCTTCTTATATGCCGACGGGGCAAAAAATGGCGTTCAGCTCGCGATAAAGATCCGAGAGCGCGTGCCGAAAATACGAAAACATGATCTCTTTCAGCCAAATATAAATTCGCAAGCATTACGGAGGTTGTGAAAAGAGCACAATCACGATTTTCGAGTGAAAACTTTCACGTCGCTTAGTCCGCTCGAAAAAACTTTACCGATACTTCTTTCGCTTTAGCGCGTGAGTTGTCTTGCGGATTTTTTATTATACATATTTCGTGATAAAACAATTTTTCAGACACGAGTGATAGTGTCATTTTTATTTTATTGTGACGATTAAAATGACAGGGACACGAAGAGGGTGACAAATGATGCTAGATCCATTTGGGATTATACAGATGATTGGAGAAACTTTTATTTCAGAAAAAATATGACACCAAACTTGCATTACAAGCTTATTGCAACTTTTACAAGCTGACGAAGGAACCGGTTCGTGCGAGCATTTATTATATATGAGGAGTCGGCGAACAAAACGAACTAAAACGGTTTTGGTCGAAACCTTTAATTTTTTAATCGGTACGCCTTGGGCCGTTCTATCGATTGGTAAAACTATTTAGACCTAGAACCTTAGATAAATGAGGCTAAAATCACCAATCTTGTTCAAAGCGATCTATCTCTAGTTGAAAATGATGGATTATTTGGATTTAAAATGAATTTCTTTCGAAGTGATCTAAATCCCATACTACATCATATCCCGTAATAATGTTTCCTTTTAAAACGGTCTAAATATATTTTTTGGCACCTTTTCTTGTTTTTGTTATGGTATCCCTAATTTACATTTCCACGGCAGAGAAAGAAGCAGGGACAGAACGACTCTGGTGCGGGGGTAGGAATACACCCGTTAGGGAGAGACAGTACACACAAAATTTAAAATCTGCGCTTGTGTTTAAAACACGGGCACAGCGCGGCGGGCAGCATGCAGTTCACAGAGATGGCGAGGCACTCGCACCAAGAAGGGGAGCGCGTTGTTCATCTAACCTCGATTCCCAGTGCGCCCGTGGGGGGGAGGGGGGGGGGGGGGGGGGAGGGCGAGTTTGTTTGGTTGCCGGGAAAGTCTAGAGATGACACCAAAGATTTTTTTAATTTGATATACAGGTTTCCAAATGTTGATATACTAAATGTTGGCGCTTTAATGATAAGATACTATGTTATAATAGATGGCATTTTAATATCTCCGTATTATTTATGTTGTGTAATCAGTTTAGATAAAATGCGATAGATGGCACTTCTAATTGAATGTTATTATTGCTGTCATTAGTTGAATGCGGTAGAACCATGCAACTATGGTCCTGGACTACTTCCATGGTACTACAAGAACTATGGTCCAAGGAGACCTTCAATATTAAAAAGGTAGTTTTCTGTGATTAGTGCAATCTTATGGGTTTCACGCATTTATGGCGATATCTGATAAATGGCGGCACCCGTTTCGGAGTTCCATTTCAAAACACTTGAGCAGGATTTTACGTGTTCGTCGGAGCTCTCAAACTTTTATTTGCAAAAGTAAGCAAAAAATATCGAATGCCCTCGGAGTTTTTACTGTTTGTAGATAAGTTTGAAATAATCTTATTGCAGTATTGTTTTGGTCCTAAATTGTCGTATTTTTTGTATATAGGACATTATCTCATTTTTCGTACTTTACAAACAGTAGTCTTAACGAATTTTTGGACCATATTTGATATCCTTTTTTGTTGATCCAGAGACAAAAAAAAATCTTGTAAAATGTCGCGAGGTAAGGTAGATAAGGTACTTTGTATAATCATTTAGTGACCGCCATGTGGATCTTTGCCTGGCTGAAATACAAAAAAAGACGTTAAGCAAAGAGATCTTGATTTAATTTGAAGAACCATGAAGTTAAATAATATTGAAAGTTAAAGCAATGACGTGCAATTTAGTAATAGAAACTAGTCGCCAGTGCATTTCTTCAAATGATCAAGAGAATGTATTCATACAACATGCAATGAAAATGTGGCTATACAGTTTCCCTATAACAATAAAATAATTTTCTAAACAATCCAAGACATACGATTTAAAATAAAAGATCCAAAAAAACTAAGCTCCAAAAAAGCTTTATACCATGTGCCAGCGACGGAGAAAACCAAAGAAATAAGGCCTTTATATCTCTTATTGGAATTTGCGTAATGGCTTTTGTTTAATTTATTACATTTTAGTGATTTTACTAACTTTTATTGTTTTTTTAAACCTTATGTATACCCTTGATGAATTATTCTTATGCTAGCATTACTTTACACTATTCCAAATTGATATTTTCATACGATTTCGTGCAGTTTTATGAGTATAACAGCAATGACAAGAATGGTCCAAAATTTTATTTTAATTTTATGCAATATTATCATTGCCTGACCAATATTAATAGTGTTATGCAATTATTTATCTACTTTGGTAAATTTTAATCTGTACTGGGGTTTTTTAACACATACAGTTTTTTCTTATATTTAGTCGTGAATAAAAAAATCGGAATACTTGGACCATAGTTGTATGGTTTTACGTTAATGGTTTGTTTTCAATCGATCAGTCCTTTATGAAAAAATATTCATCATCAATGTTAATATGTGTGGCCAAATATATTGCTATTAGTTTCCCCGGACGATGCCATTAGCGCCACCCAAAACGTACTATGCCATTTAGCAATATATGACACTACTCTATATAATCAAGGACACTACCATAGTAAAACAAGAACAGTATAACATCTCCATAGTACGCACCGAATTTGCACTCATACAAGCGCCGTTGTCTGTACGCTACCACTACATAGATTTTCAGGCGCATCGGTGCTGCCAGTCAGGGCTGCTGCGCGACAGCTAAGTATATAAAAGTGTAATGTTTACTGAAATTACATTATCAGAAATGACATTTACGAGCTTTTACATTTCCGCTACGAAATTATATTTACGAGGTAACGTGTATTGTTCATTTGCGTAGGTAAGTATGTATGTGACTAGGTAAGTAGGTGTATGGGTATGTAAGTGCGTAGGTAGGTAGGTATATGCGTATTTGTTAAGTACCTATTTTAACTTGCTAAAATATAGGTATTTCGAACACATACAACAAGTGACGAATGCTGTCACACAAAGTCGGCTCTAAGTCATAATTATTCAGTAAAATAATGGGAACCGTCTCTTGATCTATAAACCAAAAATACATAAGCATACATAATAATTATAAATTCAATGTTTGGCTATTTTTAATTTATCTTCAAATTGTTGCTTCGAAGAAATTGGAAATACGATAATCAACCTTCGGGTTTGATTAGTATTTCTTCGTCCGTTAGGTACGTACGCCATGGTAATGGTTAGTTACTACACAATGCTTTCTAACCAGTATAATATTTTCTATAAAAGTTCAGATGTAAACACATTGTGATGTATATTATATATATTTATATTAACTATACTTTTACATTTTATTATTACTTTATCGTATTATTTATATTAATTTATTATTTGTGCACTTGTATGTATGTATATATGTATGTATGTTATATATCATCATATATCTTAAATACATCTACATAACCCATAATGTGGCTTCCCTATCCCTTTCTCCTTACTTAAACCTGCATTTTTTCATAGATCATTGCGCTGTAACAAAAGATTCAGTTTAATTTGAAAACTTTTAATTGGTCTTAGATTTGTATAATATGTGTTAGCATTAAGTATAAAACGCTGTAAGTTTTCCGAAAAAATAAAAAAAATAAAAAAAAAATAAAACAATTGCATTTCTGCTTTGATGGGATCACAACTTGTCAATTGTGTTGTTGTGGCGACCCTGTGTGGTGTAGGTACTTATTTCGAAAACGGGCTAGAGATGTCCTGTTATTTTACTATGAGCGTACTTACCACTGCACCTCTTTAAACGGATGAGCTGATCGAGCACTGACTATAAAAAGGCACTGTCCGCTCCTGACGGACGACCCTTCTTCCCCATAACCCCCCCCCCCCCCCCCTTCCAGTTTAATAGTCAGACAGCGTCTACATATTAATTGCAGCTAATTCAGTGAGCCGAGAACAAATTGCAGCTCAGCTAGAGGCAGAATGTTGTCGTGTCAAATGAAGGTTCGTTCAACTGTAAAAAGTCTCTTCAGTACTGTTGCAGTACAGGTGAGCGAGCGGGTGCAGCTGTCACCTCTAGCCGGGCGGCAAAGAGTTAAATTAGGGCAACTCCATAAATTAATCGTAACGCATTCGATCCTGAAAAGTGAAAACTACACATAAGTAAAACAGGTAGGCGATAGTAGACTGTTAGTGTTTACACGATTGCCCAACAAAAAAGTAACGTAATGTGTTTAGGGTTCATCTATGTATGTTTTCCGTTTCTTTATTCCACCATATCTTCCAAATATTTGAACCGATTTAGAAGTGTGTAGTATTGTTACAATGGTTATGTCATCCCGATTGTCATAGAGTGCTACAATTATCCAAATATCAAGTAAGTAGTAGTTTAAATTTCCAAACCTCTAAATGTCACTAAATTAACATAAATACATCGCGTTTCGTGTCAAATGAAAGGTCTAATAGAGTACATTCAGAAAATAGATATGTATCTATATGGATAAATACATAAACCCTAAATATTTCATAAAAAAACTGTAATAAAAATAATTATGGATACAGTAGTTGACTTTTTGTTACGGCAGTTGTGTTTTTTTATTCCTTTTTAAATATTTCTTGCTATTTGCATTAAACGCGTCTCAAATTATCTAACTGTTAGGTTAGAGTATATAACTCTATTCGGGGATGTTGAAAGTATCTAGAAATAGGGGGAAGGGGGGGGGGGGGTAGAGGTCGGGCACTTTCATGTAAACAGCCCATTTAAAAAAAGGCCGCATAAATTAGATACTTATAATTTAATAAAATAAAACCTATAATAAAAAAATATGTATTGTTCGTTTTGATTACTTAATAATATTATATACTTCTTTGAATACCTTACTTCGAATTTCGATGATTTTTTTTGTTCCTTGTATCTTTGTTTATTTGAAACGGTGTACTATCATTGTGGTTCATATAAATTTGGAGAAGATCTAATGAAGAATTTCGGAGATGCAAGATGGCAATCCTCAACCTGCAACAGAATATTTCTCGCAATTATTGGCATAGTTTAGTAACTGAATTTTAAACAAAAAATAAAAAGCATAAAATATATTTAAAAAAGGAAGCAAGACCAACCAGAACGCAACCTATCGGCCAGTCTTGAAGCTAAATTTAATACTTTATCGAAGCACTTCTGCAAAAATTGTAGAATATTATCTACTAGATACTTTAAAATAATACCCGAAAAGCTATTTTCTCATCGAGACGGAAATTGTGCGTTAGGTTTATAAAATTCTGAAATTGGATAGGATTTTTATATTTGTGGGTTTGGGCATCTTCAATTCCAATGAGTTTGCTACCTACTTCCTTAGTCTTGTTTCATAGAAAATTAAAATACGTTTCAGTTCGTAGCCTCTCCAACGACTTTACGGAGTACTTACACTGCTTGCTCAGCACTGGACACTATATATTTTTTATTTTTTTTAAGTACTTAATGCAAATATAAAATGAGAGTAAACAATTTCAGCGTACGATTTATGCACAAAAATACTTACAAAATTGAATCAAAAGCAGAAAAAAATACAGCGCATAGTCTAGTGGCTACGTCACTTAACTAGGCCGGGACCTGTTCTAAGGTAAACATTTATTTTTTAATGTGCTTGCAACAATACCGTGTTTATAAAAATGGCATATATTCAATTTATGCACAAAATAATAGATTTGCATAACCATATTAAAAATGGCTAAATACTTAAAGTTAGAAGTGGAAAATTAAAATGTCAGCAAATAAATTTAAATAAAAAAAAATATAGATCAATATAGATTTAGAAGTGAGATATATTAGATATTGTAAATATCAGACATTAATATACGAATTTTATGGCGTGCAGTTGCGGCTCTGATTTTGTTGTACCTGTTTGTAAACGAAAGTCGTTAGAATAGTTTTAAATAAAAGTCGGTCTAAAAGTGGGCCCGATTACGTTTCTTTGTGAACTAAAACTAAAATTAGTCCAAGCGAACGAGACAGAGCGATACGTTAGAGCAAAATATGAAACGAACGATCGTCGATAAATACTACCTGCCGAACTTAAACGCGTCCGAATAAATTCGAGCATATTGCGTGCGGTGTAAGATTTGACCTTGGCGGGCAGTTTTAATGCGAAAAAGTGACAACCGGTCATCTCACACTCCGCTTTAGCGTATTGCCCTGTCTCGTTCACACGGACTAATTTCCGATTTTAGTTCACGAAGAACCGCAATCGAGCCCAGTTTGTGAACAAAAATAGCTTAATAATCTAATGCAAGTCGAGTGACTCCTTAGATGTCATCAGTGACAAGTGACAATGTCACGACTGACTCATAAATATTTTAAATTAGTGAGACGATTCGACATTTTTTAATTTTTTGTAGTAACTAAAGCAAATATACGTGGGTGTATAATTGTAGAACGTAGGTATTATGCCGATCAAATATTTTTAATATTGAGTCAATAGCAGAAATCTAATACGTCTGTTGCGGCACAGTATAGTCAGTACAATCAAACTACCTAAATTAACAAACGCACGAACCTAAAAAGGAATGCACCGGAAGTAGACTCCGAGACCAACAAGAAAAATCCCCACACGTTTGCACTTTTTCGCATTAACCCCTCGCGTACCAGACGGCCCGAAACGTCCAGAATTGATATTTACCGTCGAACCCCAGACGGCCCGAAATGGCCAGGCGAGGCCGACCGCTAATTATGGATTATTTAATCTTACTGTCTCGCACCAACCACTTAGCCAGTAGTATGTGCGAGGTTTGGTAGCCAGATAAGTATTTTTCGTCACGTTGACTAGCCACTACAAATTTTTGAAGATCCATAGTGCCGCGATCGCTCGGCCGGTAAACAAGACGTTCGAGAAGTAAAGAGAAAAAAACGTTCGTTTGTGTGTTAAAAGTGATTATATCGTCATAATCGTAAGTTCTTTATATATTATAATGATACTATTATTTATTCGAGTAGAAATTTCATACCGAGGGCTTACCGAAATGAGTATTTTGAACAAAAATATTTCAAGTGCGAATTGCATCCTGCGCGGATTACGGGCGTTGGCCATTTTTATAGTTCGATTTTTATAGAATAATCTTTATTGCTTTACATAACGACGTTACAAATATCTAATAGCAAATTTCAATAGGAACATAAAACAGGTCTTTTTTAGACGATCGGTGTGACAGTTTCGGAGTAATCGTTTTTTTTCTGAAACGCCATCTTTTTTTTGAGACTCGCGAATTTCTTACGGGCCGTAAGGCACACATTAAAATTCAAACCGCGGGCCGCGAGGGGTTAAAACTACCCACAAAAGATAAAGCATCTGAATATAACACCGCACGAAATGTCTCCAAATTTATTCGGACGAGTATAAGTTCGACAGGTAGTTTTTATCGACGATAGTCCGTTTCATTTTCCGCTCTAAGGTATTGCTCTATCTCGTTCGCTTGAACTAATTTCAGTTTCAGTTCACAAAGAAACGCAATCGGACCCTTTATTATTTAGTTATTATGATTAAAAACCATCTTGAGATACATACTGCTAATTTATTAAAGCTATTATATACATATTTTCATTTCTTTTTTTTTTAGTATAAAAATATGTGCACAATTCACAATTTACAGCTATTATAGTCGAGTCTATTTTGGTACGGGCTTCGGCCTAACTAGGCCGAAGCCGTAACTAGGCATAACTAGGCCTAAATAGTCCTAGCTCAGCCTAACTAGGCAAACTTTGTATATCACTTTTCCAAGAAATTGATTTCGTAAATAAATATAGTTTTATAATTGTTAATATTATGTATTGATAAAAAGCAACAAAATCTCTTAAGCTGTATGTCGCCACTAGATAACTGAGCTATACAATATTTGAGTCCATCATTAATCCGAAATTGAAACTCCGAGTTTTTTTAGATACGTACAGGACCTGAGGATTCGACTGAAACATTTGCATCGTCAAAATTCTGTTTCGACTCCGTTGCACGATCAAGCCACGAGTAGCCAGCCGAATATGGTGACAGCGGGCTTACCTAGCACGGCTTCTTTGTTGTGTCGTTTCGTGTAGTGCACAAGTGCGCTTTATAAGTCGTTCACTCTTGCGCCGGCTGGAAAGTGTTAACGACACTGATGGAATAACCGCTCTTGTGTTCTTTTTCACTTTCGGATATTTGCCGACGCTGAAATATCGCTTCGGAATATGAAGTGAGTGTCGTTTTTTCGTCGCTTCTGTTATTGCACTTGGAAAAGGGTCGACGTCCCGGGCGTCGTATGGGTGAATATGATTTGCTGTATTTTTATTACAAGCGATTATTCGCCATTGACGGATTTATAGTTTTCTAAAGCATATGACACTTGACTTTGTTCCGCCCCTTTCTTCTACCTATCTTAATCACTTGTAGTTTATTTACCTAGGACTTTTTTAGGCATTGAACCATTTTACTTACCTATAGTCAGGGAGCTACTGATTTTTTCGGTACTGATTTTCCCAGTCACCAAACGTATATAGGATTATTCAGTGACTAATTCTAAGTAGCGGGCATTTATTTAAAAAGGGGGTTTTCCGGTGGGTTGAGCTGGAAAATTTTTTTGAAAATAAAAATGTGCTGCACTTTTTATAGCAAAATGAAAATCGTTTTTTTGCAAGTCGAATGCAACATCGATTTAAAAAAACGTTTGTGTCCCCCAAGATTTTCCTGGCAAGCAGATAAGGCGCTCCTTCTTGCGCCAAGCCCCTGAACATCCCCCACCCAACTCTCTCCCCATCCCCTACCCCTCCCCCATCCTCCTACCCCCTTACATCCTCCTGCCAACTTCCTCTCCCCCCTTCAACTTGACCCCTCCTCAGAACTTCCTCCTTCCCCGCCAACTTTTCCTCCCCAGACTACCTCCTTGCAACTTCATTCTTCCCAGTCAATTTCCCCTTCCATCGCAATCGCCCCACTAACTCCCCTCCCCCCCCCCCCCTCCCCCCCACCCTCCGATAGTGATTGTGTCAAATGAATATGGTTTATTCCGAGGCCGAAATCAGTTGGCTCACCCCAATACTTTCTCGGAATATGAAGCCAAGGACTGATTTTGTCTGAACATAAATTTAATAAAAAACTCGATTCCCAGCTCTAACGAAGCGGCGAATACAACTAAATTCTCGGAGACGAAACTTAAGAAGAAGAAAATTGAGACGTTTAAATCAAAACAGTCGATTCCCAGCTCGATCGAATTCGCAGGTACAACTAAATTACCGGAGACGAAACTTGAGCAGAAGAAGATTAAGACGTTAAAATTGAAATAGTAGATTCCCAGCTCGGACGAAACCGCGGGTACAACTAAATTCTCGGACACCAAACTTGAGAAGAAGATGATTAAGATGTTAAAATCGAAACAGTCGATTCCCAGCTCAAACCAAGCCGCGGGTACACCTAAATTCTCGGAGACGAAACTTGAGAACAAGAAGATTAAGGGTGCCCATATACGAGCAGCTTGGAGCGGTCGTGGCCGATAGCTTCAAGCTGTCGCGTTTGGGCGATCTGCAGTTTCAATACAAAATTCTCGTTCGCCATACACGGACCGCTCAAGCATTTCGCTTGCGGTCGCCGCCAAAAAATGCGATCCACCGATCTCGAGGAGAATCTCGACTGCACACCTGCAGTCGAGATTCTCCGTGCTGCCGGCAGCAGAGAGCTGCCCGACTCGCCGTAGACGGACTGCTTCAAGCAGTCGCCTCCGACTGCACGCCACTTCGTCTATTGCACAGTGTTGCGCAACACTGTACAGGGGATGAGTTTTAGAACCCTATTCTACCGGGACACGATGATTGCGCAACCAGTAGCGCAACCGTGGTGTATTTGAGCAACCAAGTCGAGACACCAGATTAGACACCAGATAAACACCAGAATCGCGATTATCTATCGTAGCGTACGCTGCAACTAAACAAACGTATTGAAAACAACAGTGTACACATGCGAAATACAAGCACTGGCAGCGCGACTGGCGACCGAGTGAGTGAGCCACCATACAGCGCTATACTAATTATTGGTGGCGCGACCGGGGCGTGGTGGCGTAATAATCCGTGTACGCGTCCGCGCTGGTCACGCCGCCAAAACAGTTGCGCAACCAAACGGACACCAGGTGAATTACCCTCCATAGAGCTGTATACATTTTGCTGGTGACGGCGACTGGTAGCGCCACCATTGTGACCCGGTGGAATAGGGCCCTTAATTGGTAATTAATTAGCGTCCTTGAAGTGGAGGAATCAGTACAAGTTTTTTTTTTTTTAGAAATTTTCAAAGTTTTATTTTTATTAAAATTACTGTAAAAAGCGCTTTTATAGTAATTACTACTAATTTTATAGTAATTATACGTACTACGCCATTTTCTACGCCCTCGTTTGCGCAATAATAGCAGAAGAAGCAGTCGCGTTGCGGTCGAACCCGACTGCTTGAAGCAGTCGTGTTGCGGTCGAACCCGACTGCTTGGAGCCGTCGTGCTAAAGTCGGGACATCCTATAAACAGGTAGGCTATATTAGATAAATATTCTCTATGACGCATAAAAACAAAAATGAAGCTATTCGTATTAGTTCTCAGTCTTGCAACCTTTTACCATTGATTATAATGCGTATTAAATTGCTCAACGCAGCACTACGATTTGACAGCTAGGATTTTACTACGAAACGCAACATGTAGGTGGCACTCATAGCAAACATTCAACCTTCTCTTATGTTCAATATAGCGGCATTCGTGCTATAGCAGTATGGCGGCGTACTATAGATGACGCTCTAAACACGCCTACACGGTATTCTATCTCGAAATAAAAAAATAATAGCTTATCAAACAAATTTTAAAGTCATAGCTGTTATTATTATAATATTATTATCATAGAGATTTCAAATTTTAATTTGGGATACAGGTTTCAATACTTAATAATTACGCACTTTAATGATCAGCCTAATATACGGCATTCAGGTTCTAAAGGGCGTTTACGTTTACAAAGCGTGCAGTCCGCACAATAGCGCGTGTGGCGCTTGATACGCCAGCTAGGCCTCTGTTTAGAGATCTCTGCATCATGACGCTGCCGTCCATTTATGTAATGGAAGTAGCGCTGTTCGTTCGCAGAAATCTAGCCGATTTTGAAGTGAATGGTGTGCATCATTAGTATCCAACAAGATCCCGTAGCATGCTACGTTCGGTAAGTAATGCATTATTCAAGTCGGAGAGGCTAGCCTATATCGCCGGCCCAGCGGTTTACAACAAACTTAGCGAGCACATTAGACAGGCGCAATCTCTTGATGTGTTTAAGAGACGCCTTAAGAGATACCTTACAGATAAGGCGTTTTACTCACTGGAGGAATATTACTCGAGTGAAGTCTAAAATGCTTTGGTGGCAAAAATATTTAATGATCCCTTTGCATTTTGTCTTGTATTTCCTCTTTTTACATTATTCTTGTGTCGTTTTCTTCGTTTTGTTTTGTTTATTTTTATCTTTTCTTTACGATAAAAAAAATTGTTTATTTGCTAATATTTATGGATGTTTGCTAATCTGTATCTGACTTGTATGCCAGTATACTAATAAAATTAATATGAATATAATATGACTATGAATAATACACTTTATCAACCAGGATTTTACTAAAAAACAAAACGACTTTATGGCACTTATGGCTCCAAAATCTTATTATTTTATATTATTGTTTATATTTATATTTAATATAGAGACTTTTGTGGTTTAATATGGCGACGATAGTTCATATTTTATATTTAATATGACGACTTTCGTGGTATACAATTATGGCCGCACAATGCAGACGGCGCGGCGCTCTAAATATTAAGGTATAAAATTATACTATAGGCGGTATAAAATTATTATTAAAAAAACCAATTTAAAAATCCTAGCTCTTGTTACTTTAATATTTGCTACATACATATTATGCCAATTTTAATTTAAAAGATGATTCAATACGCAATAATTACACATATTAATGTTCAGATTAGATGAACTATATATCTCCGGATTATATCTGTGTTATAATCGAACTACATATACATGCTTGTAACTGACCACTAGATGGCAATGCAGCACATCAATTTCTATACCGCTCAACCGATCGCCAAGCAAATTGGTATAGGTACATAGACATTTGACCCCCATAACATTTTTGCGCTATTAACTGTATTGTGGCTCACCACCAGATGGCGCTGCAGCACAACAACTTCTATACTTATACCGCTCAACCGATCACTATGAAAATTGGTATACATGCACATTTGAACAAGTATAATATTTTCGCGCTGTTCACTCTGTTTTAACTCGCTTCTAGATGGCATTGCAATACATCAAATTATACTGTTCAACCTTTTCGACATGAAAATTGGTATACATAGACATTTGAACACGCATAATATTTTCGCGCTATTCACTTTGTTGTAACTCGCCACTAGGTGGCGCTGCAATACATTAACGTATATACCGTTCAACAGATCGCAATGAAAATTGGTATCTATAAATAGGTATTTGAGAATGAATATAACACAAGCAACGCCGGGTAATACCACTATAACGGTACGGGCGAGATTTTACTTCGCAAATAGAGGGTTTAAAAACAAAAAGAGAAGTAGTTCGAAATAATTCTCAGTCCTTGCAAAAATTGCATTCTCAGTAATTGCAACTCTTTACCAACTTAATGTATAAAATGAGAAGCATCAGAAGAGACAGAACTCATAATTTCTCCAGCCATTATCGTAGTCATTTTCTCGTTTTTAAGACAGGGTAGTATCTTTCACAAAAGATAAGTACTCTCGTGGACATTTCTCATGTCTTCACACCTTTGAGCCCGGCGGCAGAATTTATCATCGCTGCCGCATTTAAATAGCTTTTTTCCATCTTTTTACTTTTCCATAGCCTCCGTCTCGGGGGGAGCGACGGGCGCAACGTATATAAGGCAGGCTATTGTCTCCCACTCACCCATCCAGTGTATTAATTCAACCTCAGAAATTCCAATATTTCACGCGTCATCGCACTGCTAACATGAATAACATACATATATAAGGAGGCGACTGGGGAAATTACCATTTAAACGAATGGGAATCGCTGGAAATGGTAATAGAAATAGCAAAAAAGACCAGAATAATCAGGTAAACAATCGAACAAGACTGTTATTTTAATTATATCAATATAATAATTACAGTGGTCTCTCTGTCCGGCAGATGTTGTACAAGTGAAAACAGCAGATGTTGTACAATTCGGTCATCTGGAGTACAAGTGAAAACAAATACATTCAGATGGTAGAGCGTATTCAAAGAAAATTTTTAAGATTTATTTATTACAGAAGATACAATATTTATCCATACTTATTTCCGTCCGATTTTGTGATGGAATGGTAGGATACAACACTCTTGAAATGCGTCGATATATTTCCCTAATTATATTTGCATGTAAATTAATTCAAGGAACTATTTATTTGCCAGAGATACTCTGTAAGTTTGAATTGTACGTACCTGTAAATTACACAGCGAGGAGATCGCATCTATTGTTTAATGTGTCATACCATCGTACAAATATTTTTGTAGACAGGCCAGTGGGAAGGGTTATAGCTCTTCTTAATTCCTTACCCACAGAAATAGACATCTTCTGTATATCCCTTTGGCAGCTAAAAAGGTAACTCCCTGCTATCTCATGTTTATCATAATCTGTCTTTTATTTAGTTTTATATTTTTATGTTTTTTTATTGTTCAATGTATTAATTTAATAGCATTAATTTAGTTACGTAAGTCATTTATTTTTAGACGTACACTCTAGATTTAATATTCAAGGCGAATTGGATTCGTCTGTAATGCTCTTGAATAATATTTGAAACTAATAAATAAATAAATAAATAAATGTTTAACCAAAGCACTGCCGGATTATTGAAAACGCCGGATTACTGGAAATCACCAATAATGACGCATTTAAACGGCACAACCTATGTTTTATTGTATACAGCGTGTACAGCGTGAGTTTTTATTTAGTGAATTGTGGTGGGTGAATCAGTAAGAGAAACTAAACAACTTTTAAAAACAATTTTTCAAAAAAACTAAAATAAACAAAATTTGTTTTTTGTTGACAATTGAGGAGTGCCCTCCCTGGGTACTCCTCAATGGCCTCCAACCTGGCCTCCATTTGGAGGCCAACCCTGGGCGCAGCAAACCTGTCATGGTGAAACTTAGAACGTGTTATCATAATTGAATGCGTGTCAAAAAATTCGTCTCTGCCCTGTTGACCATTGAGGAGTCCTCTCGTTGGAAGCCAACCCTGGGAGCAGCAGCCCTGTCAATGTAAAACTTAGAAAGAGCTATCATATTTGAAAGCGTATACAAAATTTCGTGTTGATCGCTAAGGAGTCTCTCGCCAGGAGTCAACCCTAGGTGCAGCAGCTATGTCATGGTAAAACTTAGAACGTGCTTTCATAATTGAATGCGTAACGAAAAACTCGTGCCTGTGCTGTTGAACGTTAAAGAGTCCCCTCGTTTGGAGCTATCCCTGAGTGCAGCAGCCCTGTCAATATGAAACTTAGAATGGACTATCATAATTGAATGCGTATACAAAATGTCGTATCTGTGGTGTTGACCGTTGAGGAATCCCATCGACCGGAGCCAACCCTGGGTTCAGCACCCATCTCATGGCGAACGTGCTATCATAATTGAACGCGTTACGAAAAACTCGTGTCTGTGCGGTTGACCGTTGAGAGCAAACCCTGGATGCAGCAGTCCTGTCATAATAAAACTTAGAACGGGCTATTATAATTGAATGCGTATACAAAATTTCGTGTCTGTGCTGTTGACCGTTGAGGAAACCCCTCGTCGGGAGCCAATCCTGGGTATAGAGTAAGGTCTTGCTTACCATAAAAATGCATTGTCATCGGAACTGAACCAAAGCGTAAAATTTTAACTTCATAGGATAAGAGGAAGTGGTTATAATTTAGCTTGCAAGATTTGACCTAAAAAATCTGACAAAAGTTGCAAGCTAAATAAAAGCTTGTAAAGAATATGTATTATTATAGAAGGCCAAATAAATTTCTATTAGCTTCGCTGTCAAGTCTATCAGCGCCACCAGCATTTCGTCGGCCTAATAGGATTGCCAAATCATATTATTGAGTTGATCGATCTAATACCATATATATATACCTATCATCAATGCTTGCATTAGGCAATTCCTCCGTCAGCGCATTGTACCAGGCTTGTAAAAACAAAGTTGGTTTCATATTTTTTCTCAAATAAAACTTTCCCCAATCATGTGTTAAAACTTTCGGCAATCGTGGATTTGATATAATCACAAATGGACCTAGCATCATTTTTCACTTTATCCACGTCACTGTCATTTTAATGGTCGCAATAAAGAAGCCACAATCACTCGTGTCTGAAAGTTTTATTTTATCGCGAAATATAATAAAAAATCCGCAAGACAAATCACGCGCTGAAGCGAAAGAAGTAGCGGTAAAGTTTGTTCGGGCGGACTAAGCGACGTGAAAGTTTTCACTCGAAAATCGTGATTGTGCTCTTTTCACAACCTCCGTAATGCTCGCGAATTTATATTCGGCTGAAAGAGATCATGTTTTCGTATTTTCGGCACGCGCTCTCGGATCTTTATCGCGAGCTGAACGCCATTTTTGCCCCGTCGGCATATACGGAGGGAGGAGGAAGCAATCTGATCGATTCTGATTCTGAAAAGAACGAATGCATGAGAAAAGATCAAAATAACAACATTTTTGCGCTTTTGGAGAGGGAAAAGGCATATCCCATAAGGATTCTGTTAGCTATCATACAAATGATTCTCACATAAATTCTATATGAATAGGTAGTTAAACACCCAAGATTTGTTATAAATATACATGTAAACCGCAATATTTTATATTTCGATAAACCGATCTTCACTATAAGCATTACACGACTTGCTGTTATGATTTGTTACGCTTGTTGCATATTATGTACATTACCATAAATAAATAAAATAAATAAATCCATAATAAAAAATCGGTAAAAATGCTCAAAATGGCATTTTGTTTGAGGGTCATAATAGTCGCTAGTGATTTTCGTTTATCAGCATTCATACAAATGATCTTCAAATAAATTACATATGGATATCCCGGGAGCCAAAGCCAAGAAAGAAAGATTTGTTATAAATAAATATTTTTAACTGAATGTTTTTAATGTAGGAAATAATCCAAACACTTAATTCTTTAAAAATGCTCAAAATGGCTTTTTCTATGAGAATCATAATAATCGCTATAGAAATAAAAAACAATCTTAACTTTAGACTCATAGAATTGAAAATAGCACTAAACAAACTGACAATCTATATGAATACTGATAGAATTTTAATGAAAAAACTAAGCATTATGGGCTCCAACCCCTAATGGGCTCTCTAGACGATCAAGCATGCTTGTCAAGCATCGCGTCGCGGGCTGAGAGGGGATCGTAAACCGCAGGAATTATGCAAATATTTTTTTTCAATATTTACCGAAAATGCCTAATTTTGTAGTTTGTACCAGGGAGTCACGTTAATTAGACCTATTTGATTTATGAATGACGTGACCCCCTGGTATAAAACTACAAAATTAGGCATTACTGGCAAATATTTTAAAAAGTATTTGCATACTTCCTGCGGTTTACGATCCCCTCCCAGCCCGCGACGCGATGCTTGACAAGCATGCTTGATCGTCTAGAGAGCCCTTTAAAGTATTAGTCGACTTATTGACTAATAAATTTACACTGGCACATGTTATTAAAAAAATCTGTATCTGGAAATCATGACAGTTTTTTTAATGTTGGTTTGTTGGGTTTTAAAATAAATCAGTACCTACTTTATAAGAAAAACATAAAAAAATTGTGTTATTATTGATGGACAGATACATTACTATTACTTTCGTAGTCAAATTCAGTATTCATTATTCAGTATTCGATTTATTCATTCAAAATATATAATAAAAACATGAATAATCAATTAAAGCTAGTTATCGCATATTAGAATTCGTCAGTTTCGTTTTCTATATTGACATAAAACTAATTAAACAGAAATATTCATTAGACAGTAGCTTTGACTATAATCGGCTTTACGCGACAGACATGTTAAAAAAAACAGAACTGATTCTATGTACATGGGTATACATATAAAATAAATAATTACCATAAAAATAATAATAGTCGTCTCAGGGACTCTCTAGACGATCAAGCATGCTTGTCAAGCATTGCGTCACGGGCTGGGCAGAGATCGTACACCGCAAAAAACATGCAAATATTTTTTTTTAATATTTACTAAAAATGCCTAATTTTGTAGTTTTATACCAGGGAGTCACGTCAATCATCATCATCATCATTAATCAATAACGTGTAATTAACGTGACTCCCCGGTATAAACTACAAAATTAGGCATTTTTGGTAAACATTTGAAAAAATATTTGCATTATTTCTGCGGTTTACTATCCCCTCCCAGCGCACGACGCGATGCTTGACAAGCATGCTTGATCGTCTAGAGAGCCCCTTAGAGCAGTGTTCCGCAAAGCGTGTGCCGCGGCACACTGGTGTACCGTGGTCATCAGTTGGTGTGCCGCGGAAAATTGTGTAATAAATATTGTGTAATACTAATTTAAATAAAAATAATTTAAATTGTGTTAGACCCCTGGCTGACAAGCTATCGCCGAACGCAGCACGCATGCGTATCGAGTAAGTACATACTTGTATTTACTCGTGTCATTTCATCCCTTCCTCAGTCGTCGTTGACGCGCCCGATTGAATGGGCGTAGCGTCGCATTCGGACATTAAAACTAAAATTTTCCGAAGTAGAGGTAGCACATTTTTGGTTGCATATAAAAAATGAGTATCCACTGCTTTCAAAGCGTGCTGTTGCAAATCTATTACCATTTGAAACAACATACTTATGCGAATTGGGATTTTCAACTCTCACTACTATTAAATCGAAAAAAAGAGAGCGCCTGAGGACGATCAATGAAGAAATGAGAGCAGCCTTATCAACGATTGCTCCAAATTTTGATCACCTGTGCTCTGTTAAACACGCTCACATTTCTCACTAAACATCTTTTCATATTAGGTATATTGGTTTTAGTAATAAATAAATATTAAATAAACATTGGTTTTTTCTTTGGTGTACCTCTAAAATTTTTTGATTTGATAGGTGTACCTTGAACACAAAAAGTTTGCGGAACACTGCCTTAGAGTATACAAATATTAATAGTCATCAAAGCTATCATAGTCACCTGCATTTCACCGTCGCAGAAGGGCTGCCAAAATCGAGCAAGCTACGAAATCGAACATATATAATCAATGGTATCTATAATCTATGTATATAGTATATTGAAATGTATATTATTCATATTCATATTCATATTCATCTTATTAGTATACTGGCATACAAGTCATATACAGATTCAGAATATTCATAAATATTAGCAAACAAAATTTTTTTTTTATCGTAAAGAAAAGATAAAATAAACAAAACAAAACGAAGAAAAAACACAAAAATAATGTAAAAAGATAAAATACAAGACAAAATGCAGAGATCATTAAATACTTTAGCCACCAAAGCATTTTAGACTTCACTCGAGTAATATTCCTCCAGTGAGTAAAACGCTTTATCTGTAAGGTACCTCTTAAGGCGTCTCTTAAACACGTCAAGAGATTTCTTGTAAACCGCTGGGCCGGCGATATAAGCTAGACTCTCCGACTTGGATAATGCATGACTTACCGAACGTAGCATGTTACGGGATCTTGTTGGATAGTGATGATGCACACTATTCACTTCAAAATCGGCTAGATTTCTGCGAACGAACAGCGCTACTTCCATTATATAAATGGACGGCAGCGTCATGATGCAGAGATCTCTAAACAGAGGCCTAGCTGGCGCATCAAGCGCCACACGCGCTATTGTGCGGACTGCACGCTTCCGCATGACGAAAGCCCTCTGCCTGTCGGCTGCTCGCCCCCATAACTCCTCGCTGTACGTTAGCAGTGGATGAACGTATGCAAAGTAACACATGCGCAGCGCGGATAAATTGAGAAATGAAGCGATGCGATATATAACGCCTCATATCACTATAATATTATAGATAAACAACGTGATAAACAACAACCCCTAGTAAATATGATTTCGTGAATATGCTAACATGAATGTGTATATTCAACGATCCGTGAATATGCTAATACTCGCAGTCATTGATTTCATTAGTTGTTGATCCGTTAAATCCAATAATTAGTAATACGTCTCTTGGCGCAGCAGCAAAAGTAGAGTCTGGATTTCTCGCGTTAATTAATCACTTACTAGTGTCTCGCAATACTCGATCTTCCATTCAAGGCTTTGTTATTTAATCAGGTTACAATCTTGACACGTGGCGAATCACGTACAAGCACAGATAACTGTTATTTGAATCAGTTGTTTACATAAACATACGCGTAGATTCATCTATTGCTCGCTGGCGGGGGATTCGGCAATAAATTAGACAATGGGATTTTGAATAGCACCCAGTGCATCAAATCCCTTTGTGCTATCCATAGAACGGTTCCGCTCTATGCTCTAAAAACTCCTTTGTTTTTAGAGCGACGGGCGTGAAAATTCGCATTATTATGATGGATGTTATTTTATTATATTTTATTTTATTTGGTATTCGAACAAAATATTGACAATACATATTACATTACTTTACATTTTCGTCGTATCCATTTGACGGCTAAAGACCGCTCTTGGACGTGTCAAAATAATTGGGTTATGTAGTAAGTTTCGTTATTACTCTTTACTGAACATACATAGGTAGTCAAGATTTAACTATCAGATTGTCAAACTATAAATATAAATAATCAAAATAGAAGCCTAATATTTGAAGTAGTTAGTAATTCGAAAAGATACGTAGTAAAATTATTTATCGTAATATTCAAATTATCAGTAAAATGTTAAATAATCAAATAAAATAATCAGACAATAAGGGTCTACTTTTTTAAGTAATTTAAATGGGCACAATATTTGAATAATCATGGCCCTCAAATTCGGCCAGATTATAGAAATGGTGGCCTATCAGCATCTCCTTGGTATTTTTTGTTTTAATTTTATGTCCTCCAGCTGTTTAAATTTTGTAGGGAGTAGATTATAGAATTTAATGCTAAGGTACAAGTAGCTTTTCTGTACTTTTGCCAGTCGTATTCGGGGTACGCATAAAATGGAGCTACCGCGGGTATGATGCGAGTGAATGTCTGCATTAATTGGTGTTTCTGTTATGTGCTGTCTAGCATACATTAAACACTGGTATATGAACGCCGAATACATAGTCATTACCCTTGCCTTGATGAAATATTCTTTGCATGAGGTCCTAGTCGTTACCTGATACATGCTGCACAGTGCTCTCTTTTGCAAAAGAAAGATTCTTTTACTGTTTAGAGCATTTCCCCAAAATAGTAGTCCGTAAGTCATTAATGAGTTAAAATACGCAAAGTATGCTGATTTGGCTGCCGCAAAACCACAAAGACCTGATTTTTTTAATAGAGTATATCGAGCTACATAGCTTACTAGCCAAGGAGCAGCTAACCAGCTGCTCCGTGGCTAACCAGCTGGTTAGCTGCTCCGTGTTACTAGCTAATTGTTGGAAATATAAATATATGTTTTATTAATTTATTTATTTCATTTTACTTATCTTATTAAAGGTTACATAGAAAAGGAATTACTTTTTAGTTAAATAAAGCGATAAGTTGGATCATCCCATCCCATGCAACCCGAGGCACGTCACACATCTAACTAGGCTTATGCCTGTGCCTAGATGTGCGATTTAAAACATATTTGAGGTTGCGAGCTGACATTAAAAGTTTATTACTAGAGATTAGATATTAGGTAGAGTTTAAGTACATATATAGGTATACACAATATAATAAAATATAATAATAATAACATAGAATTAATAATAAAATAAAAACACATTCATCGATAAAATATATTAAATAAATTAAACCACAATTGATAATTCCCTCTCCGTTTCAGGGCGCCCCGACTCTTGTAGCCATTTATTAATAGCAGTTTTAAAACTCTCGATGTTATCTAACATTTTAATGCGTTTATCTAATTTATTGTACATTCGGGGTGCAATGTACCAAGCCTGTCTTTGTGCGAATGCCGTTTTTATCCGAGGTATCTCAAATTTAGGCCCTCCCCTTCCCCAGCCCTCTTAGTTTTTATTTGCTGGCTGCGTACATGGTCTTTTCTAAATTTATGTAAATGAACGAGCAGCTGTTTAACGAATATTTGCCTTATGTCAAGCACTTGCAATTCGTTGAACAGCTGCTCGGAATTACATCGAGAAGTTTTTTTGTTACTGACTCTTAGTAAAAGCTTCTGAGCCTTAAGAAGGGTATCAAGAGCCGACTTACTACAGGCACCCCGACCAATTAACCCGTGAACCCATAAACCCCGGCATAACGCCATGTAAACCATTCTCGAGGTTGCTTTTGAGAGCACATTTCGCAGCTCACGGAAGACATTGCTATGAGGTTATTGGGAGTGAACGGTTTCGTTCAGCTTGTTCTATAAGATCCACCGTGTTTAAGGGTTGGTACACTCGTGATTCAGCTCCTATTCATTAGCCTCCTCATGTGAAAGACTACCCCGGGTAGGACTCTAGCATCCCAGGCCTCACGGCTGATGGATCAGTTCTCGGTGTTTCGAACTCGGTGTCTCTGGTGCAAACCGAGCGTTCGAGTGGCCGCGTTCGAGCCACAAGCTGCGGAAGTTACCCGCGCTCGCTACTAGAGGCCGCGTTTTGTCGCTCGCCTCCCGCGCACACTCGCGACTGGACAATATGCGATTGAGAGAAATAGGAAAAAAAAAACAACACACGCAATGAAGAAAGTCATGCGGAAACTGATATACTTCATAGTATTTCAAAACAATTACAATCTCCCAATACTAAAAAGCAGCAGAAGACTTCGATCGTAACTTTGCCTGGTATTTAGTGCCGCACTTTTAACGAATACCCAATGAATTCAAATTGGATGCTCAAGCGGATGTACTGATGGTACTAAAAAAATATACACGTTCAATTAGAAACACGTTTGACCCCTGTGAATATACTAACGAAATGAACGGAATCTAGCCAAAAGTGATGGCCGAGCGCGGCGACTGGTGGCCGCTAGTCAGCCACTAGTGGCTGCGATTGGTAGCCGTGTCTAGTGGCTTGACTGAGCTACTAGTGGTCGCTTCTAATGGCCGCCACCGGTGGCCTGGTATGTGGTTAGCCTGTAAGCTGACTTTCGGAGACAAAACTGCTCATTGATACTTTCTTTCGTATCAATGCGCTAGGTATGTAATTGCACGGTTTAGTAATAGATTGCGCTTTAATCGATTCGATTGCAAAATTTCTCGAATATAGTCTAATTCATTCATTTCATTCGATTAATTTATACACGCGTAGACTTCCATTGAAAGTTTCTTGTTGAACTCATTAGAATAGCACTTGCATGAGGTATGGCAGTAAAACCATAAGCGATGTGGAACTAAATTAGGTCTTTTTTACGAAATTACGACAGCAACAGTATGGCTCATGCGGTTGGCGTTTAATGCCAGAAGGACTAGAAAACTGTTGGCGACTTTTACGTTCTACCGACAATACACTGGAAGGTATTGTTTATACTGGATGCCAGAGATGGTGAAATTTTATTCAAATGCCTTTTAGCGTACACTTCTAAACCACATTTTTTTACTGAGTGGGTATCAGTTTATTTTTATTATGATTACGATTTTTAGATATTTACTCGATAATTTTATGATTGTAATATTAAATGCTTTTTCATGATATTTAAAGTTGTTTTATGTAGTTTATGATGAAGACATATGTAATTTAGAATTTTTGATAGATTTTTTAAAACTATTTATTTATGTTTTTTTTTAAATTTAATACATTTTAATACTACCACTCTCTTGAAAAATTTGAAAATGTGATTCAAGTATTTTTTAATGTGACATATTTTCCACAATTTTAAACTAGTTCTTTAATTTTAATTCCGTCTTTAATCAATTTTTCTTAATGATATTTCATGATTTTTTAAATACTTATGAACACTTATTAGATTTCTTTTGATTTTTCTTTTAATTTTAACTAAACGTGTGCACCGGTAAAATATTTTCTGGTACGCCTGCCTTAGTACAGGCCTGGGCCTAGTTAGGCAGTGTTGACTTAGTGACCAAGATGCTTCAGTGTGCTTTATTTTTCACTACTGGTCCAAACACGTTTTATTTTGTAATGCTGCAGGAATGTATATATCGTGCTTTAGTTTTAATAAATAAATAAACAGTGACCTCGCTCGCTAGAGCTATTCAGAGGAAAGTTCATTCCCCTTTGTAGCAATAACCTTTGCACAGCTAGACATATTCTAGCCGGCTGCAAGGCGACCTTTCAGCAAAGACAGTACACTTACCGCCATGATTCCTGTTATTGCGAGATAATTAGCCTTTCAGTAGCTCGTGCCATCAGAGAGTATTTAGAGGATTTATCACCTGATACGATGCTAGAGACGCCATTCTATATTCGTTCGTTAAAGCATTGAATAGTAAACGGAATTAACAATACAATTAACAATACAATACAATCAACTACGCCAGTAGATAGGCATTCCTACACTTGGATGTGTCACAAAATTAAATGCTAAAAATTTAATTATTAAAAATATAACTATCATTATAGTTGTAATATTATATTTAATATTACAACTAATATTAGACTGTAATATTATATTTAATATTACTTATATACAAATAATCAAAATATACTAATGTGATTTAATAGTCAGGGAGAATAATATATTTAAATAGATATGCAAATTCTATGTAGAATAATCAAAGTAAATTTATTTTATGGTCAATCCAGCAATAATATGCCTTCGTATTTTTTAAAAATAAATAGATGTATAATAAATTACATGAAAATTAGAATGTCAGCTATCATAATACCATTATGTTTAAAACTTTACAAATTTCACTATTCATCGACATGTAAAATAAACTCAGAATTGCTCTATGTAACACTAGCTGACTTTTGCTCTAGAGTCAATTTAGACGATATCCAACGAGAAACTAGGTTTCTGATGATTCTGATGTTTCTATCAGATGTAACGCAATGATATGACGGTAATACCATTTCACTAGATCTAAAAATATTCTCACATCGAAGCTCTATTACTAATGGTGACTATGCAAGGTGAAATTTCGGATTATTTAACCAGAGGTCCAGAAAAAAGTGTGTACTATACATATTTCCAATACATAAAACTATAACTATTAGGTTCTTGCGCTACAAGACACAACTACTGATTGCAGTCAGCTTATAATAACAAAAAGTTAATGATAAAATAAAAAGAAACACTTTATTTTAAATTAAAAAAATCGGTTTTCTGTAAAGTCGGTTTACTGACGATAGTTGAACGTGACAACGTCATAAGAAAATACTGATGGAATGGTTGCATTTGAAGCAGTTTCATTTAAGATTCTGATATTGTTTATTACAAACACCCAAAAATATATGCTTTTATACTCACCGATTTGACTAAAACATGTAAATGTATTATTGTATAGCAGTATAATCGTATAATTGTTTATTGTTTAAAGTTTATTGTTTTTTTTAATTTGAAAGTTTGAAATCTCAAACTGTTAAATAGCGGTTTGAGAAGCGTTTGAGTACGCTGCGCCATCTAGCGGTAGGTAATACGTCGTAAATAAACAATATCAGTGACATTTTACCAACCGCTAGATAGTGCATCGTAATGATAGCTTTTCATACTTTTTTTTTTTAATAAAAGTTGCTTACTTCGTTGCACTTCGTTGTACCCACAAGAAAATTGTCCGTTCAGTAATAACATTCCGTATATCAAGAATACATATACAATTATGTCAAGAATTTAAATCAATCTAGTGGTTTTCATTCGTACTATTTTAGACTGAGGTTAGTAAATAATTCTTGCCGCAACCGGTCGATGGCAGCATTTATATTGAATAATAAATATAATAAAAGCAACGCCTCAGAGCGAGGTAACGCCGCATGAGTCATGTTTTTTCGTGCGTGCATCCGGCTGCATCGAATTATAAGACGTTGTCACGTCAAAAGGAGAGAAATCAGTTAACCTATAGCTTAAGCTTATAATACAATTATAATATGTTTAATATTATAATACAATTATAATATTAAAATAATAAAATGAAAGAAAACTAGAGTTCTTCAACACTATATTTTTAGAGAGAGAGAGAGACTTCTTTAATACCATGTTCTTTTTCTGTAAAGGGCGGTAGCTTAATCAATGACAAAAATTCAAAAAGTAACGGTATGATTTGCGGTACTGCTTTATATTAGTTGTGAAGTATAAGATTTCCAATCATCTAGGTCATAGGTTCTCAACCTTATTTTTTCGACCTCATTTAGGAATATTTTTTTCTAGAGCCCCTCTTTTTTTTACTAACCATCTGTCGCGAATCTGACTCAGCTATTGCTACGATTATATTTAAACATGTAATTGCACTGTAATATTATATAGTCGTAAGATAGGATATGACACAGAACTAAGCTCAAAGGAATTTTTCGGATAATATCTGCAGCTGGTTTATGGAGCACTGTGGTTATGACTTCATTTACTGCTGCTAAAATTAAAGCTTCCTTATATGTGTCTTATATTAGCGATGATGGATTTGTGGGATTTTCGATAAATCCGTATTTAATATAATCCATACTATACTGCTGTCTCTTCTTTTTTGCTTCCTACATGGTTTGCACTTTACAGATACGTGATTAAAAGATCAAGTCTTAAAACCCTGTTATCGATTGGGCGCTATGAAGTAAATGAAAATAAAATGAACAATCACTGCCTTTATATAGGTTGGAGATATGTCAACCTATATAAGACCTTCTGACAAATTGGAAGATGACAAACAGTAGGCTACACCCACCCGAACGCATTAAAGTAAAAACGTAAAAAATCAGCTGTTTGTTCAGCATCAAATATCAGCTGGTTACTTTGCTTTATTAGTACGTCATTAGCGTGTTTTTTTAGACTATATATTTTTTATAAATAGTATAGAAAACGAATTTACCGCGTGAAATTTGTAGGACCCGACGTTTCGGTGACGTTGCAGCCGCCGTTGTCTACAAACTCTCTTCTACGTGGAACCCTCTTCTTAAAATGTTCCCGCCGCCGAACGCCGAACGCAAAGACGTAAAACAGGATACAGTGAGTGTTGTGCGCAAGACGGATTTTCAAAATTCCCGCGCTCCGAGCCCGGCCCCCCACCACCGTTATAACCTATGCAGTGGCGGCAGCGGTTTGCGGCCTACCCGCAAAACAACGGACTGACAGCTCTTCAGTCTACCCTAGACAACGGCGGCTGCAACGTCACCGAAACGTCGGGTCCTACAAATTTCACGCGGTAAATTCGTTTTCTATACTATTTATAATGTCAAACAACCGCGATAGTCTTCGATTTTATATTATATATTTATATTTTACCTGCCCATGTCCTCACTGTGCCATCTCAACGCCCCCTAATTTTCTCTGGGTCTTCTACTTCCCCCCCCTGAAAGCCTCAAACGCCCACAAGGGGGCATTATCGCCCACGTTGAGAACCTATGATCTAGATGTACCCAAGTGTTATAACAGTTGAATATATAAGGTCACGTCCACACTCAATGAAACTATTGTTATTTACAAACCACACGTGAACTTGACAGCTTCCATCTATGGCGGCGAACAGGTTGACAGTTTTGTAATACACAATTGGGGTGGGAGAAGTTTCAAATGGCAAGCGGGCAAATCACGTTCGGCGCGAAAACTTTTTCATTCGGGGCATATAAGAAGGATCGGCATCCCTTCACCCCGACTGGCCTTTTAGTCGTACTGTAGAAAAGAGTTCAAATTATACTATTTTACATGTATAGACACGTGCATTATTTAAACGAAGATGTAAACAACCTTTTTTAAAATTTTAAAACGATACTTTTGTCTATAGTACAACGATTGTTTCCTTGTCAAACCTAACATTTCCGGGGGAATCTCATAAACGATCACAATTGGCGCGATTTAAAAATAAATGCCTAAAATTATCTGAATCGGAACGGATTTAAATGAGGCTTGTAAATAAAATTTCATTACAATTTCACACTATGCAACATACAATCTGAGGACTGAGCGTATTCAAAAACGATTTATACACGATCTATATTTCCGGTCATTTTCCTCCGGATTTTCATACGCTGAAATACTGCAACGCTATGGCTTAGTTAGAGACATAGGATGAACGGCGAATAGCATCAGATATGTCGCTTTTACATAAAAATATTCCATTCTGGGTTGATCAGTCCTTATTTTCTGACTACCGCCTTCCCGACTTATCCGCGACTCTCAGGATGCTTTCACTGCAACCCAGCCTGACGCTTTCCAACCCACCAAAGGGGACACTTTATATTAATTCATCGATTTTAATTAATTTGAAATATCCATTTGTGCAATATTAACTACCGTCAAATACACCCTCTACGTTGTAAAATGAAACAATAAAAAATCATTGTAAAAATTAAAGAGTGATTTATTTCTGTCTAATGGCGTCCATCTTCCTTTATTGGAGATTTTACTTATAGGGAGCAGTGGGGTAAGAAATAGCTGAACTTCAACTAGGTGACAAACTAAATCAATAGAGTCTATCAAAACAATAGAGAAATCTAAAGACAATCTATCAAAACAAAAAAAAACAGTTGTCTCACCCCAAGACATTTAGCGGCAGGCAGAAAACCTCCACTTGCGCGCCGAACCCCTAACGCCGAACCCACAAACCCCCTCCTCCTCGTTCCCTCCCCCCCATGATAGTGATTGAGTCAAGTGACTGTGATAGCAAAATTAGTATATTTTATTATTTTATCGTAATTTGGAGGTATTAAAATGGCTATTTTCCAATTTTTTATTTCGCAATGCGGTTTCAGACCTACGACACATCTGGGTACCGAATTTCAAGTCTCTAACAGCAATACTTCGAGATTTAAAAAGTATGGCTAGCGTTTCCTTTGGCAGACCGATTTCAACTCTTGCCATGACCGAATCATGCCTGCATGGCAAGTTTCAGCTCAATCGGATGAAGCTTTTGGGCGCTATCGGGAAGGAATACCCACACACACAGACTCACAGAAAGACTTCAGTCTGGAAAATTTTAATCGTCTCGGGAGGGGTCAAAATGTATATATCCGTCATGACCTCGAAAAAAAATCACTCATTCACAATATTTTCCCTCTGCCGGGAAAGTAATACATATTTACCTGAATCGCATAATTCACGTTCGTTAGGGGAGTATGAAAATGTCAAATAACCGCCTATGCCCGTGAGGAAAGTCACTGAATATTCGTGGAGTCATTTCGTCCCCCTCTTTCCGTACATATTTATCGTCGACTCTACGAAAAGGTAAGGGAATATTTCACTTCATTTGATCCTCTCGCGAGTGACATATTTTTCAGGGGTGAATGTGCGTGCGTTCCACGGATAAATGTCAAAGGGTAGAGTCAGAGCCAACGGTATTATATGCCAATTAGATTTGAGAATACTAATTCTTATCAATTTATTTTAGCTACCCTTTGCGTTGATACAAAGGGTAGATAAATATGTCACTCGGGAGAGGATCCGGCATTAATGCCGGATCCAATGTCATTGAAATCAAAGTGGCGACTTCTACCTAATAACGCTCATCAAAAGTTTGTCAGTCGTATATTGATACAACTGACAAATAAGCGAGCGGCGACGTCTTAAGTCGAGGGTGAGGCATCATATCCTCCTCTATAATAAACGCATTAAAAATCCGGCACACTGGCCCGACATACGGAAAGTAGGCAACGGATTATTACACCTGGCCCTTGTATTTGAATGAAAGCAGACACACTTATTCTACGCAACGTTGCTTGGGATAAGTGTGCCAGCTTCCATCTAAATTCAAGGGCCATATGTTATAATGCTTTGAGTACGTTGCCTACGTAGGCCCAGTGTGTCTGATCCTTTAGTGCCCGGCACACTGGTACCGGCACTGACATTATGAAATCTGGCCCTTATATTTGAATGAAACAGACACACTTATCCCACGCAACGTTGCGTGGTATAAGTATGTCTGCTTCCATCTAAATTCCAGGGCAATATGTCATCATGCGTTGCATACGTTGCGTGCGTAACCCCATTGTGTCGGACCCCTAAGTGTGAATGCTTTATTTAAATACAAGGTCCAGATATCATAATGCGTTGCGTACGTACTGTACGTCGAACCAGTGTGCCGGACCCATTAACCACCCTACCCATAAAAACGTACGTGATACGGCCGCTATATTATCAACCGAACGTAACAAGCCGTATCCCGTACGTTCAATAAAAATAATAAAACTTTTTGAGAACTTTTTTTAAAATGTTTTAATTATAGTGGAAATACGGTAATAATTCACAAGCCTCTACATATTTAGCACTTCATTTGTATTGTATGTAGAATATATCGAGATTAGGTTCATTGATATATTATATTAAATACAAAATATATCTGAAAATGAGAAATCTAATGAAAAAAACCAACGACGTTTTACCCACTTTTTGAATAATAACCCAAAGGTAGGGCGATTAAGGGTGTTAATATTCGTAACATTGCCTTATAGATATAAAGGATAAATCATCATTGTATAAAAATTTCATATTTAACACGCCGTCGCATTTATTGCAATTGTATGACCTCCTGCACCTTATTTTAGAGGAAAAAAACATAGAAAAAAGGTTTAGGGGGTGACGCTAAGAATGTGGAATAGAATTACACTGAAAGAATTACATATTTCTGTGATGATATCTATAATGTGAAAATTGCCTTCGTCATCGGCAACGTAGCGGCTTTACACATTGTGAGCGGATTTGGGGGAGGTGTAGGAAGTGACGCTTTGTGGCAAGCCGTTGCTTCAAATATTTCGATGAATGCGATGCGACGCGATGCGACGCGATGCTACACGTGGATTTCAAGAACTACTCGTACTTAGGCTCGATGTCGTACGTGTTTACTAAATATACGTTATCTCTCTCATTTATTTTCTTTCCCTCTCTGAACTGATAATATGTATAGTTCAGACCCACTAGGAGCATTAGGTAGAAGGAAGGGAAGGGGAAGGACGCAGAGAACAAAAAGGGAACCAAAGCGAAAATCGAAAAAATAATTAACTTTGCTTATAACTCGAAAAGGGTGCGAGATGTCGAAATATTGTCAATTTTATATCACCATTGGTCCCCTTACTTTGTAGGACAAGGAATAACATAAACACGGAAAAACCAAATCCCAGTGTTTGTTGACAACATTTTGCATGAGGCAGGAATTCTTTTTTGAATTGGATTGAATTCTCGCGACAATGCGATGCTGCTACTATATCACAATAAAATCTACGCCCCCCTCCCTTGCATTCATCTCCCGATATTTTCAACAGAGTGATTGCAAATTGCACGTTTTGCGTTCTGCATGATCAAAAATACGAACTCCTGCAAATTTTCGAGGTCTTACAGTCGCACTCTTGGTCACGTCGCATTCCGCGCAGTAGGTAAGCGATGTGTTCTCCAGACCAAAGCTTAGTACAAAGACGGGGAGGAATAAGGTAGAGGTCATAAAAATGATTAAAACACGAAAACTAGCCAACCTCGGACAATATATGCAGGACGGACAAAAACGTAAGTATGACCCCTCTACCTTATCATAGAGGAAAAAATCGTACACCAGTAAAATATTGACATTATAATTTGAATCAAAAACGTGTAAATAACATTTTTAAACTCCAGAAAGGGAGAGAGAGAGAGTGGAAGAGGGGGCTCTCAGAAAATAGGAAGTACGCTTATTATCCAAATATTATATGTAAAATAATCTAAATACATAGATAACATTTAGTACGAGTCTAAAATATTAGCGGATGAATATCACCAACAATGAGAAATAATAATAATAATAATAATAATAATAATTCTTTATTGACAACTGTAATTAGGTCGTACAAAATGGATAGGTACTATTATAAGTGCTATACAGTTTACCAATCAGGCGTACACTATGTATTTTTCCATAATTAAATATGTTCACTTCGCAGTTGAAGGAAAACAAATACGAAAATATTACGTTTTAGACATAGGTATTAACAAAATAACAATTAGAACTATAACTGGCGACGTAGCGATTCAATAATGAAATCGTCTTTTTATGAAGGTACACATCATTTTTGAAAATAAAAGCTATCTTTCTGCAGGTTAGAACTGTGACGTTAAGAGGCCGTGGCGGCCAAAGCTATATGAAGCATAATTTTGTGGCCTGGTTGTGAGAACACGAAAAAGAATTTCAATACAATTAGGCCGGTTTTTAAAAACCCGATCCTTAAGCTATCATTTCGCCCTAACGAAATTGGTAAATTATTTCCATATTAATTGTAAATTATCTTTATTCTGTTACTGTTTTAAAAAAAAATAAAAACGAGCGAGATTTGTCTTCAGTTTTTGAAAAACCTAGAGATGATTCTCAATAATAAAAAAATACTATTTACACCAGCGTATGGTCTATTTGCATAGCATCAAGACAGTTTTTAAAACTTGCGTACAAAAAATATAAGAAAAAAATGTTTGAAATAACGTAATTTTCAGAAATGTTATGGACAAACATTATTTTTTTCTATTTATTAAAGATACTTTTGAGTGATATAAAAAATAACACAGTGATCTTAAGTTATTTTATTATTGTAATCTAATTTTTACTTTATAAGAAACTATTCACTTGATAATTTAATATATTATAATTGAAAAGCCAAATCGAATATATTAGACGACGCGCGAAGCCGAAATCGTCATTCGTAATTGGACACTGCCAACGGTGGGACGTATTCCGTTGTCGCCGCGGTATACCTATACATGTTTAATGTATATATCGAAAGCGCGCGGGCGCGTGGCATTGCAAAAAATACCTACATTTTTAGCAGCGTCAACTCGGAAGGGAGCCTTAATCTTGCAATTTATTTACTGCTCAAATTGTCATTACGTGTCGATAAAGCACGAAAAAAGCTACATCCAACCCGTTTCGGGCGCTGTGCGTATTTTATGAACAATTTTAATCATATGCGTGGTCAAAGAAAGCGCCTACTGTGGAAAGTTGGTACCCCTGCCAGTACTACTTTCGTACATATACAGGATTATTTATTTCGAATGCAGAATATATGAACAGGGTATATACGGAGATATGGTCACCCTAATATCATATTGAACAAGGTCTTAAAATGTCTTAAATGTTACAAATATTTTTTTATAAACATTTAATGAGGTGCTTTCGGTACATATTAAACGAAAAGAATCACAAATAAAGAAATTTAAAAAAAACCATTTTAGTTGGATTAATTTACTTCCAATTCCAACAAATTTTATTTATTTATTATTCTATTACAACAAACAAGATTGCTGCAGAAGGGCTATGTGATATTCGGTATACATTGTTACAAATCGTGCAGGAACTAATTAAACCATTGGCTCATCGCATACCTAACTAAGCGATAAACGCCCGTATCTAGGGATGCTGTTATTTTACTTCGGATATTGCTTTTCTGCTAGCTGACTGGTATGATGTTCGGGGAGCTAACGGGCCCATGATGGGTTGGCCACGAAGACCCATATGTTCAGGGTCGGTCCCACTCAAGGGTCACACTGTGTTGAACCTCGTGCCCTCTAGATATTATTATCAGCATATCATATGTATATTATTACTTCTGCTGTTATTTATGCCGATGTCTTCAAGAGTGCCATCGCTCGTCGCTAGTTCCTGCTGTCGGAAATAGTGGCGAAACTTTACCCATCACCGATAGGGTATGCATAACAACGCAGAGAACATTCCTCGACCGCCACCCAACACGCAATGTCTAATGAAAGTTCAGCATGAAACAATGTCAGAACTGTTTGAATATTTCGAGTATTTCGGCCGTCTTCGGAGGCGCGTTCGCCTGCCGACTGTTGGGCTTCGCTGACTAACGTCATAGCTACATAGATTAGGGCAATAAGTGTATAGTAGCACCAGATGGGACATTCATATTGTCAAATAAATACCGGGAAATGTTCTACGCAAAACAAACCAAAAATGCTGTAAGTTGGTAGCAATGTATTCCAAAAACCGACTTTTAGCGTAAATTGTCACCGAGTTTGTTTACAGCTGTTGGTTAGATTAGTTGACCTCGAGTGAGCTTTGCGATTTTTTTCAAAAATATCACATCAAACAGGTAGCTTGAGACGTCCTTGAAAAAGGCGATTCGGACCCTACATTCCTTCATGAATGTAGGGTCCGAATCGCCTGTTATACCCTTGTTTTTTACCTGTTATACGTTTCAACGTATAACAGGTGAAATCAAGGGTCTATGAGGGTATGCAAACCAGCCGAAATTTTAAAAATATCTAAATCGCCTATATCTAAACACCTCTAAATAGCCTAAATCGTTCGAAAAACCAAAGCCATCTTTCTTTTTTCATCAGGATGTTGTCCACCCTTTTGTCCAACATTTTCACGGTTGGCTAGTGTTATATATTTTTAACCGGCTTCAAAAAAGGAGGAGGTTATCGATTCGGTTGTATTTTTTTATGTTTGTTACCTCAGAGCTCTGCCATTTATGAACCGATTTGTTTTTTTTATTTTAAAGGGTATACTTCCAGATTTGGTCCCATTATGATCAAAATACTGTTATGACCATGGGTTACATGAGAAATTGAAGGAACTCCTCAAATATTATCATATGTATTTGAAAATTTACATGCTGGTTCAGCTCCGATAACAATGCATTTTTTTATGGTAAGCATGACCTGATTCTTCACTCAGGGTTGGCTTCCGACGAGGGGCTCCTCAACGGTCAACATCACAGAGACGAAATTTTGTATACGCATTCAGTTATGATAGCCCGTTCTAAGTTTCATTAAGTCAGGACTGTGGCACCCAGGGTTGGCTTACCACGAAAGATCTCCTCAACGGTCAACATCATAGACACGAAATTTTGTATACGCATTAAATTATAATAGCCCCTTTCAACTTTCACCATGAAATTGCTGCTGCACTTATTAAAAATTGTTTGCTTGTTTTTGGTGAAATTCTGTATTATGTGTACATATAAATGCCTGTTTAATCTGTGGCCACGCGCCGCGCCATGAGAGAGCACATTTGGAAAACTGAAAACATGCTAAATTTAATTTAAACTGAAAAACTTTAGGGCGACCCGAGAAAGTTACGAGGCAATTAGTTGATTTTTAATGTCGTCCTGCGAAAGTTGATACCGTACCTCACAACATCTGGTAGACACTTACTCTTTTATATACCTACTTATATTATTTTAACCCGCCGTATTCTAAAAATGTAATATTATAGGTGTTTTAAATATGACAAAGGTCTGTTTTATTATTATTATTTTTGTTATTATTATTGTTATTATTATTATTATTATTATTATATTATACACTAGGAGCTTAAGGCTGATGCGTGTATATGTTATGCACTTGTTTTTAAACTTGTGACTGTTTTGCACTAAGAAAAACATTCAGTTTGTTTTTAAAACTATTGACAGAGATATCACTGATTACATCCTCTGGCAATGCATCCCAAGTATCCACTACACGATTTGTCAAAAAATGTTTCCTGGGGTTCGAAGCTTTATTCAGCTTTAACGAGTATCCGCGCAGTTGCTTGTTGGTGTTCATGGTATACATGTTCTCTAGGTTAGGCACACTGAATCTTTTTGTAAGTTTCTATTATATTTTTATTTTTATTGATTATTTTAATTTGTGGTTTTAGTAAATACATCTTTAAAATGATTTTGATGTCATAAAAGCAATAATTAAGTAACTGTATGTACGTGGTGATAAATTTAGATATTGTAAAAACGGACTAATAGACTGTAATTTAAATGTACCTAGATATTAAGTTTCTACAATCTGTTAAGATTTAAAAAAAAAAATAAATTGAAATTAAAATTGAAATATTAGATCTCCTCGCTATCTTCGGTCCTCTAATGTTGTCAGGCGGAGTTCTTTCAGTCGTACTTCGTATGGTTTGTCCTCAGCGATAGCACCAACTTCGGTGCTCTTCTCTGAACTCTTTCCAGCTGCTCTATATCCATACCTGGTAGGAGTATTCGAAAAGCAGGCGAACGTAGGTTTTTTATAGCTTGAGGAAAGTTCGCTGGTGATAGTGTATGCATTCCAAAATATGATATAAACTCCTAATGTATGTTGATCTGATAAGGATGACAAAAAAAAACAGATCATTATGTGCATATTTACGTTTGTAAATGTTTATTATGATTGTTATTTATTATGTGCATGTGCATGTTTGCATGTTTAGGGGAAGTCCTGCAGTAGTGAATACTTGAAATTGAAGTTTTTTGAAAATTGAAAGCAAATAAATCTTGTAATTCAATATTTTGAATTTCCTTACACGGGGTGCGTTCCTTCAAATATTTATCTGTCGATTTAACCTCGACCTGAGCTTGATTTACTGAAAATTTCTAGCTTGTCGAACAAAAACATTAACCCAAACCCTATAAATAAACTACAACCCGTTCCAGTTGAATTCAGCAATTAAAATGTTTTTCTACGATATCGTGGTTGAGATAGCTTAATTACTCTCTCTTAATTACTCCCAGATTCAAACAAACAAATTTCAAACTTTCATAAAACGAAATGAACTTCATTTTTGGCAATTAACCAACAAAGTTTCAGGCGATAACCATAAATAATATATCAGATGAAGACTTGCAACTCCAAAGTGCCCTATTTTAGGATAACGAAGTAATCCTTTGATTATAGATATACTTTAGGTATGCATAATTACCCACTTTGCAAAGTTCTAGAACACTGAACCGAAGCAAATTGCGAGATTGTCGTATTTTTGGTAGAAAATAAGGTTTTAATTTGACATGTTTTAATTATATTTTCGAAACATGTCTTATCTATACAGTCAAATTTCTTTAAATATATTGTTAAACACGTTCACAGACACCTATTAATGTATTTGCCTCTTCAATGAAATACTCTTTAATAACTATGGGATAAACATCTTTTTTTTAAATTTATTTATTTTATTTTACACATTTTATATTTCAACCTTGTGTAATACAAGGTAAATATATTGACTTTTAAATTTAAATAAAGCCACACATTGATACAACTTAATTCCAAGCAACCCGAGGCCCATCGAATATCTAACTAGGCTTACGCCTGTAACTAAATGTGCGATATACGACTAATTTTAGATATTAAAAATAAAGTTTATTAGGAGAGAGTAGCAATAAAGTAATATTATGTAGATATTTTGAAAAATACGCAATATGTTTATTACATGTTATAGATAAAACTCTAATAATAACAATGACAATAGATATATTGGCATCTTTCATAGACATAATATTTTGAAAAAATAAACCTTCAATGATCAGTTCTTTCTCCGTTCCAAAACGCTCCAACTGAAATGGCTATTTATTATTCATAGTTTTGAAACTATCAATATTATCTAATATTTTAACATGTTCTTCTAGTTTATTGTACATTTGGCGTGCAATGTCCTAAGCCTGTGGGAGTGGCGTCTCACCCGAGGTATCACGAAATTAAAACCTTCTCCAACCCCTAGTGGTTTTTATTTGCTGGCTGCTTACTTGATCATTTAGATAGATAGATAGATAAATAGATAGATTTTTTTATTCGAAGTAGACTTACAGTACTTTCCGAACGTCTTATGTTTCTAGACATTTATGCCTTGCTTGTAGGCTTTACCGTTGATTACTACACTATATAATCAATGGCTTTACGTAATAGTAATAATAATAACACTTTACAGATGGTTTTCATAGCAATGTTTCATAAAAACGACTTGACTAGACCAATGTATCGCTTAAAAAATCTTCAATTTTATAATAGCCTTTAGAGCACAAAGTATCTTTAACAATTTTTCTAAATTTAGTGTCTGGTAAAAGGGTTAGTTCCTCAGGCAAGGTGTTATAAAAGCGAACACCGTCTCCAATAAAAGTTCCTTTCCTATTGTGAATGTCACCCAACCTACGGAACCTGTGCAAGTTTTTACGAACATACATTATGTTATCGAATATATACTGACTATAAACCGTCAGAATACTGATCTCTTTAAATTTCTCTTTAAGCGATGCTCGGGAGTTTATACAATAAATTTATTATTATTTAATTATTTATGAAAATAAACAAGCAGCTGCTTAACGAATGTTTGCTTTATTCCAAGTGCATGCAATTCGTTAAACAGTTGCTCTGAACTACATCGAAGAGGTTTTTTACTAATAATTTATTATCTTATTTTTATTAATAATCTCTGAGCCTTAACCCGTTGGACGCCAACAGTGACAGATCCGCGCGTAACCGTATCGGCCGGCCCCCACATGCCATATATTATATAAATATATAATATACAAGACTAACAAGATTAATTACCAGGTAACAAGAGGTAATTCATGAAAAAACGATATTGTCAGTATTTATTTACAAAATGGACCAAATTTTTTTTAAGAGCGGTTAAGAAGAACTACTAGAGCTGTCAACTACAACGAGCGAACCCGTCACCTCAGGAAGTTTTAACGAAATTCATCGTTATGTCTCCCGTGAGGTGAATGCGGTTAAAAGGTTAAGAAGAGTATCAAGAGTCGACTTAGACTCGACAAGATATAGGCTTCAAGAGTCACCAAGAGTTATCAAGAGTCGACATGAGCACAGGCACCCCAACCAATTAACCCGTGAATACATAAACCGTGTCATAATGCCATGTAAACCATTCTCAAAACTGTCTTTCACAGCACAATCACACATCTCCTTCGCATATTTTAATTTTTTAAATTTAATTTATCCATAACATACATAATTAATAAGTAATTAAGTTCTATCTTTTGCTTAAAACTAGTAGGGGAGTAGAAAATGAGTAAAGTGCTTAACTAAAGAACAAAAGAAAAGGTACAGGCCCATGTGGATTTTACTGCCTCACTAGCATAGGCCTGTGTCGAGGCAGTAGTTTAATGGTATTTTATGGTCGAAGAGCAGCCGTGTTTAAAAAGCATATATAAGATAGCCAATGTAATAGTAATATAAAAGTAATATTTGGAAGCTCACGGCAGACATATGCTAACTTTCTAGTTATCTTCGGAAGGTATTGTATTGGTAGCTCCTAGCTAAGATTACAATTAATTAATCTATAGTATACATTTTAAAAGGATGGTGTATAATGCTGATAGAACTAAGGAAATTAGGAAAAAAGAACAAAATGACACGACCAAAAACCTTAGCAAAAAAAATCTTAGTAAGAAATATTTAGATAAGAACTCGTGGACTAATGGAGTCGCTTACCACTCAATCAGGACAAAATGACTCAACCTAGAATGAGATTCATACTGATAAGGGTGACCTCATGTATCCGAGTGGCATACGACGAGTACATCTCAAAAATGTCCAAGAGTTGGCCAATTTTCGCATCATACGTACGTCTGTCAGTTGAAAATAGGTAGGGATAAGAGGACGTTTAACTATTTTAATGATTATTAAAAAAATAGTACGGAATATACCATACCAGAATTATTAGGTTAAATTCCGCACTGATTAAATATACAGAGCAAATACTGTGTATAGGTACGCACCGAGGTTGAGTGCGTCAGTATCAGACACAGGTGACCGCAGATAATTATAATTATTAACTCTCGGTGATTACGATGTTGTCACTGGCAGAAACGTATTCAATTTGCAGAGTGCTATAGAGCGTTGTATATTATTGAATTGAATGCTTGGGAGAGCGTTTACATAATTGGAGAAATTAAACTGCATAATGCTGTTGATCTTGGATTGCACTTTGGCGAATACCTCACATTCGACTGCCATGTTAAATTCAAAACTAGGATTTTTTTTAGGCTCATCAAATCAGGGAATATCTTCATTCAGTTATTAGGGTGCCCTAATCGGATTAGAGGTTTTACTTTATGTGATAATCAAATCAAATCAAATCGCATTTATTGTCTTCAAAAAACTTTACATAGTTGTTTAGACATTTTATATAGCCGCTTAATGTTAAAATAACTTTAAAATGTATACTAAATATTTCATTAGAGACTCACCACATAATTGAGTTATATTAGATATTTATAACTACAGATAGTCATGAAATTATAATATTAAAATAATGGTCCTGTAAGTAATAATTATAATTGATTATGGGAGACAATTAAAAATAATAGTAATAATATAATAATCAATAAAATGGTACAAATGTCAAGTTAAATAAAAAAAAATCGAGATGGAAATTGTCAGTAATCTAATTATAATTCGTTAATATTATATAATTCTCTCGCAATAAGGTACCCTTTTAATTTCGATTTAAATTGGGTGATATTTCCGTTTCTACATATACTTTTAATATTCTCAGGCAGTTTATTGTAACACGCCATTCCAACGTAATTTGGATCCCTTTTGAATAATTCCAGAGATGGACGGGGTAATGCTAAATTGTGCCTACATCTGGTGAAATGCGAGTGAATTTCTTTTTGGGTCTTCATTTTTCCTATGTTTTTTAATATTAATTTTATGCACTCAAATATGTATAGTGATGGTAGCGTTAGAATACTGAGATTTTTGAAGTGACCACGACATGATTCATTATGTTTTAGGTTTATCAATATTCTTATGGCTCGTTTTTGGAGAGAGAAAATATGTTGCCTTAAAACTACTGTACACTGTGTCCAGAAGGGAATCCCGTAACGAAGAATTGACTCGAAATAGGCAAAGTATATTATTTTGGTGTGTTTAACACTGATTAGTTTCCTTATTTGCCTTAGTAAGAACAGGCGCTGGATAGTCTGTCGCTTAATTCCTCTCCGTGAGCATTCCACCTTAAATTTTCATCTAAAACTATACCCAGAAATTTATGGCTTTTAATATTGGCTACTGTGTTTGCACCGATAATTAAATTTTTACTGTTTATAACCTTATTTTTTCTACAAGATAGGAAGATGGATACTGTCTTGGATGTGTTAAGAGACAGATTATTTTTCTCGAACCAGGTATTCAACAGAGCCAATTCATGGTTTAACGTTTTCACTACATTCTCTATTTTGGCATCTGCAAAGCTTATGCTGGTGTCATCTGCATACAAAGTTATATTTGAGTGAGCTACTATAGATGGGAGATAAATTGGGAAGAGCGTGCTGTGCACTCTATCGCATCGCTTCATTTCTCGACTTTTCCGCGCTGCGCATGTGTTACTTTGCATATTTATATTCACTGCTAACGTACGGCGTGGAGTTATCAGGGCATGCAGCCGACAGGCAGAGGGCCTTGATTATGCGGAAGCGTGTAGTCCGCACAATAGCGTTTGTGGCGCTTGAGACGCCCGCAAGGCCTCTGTTTAGAGATACATTTATTTATTTATTTATTTATTTCCCAAAACATAATTAACCTTACAGATGATTTCAAATCGTTAATTATTTTTCTAGACTATTATTCTAGATTATAACTATTATTCTACTATAGACTATTATTATAATTCTACTGTTAATAATATTATTATTACTCTACTCCATTACTATTACTATCATTATTATTCTAATATATAAATCATTATTCTAGACTATAGCAAACGAGACGGAGACATCCGTTAGAGCGTAATATTAAACGATTATATTTACATATGTATATCTTGTTTATCTAACCTTTTTTATTATACTAGTTACTCCTTTTTAACAATTTTAATACTACATATTTATCTAATTATTTGATTGCTAAGAAATGCCATTACCATACTTTTCAGTTGCGCTAAGTTCACCGTCCAAATATCCAATTTTGGCTCAGTCGAACATAGTGCATTTAGGGTACGAAGCGTCCGCACTGTGAAGCAGTGTTGAACGAGGTTAGTTCTAGCTCGCGGTAACGCGAACAATACATGAGTCCTAGCACGGTAGTAATTGGTGGGTACGAATAGACCGATTCTTCTAAGGATGGTCGGATTATCAACGAACCCCCTAAGCAGTTTATATATGTGGCAGATTGTCAGCCAATCTCTTCTTACACTTAGTGAGTTGTACCCAACCATCCCCAGAATAAATGCCGTAGGATATAGAAAGGGATAATATCCATGCTGTTTAAAGTATAGGAACCTCAGAAAGCGTTTCTGTATACTCTCTAGCCTGGATATGTAGCTATTTTCGTAAGGACTCCATATATAAGGACTTATAAGGACATATCTGCATCATGACGCTGCCGTCCATTTATATAATGGAACTAGTGCTGTACGTTCGCAGAAATATAGCCGATTTTAAAGTAAATGGTTTACATCACCACTATCCAACAAGATCCCGAAGCTTGCTACGTTCGGTAAGTCATGCATTACCCAATTGTGTAAATTATCTCTTTGCATTTTACTTTCTATTTTCTCTTTTACATTATTTTCGGTTTTTCTTTCCGTTCTCTTTTATTTTTATTATTATTTCCTTGTGTATTTTAATATTCTCTAACGTTTCCATTACGACAGAGAAAAAGTTTGTTTGCTTAACTTTATGTATGACTTGTATACCAGTATACCAATAAAATGAATCTGAATCTGAATCTAAAGAATCGGATAAGGGTTCCTAATACTTTTAGCCTAGTTTAGTTAGGTTGGCACTTACCAAAGATATGTAGAGAAGTCTCATCTTTTGTTTATAAATATAATGTGTGTATATAGACCTAAGTGTATAGTCAATATAGTCATTTCCACGCAGTTGTCACTCGAATTCTTCGATTGCACTTGTATGAACCCCTCACATTCGACTCCCATCTTATATTCAAAACTAGGTATTTCTTAGTCTTATCGAATTAGGGAATATCTTCATTCAGATATTAGGGATATCTTATATATTGAGTAACGTAGATATTGGATAACGGTGTCTTAGAGGTAGTATCTCACTTTCGCTACCTTGGCAATGAGATTAGGAATGATAACCGTCTGGACACTGAAATCCCAGTATGCATAGCCAGAGCTGCCTCCGCCTTCGGCAAACTAAACCAACGTGCCTGGAAATCGCATGATCTGAAACTGCAAACAAAGCTGGCCGTCTACAAAGCGATTGTCCTACCCATATTGTTATTAGCCTCCGAAACGTGGTGCCTCTACAGGAAAGAGATTAAAAAATTAGACGTCTTCCACATGAGGTGCCTTCGAAACACCCTGAGGATAACATGGGAAGACCGTGTGTCAAACACAGAAGTGATGCGACGGACGAAAATGCAGGGCATGGAAGCTATGCTCATGAAATCTCAGCTGAGGTGGTGTGGGCATGTAGTGCGTATGAAAGACGACCGCCTTCCGAAAGCCGTGTTTTATGCCCAAGTCTCATAAGGCGCACGCAAAGTCGGCGGACAGCACCTACGCTACAAAGATGTATTAAAAAAGCACCTAACCGCTAGTGGTATTCCACCTGAGAGCTGGGAGGGTGCTCACAAACGCAGCGAGTGGCGCTCCACGGTGACCACAAAAATTAAAGAGTTTGAGGAAGCCCGGCTTGTAAACCTCGACTCAAACCGCCAACAGCGCAAAGCTCGTTCGAAGCCCACTTACACATACACTTACAACAACTGCGGTGAACTCTACTATAGTTGTAGTACTGTAATCGGACCTTTAAAACCAAACTGGGATTCACGAGTCACTTCCGCGCGCATCTTCGAAGAAGTCCTGTCAACCAAGAGGTCGCCGTCGTCGGATCACGATGAGGAGGACATCATCATCAGGGATATCCTAATTCAGTTATGAGAGTATTCATTAGAATCCTAATATAGCTTTAGTTTCCATATTAAACCTAAAAACCACATTTCGCCACTCTTCTTCTTCCTTTTTTAACTTTCCCGGTCCACCAATCGACGAGGAGGCAAAGTATTGTGAACGCGCAAAAAACTTTTTCGAAATGATATCCAATTTGAGCCCGCTGAGACGATTAGGATCATTTCCAGATTGAAGTATGTCTGTGTGTCTTATCTGTCTGTGTGTGTGTAATGTATTCCTTCACGATAGCGCCCAAAAGCTTAATCCGATTGGGCTGAAATTCGGCATGCAGACATTATTTGATCATGGAAAGCTTTGAAAAGTCATATTTCAGTTTTGAAAGTTAAGTTACTGGTCATATTTCAATTTTGAAATATTTAAATAAAAGACTTGAAATTTGATACACAGATGCCTTTTTAAGCCGAAATCGCATTGTGAAATTTTGATTGGAATATCTCATATATAAGCTACACTAATATTATTTAAATTCCGTCATAAATTTTAATTAAATATTTACGCCATCTATTAGCGCTTGGCCCAACCCCTAGACATTTCAATGGAACCCAACCGGGATCTTCCGTCGGCCGAGAGAGGGCTCATCGATTTTATTTATGGAATTAGTATTCAAATGAAATCAGTCGGTGGTTATTTGTCTGGAAAGTATTGGGGTGAAATAACCCATTTTTTGTCTCCTAGGGGGTGTTGCCTGATGGTGTAGTCACAACCTGATGGCTCCAACGTCTGAAGAGATTCGTCGTGCCGTCCCGGGTTGTGGGATGTTTGCGGCGGTCTTTAGGGTCCTCGATCCTGGTCCGGTAGTCTACTCTCCCCATAGAGGCGAGTAGTAACGAAGTTTAATGCCGTAAACAGTTCGGATAGAGGGTCTCCTAGTAGTTTTAGCCTAGTTTAGTTGAGGGGAGAGCATGGTTTAAAAAGCCAAAAAAAAAAACATGTTATTCATGTATTTTTGTAACTTAAAGTTGAATTTGATTATGAATCTCTTATATCAGTTTTATTAAATTTTGAGAATTTGAAAAATAAAAATATTTTTGGTAATAGTAAAAAAAACTATTTTTGAGATATTGAATTGCAAATGTTTCTACCGGTGCAGAAATGGCGGTATTTGTTTGCAACGCTAATAGCGAGCTTAATTTTGCCTGAAACAAAATAAATTAATAGTTTTTAAAAAAACACTAAAAACACGCTTTTGGGCTATGATACGATATTCACATACACACGGCTATGATACGATATTCCATCATGGAATGCCAGTGCCTATCTTCCGGCTTCATCATCAGACCTTGAAACCTAATCGTGGTCAAAGTTTATTCCAAGACTTTTCTAACAAGTCCAAACACAGCTATGATACGATGTTCCATCATGAAGTTCCAGTTTATATCTTCCGACTCGATCATCAGATCAGTTCGACAGTACCATATTATTATTGTCATCAGAACTACATACAGCTGCCAATTTTCATGACGCTACGATCCTTGGAAAATGGTTAAATTAGTTACCTTAGATTCCATTACATAGATACATACAGGTCGACCTAATAAAAGCGTGTTAAAAAAATTACTAAGATGTTAATTTTTACATATTATATATTTTTCAGATGAAAAAAAATAACTAGATGGTATCACTTTTATAATTTTTCAAGGATTAAAAAAAACGATTTTCGCCCTAAAATTTTGTGTTTATCTTGTAAAAAAATATATAGAAACAATTATTTTCTGTTTTTTTTTAGTTCATATAGAAGAGAAATAATTAATCTTTTAAAGTTTATTTGGAACAACTCGATCCGTCAAGTAGTTTTTTTTATCCCCGCGCAACGCAAAAAAATATGGTTTTGAGAAAAATGCGTTTAAAGTTTTCATTAAAGAAAAGTAGTGAGTTTTTTATACTTACAGCAATCTGAGACTATCATCTATCTACAGTTATATTTGTTTGTTTATTCACTTCTTGTATCTTGTGAAAACTTTTAATTGGCCTTTAATACTTATTTCTCAATGTGAACCTATATATGTTTAACTACCTATAAGTTTTCCTAAGAAATGAAAATAAAATAAAATAAATAAAATAATTCCAGAGATTAAAGATTCATGAATAGATGTTTTACATGTGGAAAATTCATGTAAAACATGTTTTTTTGCCGTCTAAACCAGGCTCCTCCTTTAATTGGCTAAAGCGTAACAATATATACATATAGCAGTCTATACATATACATAGAGCAGTCTTTATATCCACATTTATACATAGAGCAGTCTACATTTTCTGCAAAGAGAATCGGTTCCATTCCGATGGTTGTGGGTATTTGTTGAAGACAATAATTAGCCCTGACACTGTTTTTTATATGGTCGTTTCCAAGTTTAAGTAACGGAAAATACATATATATATAAATATATATATAATATTTGATTGTAAATGTGTAAATTATTAATTTTTCAAATTGAAATTATGTTTATTACTAAATAAATGAAATGATAAAATAAATGAAAGGGCACTTATCTGGTCTGTGGCGACCAGGAGCGACTCCACGCCTTTTTCGTTTTCTCTTCTTTCAGTATTTGCGGTTTCCTACTGTGGTATTGGAAACTTTCTACTTTATCCTACAGCGGCAACACAACAATTCGAAAGATGAGATCAATGCTGGAAAATAATAGGCGATTAGATATCTTAAAAACTAATGATTGTTAAAAATGTGTATCAATATTTCGGCCAAGCCGTCGTCAAGATAAATGACATTTCTGAAATCGAACAATTCGTTGAAAATTTAAATTCAAGGAATCGAACAAAAAGAAATAGATAATAATATTTTACATGATTAAGTTATCTGATATTTTACATGATAAGTATATCATAATAATACTTAATATTTTACATGATAAGTATATCATAATCAACCGTGTAAAACGTTATTTTTAAATGAATGATAATTAAAAATAAAAAGCATTTGATGATTATGATGATATGATAAACCTTATTAATTTTGCCTATTGAGACCGGAACCTTTGCAAGCGCCTAAAATATAAATAAAAGCCAATTCCCAAGATTTGACATCCCTTTCTTTTGCATTATCACAAAGGCATTTTATTATTTTAACTTTAAAACATTGATCAAAAGTTAAATTATGCGCCCTGGCATGCAAAGATATTGGGAGCTGGCTTTCATTTCCTACACTGGCCCTATGATTATTTAGTCTAATATTAAGTGGTGTTGTTGTTTCACCGATATAAAAGGCATCGCAAGTCCTGCACAGAAGTTGATATACTATATTTTTTGAAATACAACTGCAATGAAAGGGAACCCTGTAACTATTAGTAGTATTTGGATGGTAAAGAAAGGACTTAGATCTAAGTCCCTGTCCTCTGTTAGATAGCCGGTTCTGGGCTTAGGAAGAGGTTCAAAGGTTAGTATATCAGCTACCCTCCTCTAAAAGATATAATGTTGAAATCCGCAATTCAAACCGACAAGCATTTGGTATTTACGACAGCATTTGGCGTTTTATTCAATTTGAGATTCAATGACTGCCAAATTCAGAGTTACTGACCTGAAACAGGATTAAACATAGCGTTTTGGATGGCCTAATTGCCGCCGGAGCTTTACAGAATTCCCACCGACCCGTGCCTGAAATTCCTCGGTAATTGAACACAGCGACAGGCCAAAGAGATAACTGAAACGCTCCCTAATCAAAACGGGAAACGGCATTTTTTAATCAATTCAAATGAACGCTATCGAATGTCGCAAACAGACATCAAATCAATGGGTTAGAAGTAATTTAACCGTCGAGATATTCTCATTTATTTGTATAGATACGCATATTAGATTGAAAAGGAAAGCTACTAATCTCACTAATACGAGTGTCGGACACAGGGTCGTTCTTACTCACGGGTCAACACCCATCCGGCAGCCTCCACGTAGAAGTGCAAGCCACGGAAGGACTCTGGCTTTCGGGTCAGTTCTCCTAGGATTTAATCTTCGGGCGCTCCTGGACGGTTTACGCACTGTGCGGCGACAGCCAATCGATTGTGTATTCTGACCGACAGCCGGGGTAGTCTGGAAACAGTAGGTACTGTCTCCTATAGGGCGGAGGTAGTTGTTTATCTTATTTATTTATTTATTTATTTTTAGGAAAACCAACAGCTTATTATAATTTAACAAAAAGAGGGGTAGGATAACAGAGAGCCAATTAAAGGTTTTCACGCTTAAGTAACGCTGTAGAAACATGTGTGACCTTTCAAATAAAGCTATCGATTAAAAATACATCAAAAAATATTCAACAATTAATGCTAAAGAATTCATTGTTCAGCTGCTGCCTAGCTGAGTTAATACTCGTACAGAATAGATCAAAGTCAAAGCGTTTAATCAAATAATTACAATTGTCACTTGTTCGCCACAGAAATGCATTTTGCCTATAGTTGGTACCAGCATGAGGAACATGAAGAGCAGGGTTAAATCTATTGGGTTGGAAGGAACACGGAGATTAATTTTATTTAGTAAGTAGCATTGTGAGTGATAAATGAATTATTAAATATAAAACAATAAAATTACTACGATCAGGGTAGGTAGACGATATAGGCGAGCGTAACTGACTAGTGAAAATGGAGTATGGAAACCGCACTGCAACCGTGTTGCAGTATCTTACTGCAACTGCTCTTGAAATAACCAGTGGCTACCTGATACCGGGTGAACAGCCGGGCAAAGAATGCCGTGGTCCGCGATAGATTCGGTAGACACCGTATCGCCGCTACGTAAGGGAGAGAACCGCGCAAGCGACCTCGAACCTGAAACCAGTTAGGAGACCGGAGTAATCTGGTTGCAACTGGAAGTAAGGGCGCGAGTATTGGCCCTCTGGTTGATTACCTGGTTATCTCGGTGTAAGGCGTTGGCTTCTTGAGGGCGTGTGGCGTAACTAGACGGTGGACTGTTTTTGTCCAAAGTCTTCTACGCTCACCTCACGGGAGACAAAACGTTCTTTTATATATATATATATATATATATATATATATATATATATATATATATATATATATATATATATATATATATATATATATATATATATATGTATATATATATATATATATATATATATATATATATATATATATATATATATATATATATATATATATATATAATATATATATATATATATATATATATATATATATATATATATATATATATATATATATATATAAAATTAGTAAAAGCTACTTAAAAAGTAGCGAAGGAAATCCCAGCTTGTATTGGGAAATGCTTATGTTTGAATGAGATATACTTACGGATGTGCACGACTTTCGACGGTGCAATGTAAGTTTAAAGGTCCTTTTGCAGTCGACTAACGATCACTATTCATCCATATATCTCATAAATAGGGCTTATCCTTATGCAACACAAAATGCCTTCAATTGAGACGAATTAAGCGAAAAAATAAAAAATTAAACTATTGATCACTTCGGCAAAGCCGTTTTCTAAATGAAAGCGACATTACGAAATAATTCAAATTTCGAATGCTACCAACATTTAAAATATGATACAATTGGCTGAGTTTGTTATCAACGAGCCATTAAATCGAAATAAAAATAAAAAAACCTCCATATGCTCAATGAAATGAAATAAGAAACTTCAATGTTAATTTCTGGCAGAGGAGTTTATAATAAAGATTGTATAATGTTATCAAAATAGGGTAAACCTATATAAAATTGTATAATATTAAAAAAATGTAAAGAAATATTGTAGAAAACAGTATAATATTATTATATTTGATAAGGTTTGTTTTGTAAAGAAATCCGTGTATAGGATGATGTTTTTATTTAAAATAAAATTAGTAAAAGCTACTTAAAAAGTAGCGAAGGAAATCCCAGCTTGTATTGGGAAATGCTTATGTTTGAATGATATTTGTATTTTATTTTAAATTGTATCATATTTTAAATGTTGGTAGCATTCGAAATTTGAATTATTTCGTAATGTCACTTTCATTTAGAAAACGGCTTTGCCGAAGTGCTCAATAGTTTAATTTTTTATTTTTTCGCTTAATTCGTCTCAATTGAAGGCATTTTGTGTTGCATAAGGATAAGCCCTATTTATGAGATATATGGATGAATAGTGATCGTTAGTCGACTGCAAAAGGACCTTTAAACTTAAATTGCACCGTCGAAAGTCGTGCACATCCGTAAGTATATCTCATTCAAACATAAGCATTTCCCAATACAAGCTGGGATTTCCTTCGCTACTTTTTAAGTAGCTTTTACTAATTTTATTTTAAATAAAAACATCATCCTATAAACGGATTTCTTTAAAAACCTTATCAAATATAATAATATTATACTGTTTTCTACAATATTTCTATACATTTTTTTAATATTATACAATTTTATATAGGTTTACCCTATTTTGATAACATTATACAATCTTTATTATAAACTCCTCTGCCAGAAATTAAGATTGAAGTTTCTTCTTTCATTTCATTGAGCATATGGAGGTTTTTTTATTTTTATTTCGATTTAATGGCTCGTTGATAACAAACTCAGCCAATTGTATCATATTTTAAATGTTGGTAGCATTCGAAATTTGAATTATTTCGTAATGTCACTTTCATTTAGAAAACGGCTTTGCCGAAGTGATCAATAGTTTAATTTTTTATTTTTTCGCTTAATTCGTCTCAATTGAAGGCATTTTGTATTGCATAAGGATAAGCCCTATTTATGAGATATATGGATGAATAGTGATCATTAGTCGACTGCAAAAGGACCTTTAAACTTACATTGCACCGTCGAAAGTCGTGCACATCCGTAAGTATATCTCATTCAAACATAAGCATTTCCCAATACAAGCTGGGATTTCCTTCGCTACTTTTTAAGTAGCTTTTACTAATTTTATTTTAAATAAAAACATCATCCTATAAACGGATTTCTTTACAAACCTTATCAAATATATATATATATATATATATATATATGTATATATATATATATATATATATATATATATATATATATATATATATATATATATATATATATATATATATATATATATATATATATATATATATATATATATATATATATATATTATATATATATATATATATATATATATATATATATATATATATATATATATATATATATATATATATATATATATATATATATATATATATATATATATATATATATATATATATATATATATATA
>OX155954.1:34972789-35298814 GCA_944548615.1 Micropterix aruncella
AAGGCGATTTTCGTATGTTTGCTGGGAGATCGTTCCAGCGTCTTGCACCATGGACACAGAAAGAATAGGAATAGAAATCACTATTATGACTTTTTAGTACTCCTCGATTAGAGCTAGACATTTCTCCTCGGCCCACCCCAAATTCGCTTTTACTGAACGCCGAACGTGATGCGCGAGACCTACACACTAACGTCTCACTTTGCTCGCGTCCACGACACACTGCCCTGCACTTTGTGTTTGCGCATTTACCGCCACCGCTTGGAGCGCTCGCCGCGGAGCGTGCAACGTTGCACGCTCCAGGACCTCGAACGTATCCACTACTGGATCAGTTGCAGGTGCGCGGAGCAGAGTTGATGCGTGGACCTAATGGGGATACCCACTAGTTTCACTAGCACTAGGGAATTTCCCAATTTTTGCATACACATGATACGTCTGAAATTTCAGGGCTGAGCTGTGGAGAAAATAGTGTCGATTCTGTAGTAATGAAATCATATTTAATGCGACCGACATGCAAAGATGACACTCTTTTTTAATATAATACAGCCCACAGCTACACGCTTTCCCTCGCGCTTACTTCCGGCTTTACGCTTACTTCCCACTTAAAAAATTGACCTCAAAGTCTAAAGTTAAAACTGATTGGGCAAGCCGGCCAGACACTCGGCAATAACACACCGCCAATGATGAGATACACGCCAAGACATTTTTAGAAGAAAAACCATCAACTACGAATATTACTTAGGGGCTCTCTAGACGATCAAGCATGCTTGACAAGCATCACGTCGCGGGCTGGGAGGGGATCGTCAACCGCAGGAAATGAACAAATTTTAAAAAAAAATATTTACCAAAAATGCCTAATTTTGGAGTTTATACCATTAATTAGACGTAATTGATTGATGAATTACGTGACTTCCTGGTATAAACTACAAAATTAGGCATTTTTGGTAAATATGTTTAAAAAATATTTGCATACTTCCTGCGGTTGACGATCCCCTCCCAGCACGTGACGCGATGCTTGTCAAGCATGCTTGATCGTCTAGAGAGCCTCTAAGGCTTTTTGTAACGTTTGAAAAAATATTTGCATACTTCCTGCGGTTGACGATCCCCTCCCAGCACGTGACGCGATGCTTGTCAAGCATGCTTGATCGTCTAGAGATCCTCTAAGGCTTTTTGTAACGTTTGAGTGAAGACATCGAATCAAAAATACCTTATGCAAACATGATAACGTTCTTACGTCAAGATAATCACGCGACATCTTTCCTATACAGTCAATGCTCTACTAAGGTAGTTGGCATAGGGGATTGACGCGGGTTGGGGAGGGGGGGGGGGTCTATTAGCCGGTAAGTCATGGGGGGACCAAACCGATTGTTTTAAAATACTTATGCACTGGTTATTTAAAAAATACGTTTGGTTATAAGCAATTGATTATATCTGACCAGGCTACAATTAAAATTACCATCGCTCCTGGAATTTCGAGATATTAAGTGAAGTACGTAAAGTTCAAGCGTGGACTCCACAAAAATACATCTCTAGAAATGGGGCAAAATTGTGTTTGAAACCTATGTTTACCTAAACGGACCATGAAGTTGAAGACACACATGTGAATTTGAAAATGTATACTGAAGTGCTGTTTTTGTATTGATTTGTATACTTTGTCAATCAGCTTTCGTAGGTAAGGATATTGCATCAAGTGCGTATTCCGATGCGTCGCTATTACCGCACAGCCGCAGCGGCGACCGGTAGAACCGTCGCGGGGGCGGGCGGGCGCAGCGGGTGGGTCGTGCGGCTCATCGTTGTCGCACAGTGGGTCGCATAGATGGGTGATAATCACACAAGCGAAACAGTCGACGTTTTAGAAAAACAAGTTTGGCAAAAAGATCCCGCAACGTGATCTTATGTGACTTTTTATTTTTAGCAAATATCGTCGATCTATATGTGAGAACTCGTACGCGCCAAAAATTCGAATTTCCGTTTTTTTATTGTTATTGGTTTAAAATCACGTCTATCTACTAATACACAATAAAATCACAAAGAAATTGAAGTAGGTATAAATAAGGTATAATAACGGAGATATGTACTGTACACATAGTAGGTATTAACGGTAAATAGTGTTAACATATAATTAGTAATAGTTTTATTGTTATATTTTGTATCTGTTATATATAAACGCTGTTTGTTAACCGAATAAATTAAAATAAAATAAAAAATACCCGAGGGCTCAAATTGCTTAGTTTTCAATTCTCATTGCAGTGGCATCTCGTAGGTTGATGATTTTATCTGGCGATACCTCTTACGTGCTTAGAGTAGTGATTTCCTCTCAAACAACTTAACTTTTTTGAAAGTTTTGTTAGTACAGTAAACTAATATTTTGTTGAAATTTTGAAACAACTAATAAAACCATTTCGTGAACGCAGTTTTACAGTCATGCCCTGAATAGTTTGCTTTTTACACGACTGCCCAACAAAAATGGAGTGTAATGTGTTAAGGGTTCATCTATGATTACTCCATCGCGGGATGTGTGCTTCCTAGAGTAATTGAAGTCAAGGACTTGGGAGTTTTTAGACTTCCCAATTAAACTTTAAGGCTTTAGACAACTATCTATAACTTCTTTCAAGCTTTTAGGCTTTGTGATACGGCCAATCCAAAAACTTTAATAATATTCGGGTTATGCGCACGTTGTACAACTCGATTGTTAGAAGTGAAATGAAATGAAATGAAATGAAATGAAATGAAAATGAAATGAAATGAAAAATACCTTTATTGTACTAACAAAAAAAAATACATGGGTAAAGAAAACTTAAATTCTATTTTAACTTAGTACAAACGGCGGGCTTATCGTTTCACGATTTCTTACAGCCAACCGTGTAATATTAAATAAAAGTATCAATACAGCTCACATACATAAACATATACACATAAATATACATATACATACATCCAAATATACATACATATATTAAAAAAAAAATATATAATTTATAATATAATATATGTATATTATAATAATAAATACATAGAAGCTACAGATAAATAATAATAAAAATAACTGCTTATATAAAATGATAGATATTACAAAGTTCTTATGCTTCTATCAAGTCAACAACCCAACGAAAGGGGGAAGGGGGGAGGGGATAGGGGGAGGGTTGGTTCTTAGTTAATATTTTGAGGGAGAAAATGTTTTTTTCAGTAACGCCTTGAAACAGGGCAAGGATGTTGCATGACGAATAGCATGCGGAAGCTGGTTCCAAAGTCAAGCAGAATGGACGCTAAATGAGTTAGTGAAAAAAGAAGACTGATGTAGTGGAATTGCTATGGTGTTGTCCTGGCTTGACCTGAGTGGAACACCATGACTTCCTAACGGGAGAAAGAGGTCTTTAAGGTAAGGAGGTGCTATGGGACTATTTAGGACTTTATAAAGGAGTGAGAGGGCGTGCAGATTTCTGCGCTCACGAATTCGAAGCCAATGGAGTCCATCGCGATATTCGCTTACGTGATCAAATTTACGCAAGTCGAATATATATCGTATGCAGATATTTTGTAGCCGTTCGAATTTATCCAGTATCTTCTCTTTCATATCTATAGAGAAGATACTGGATAAATTCGAACGGCTACAAAATATCTAGAAGTCGCATGGAAACGAATGCAGCTATTTTGGAATCCGCATGAAGATACCTATACCCTCATGCTAGAAAAGGTACAGAAGTGGTTTTTGAGATTTTTGTACTTCAAGAAGTATGGATATTATCCATTTTTGTATCCGACTGCATTTATCATAGGTATGTTTGGCTATAATTCTCTCTGTCTCAGAAGAGAAATGTTGACCATGTCCTATGTTTTGAATCTAATTCGTTGTAAAACTGATAACCCTAGCTTACTAGCCAAGGTGAATCTTTTCGTACCAAATAATTATCGTGCTCGATCGCACTATCTTTTCGCGGAGCCGTTCTCGCGCACTAACCTAACTTGTTAGCGCGTGATTTGCGGCGCTTAAATGAAATTCAGTCGATTGCACCAGATTTTGATATTTTTTACCGCCAACCCTCACTCGTTTAAATTGCAGGCTATTAATTGTTTATTCTTATATGATCCAGGAATTCGAATAAAATTTTGTTTGACATTGTGACGTCATCCCAAACAATACATTTAAAACTCTTCCCGGACGAAAACGGGGACGGCAGCTTATCTAATCTAAACTAATCCGATTAAAGTCTACTCAAGACATTTATTGTATTTAAATCTGCAATAAATTTTGTCTAGTTGGCTTGTCGTACTGAAAGTTTCCCGAACTGGTCACTTACATAAATATTTAAAAAAATATATTTACAACATTTGAAAATGAAACTCTTTGGCTATAAAATAAAGTTTGTTTCATCTGTCATTTGTTTTTTTCATTGTGGTGTCATTTTAAAAACTGCGTATCTGCTGCATTGCGATGCATTGAACTTGTGAAATTTTTCGCCTTTTTTCTACGATTTTAAGTGTAATTTGACAACTTATCAAAGCCTCGCTTGACTTTAAACTGCTTTTGGCAATGAAGCACCAAGCAAGATGACCATTTATAGCGAGTTTGCAGAATTCAAACACGGTCTCTGTGACGAATTCTGTGGAAGTGGCTCGTGCACCATTAGTCATTATCAATCTCGATTTATTAGGATCAGAAACTTTAAATTGATACACGCAGATGTCTGCTGGGACATAAAATTGTGAAATTTTGTTTGGAATACTTTTTATACAAGCTACACTAATAAATAATAAAATTCCGCCATACATTTTAATCAAATATTACAGCCGATCCGCCCGAGGTTAGCCGACAAACTAACTGCTTCACCCGAGACGTTTGTGTGACCGAAACCAATCGGGTTCATCCGCCGGCCGAGAGAGTGCGCTCATGAATTCGGATGAAATCAGTCCATGGCTACTTGCCGGAAAGTCTTCGGGTGATACAACAGATTTTTTTCCTAACATTCCGGAAGCTTTCAGTGTGGCCCTCGTATATCTACTACCTAAATCTTTACACCATTCACTGTGCGTCGTCTGGTCGCGGTTCGTTACCCGCGCAGTCCGTAGAAAGTTGCAATTTCGCCTCAGTTATGTGAGTGGAAAAGAGGAGGAAGGGGGGGGGGGGCACATTCCGCGCTGTAGGGACGTGCGCCCGCAATCGAGTCGTCGCTTATAAGGTCACCGACGCCGCCGCCGCGCCCCGGAATTGGGTCAAAGAGACCGGATCACTTTCGCCCGACCTAAGTGTTTTATAATCGCGTTAGGGATGCTTCTCCTCTGAAATAGTGCGTTTTAGCACAGATTAGATTGCTCACCCCTATAGGAAATATTGGCTATTATTTTTCGTCGAAATGCAGGTGGCGCTGTTAGCATTGACATTTATTGGCAATCTAGTACTATACTATACAGTACTATCTAATGCTATATAGCATTTTTTCTCTCATTTAATAAATATTTACGCATGTATTTTTTGTTTCATAATTTAGTTTGTAAAATATTTTTCAAATAATTTCGAACGGCATAAGTTATAATCGGCATAAATAAATAAATACAAACGGAGCTGCCATGGAATTCACCGACCGGAGTCGGGCCCATCATAATACTATTTTTTTACACTTCTGGGGGGTGAGCAGTGGATTCCGGACTTACGAACCGGCTGTGGTAGGTTTAGGACAGCTGTCTTGCCACATGTGAGCGTTCACCTTACCACCCATTCACTCCCCCTTCGAAGCCATAGAATTTGAGATGCGCAAATTGGGTTTTTGTTTTTCTCAAAAAAATATTTTAGAAGTTGCTTAGTTGCTTGTACTGATTCATCCCCTTGAAGGATGCCGGTTAATTAAAATTCTGCCTGTATATTTTTCAATATATATTTGGACATCGATATTACTATACATCAGTATTTGGACATCAATAATGAATGTTTTTTTTAATAATGGACCGATTGATTATACTCACCCAATAATTCAGCCTGCGATAACAATTAACCCGTTGGATGCCAACAGTGCCTATAGGCACTTTGCGTCGTTTGACAGATCCGCGCGCAACCGTTTCGGTCGGGTCCCATATATCTTATATAAATATATAATATACATGACCAATAATATTAATATTCTACACGGATATCTCAGCTAGTTTTTCAGATCTCAGCGATTCCTCCTGGTTTCGTTATATGTAGAACCCAGGATTAAGTACTAGGATAAAATGTAATGGACACCGGTCATAGACTAGACTAGACCAGACTTAGACTTTATTTCATAAACAGAAAAAACTTGTTTTTTTTTTAAATATACATATGTCTTTACTGCTAAAGACTGTAGATATGTTTATTAAGTTTAATAACTTTTGAATTACTGTATATATCTCATTAAAAAAACTAATCTTTAGTAATATATGTTTCACAGTAAACATTTTTGCTTAAGGTTTTTCCAAAAAAGGTTGATTTACTCAAAACAAAGGCCTTATCTTTTCAGTATTATTTATAATTTCTCACTTCATTAGCTATCTCACGGAAAAAACGACGTTCTATCTCAATTGTCATATATTTCACAGAGACATCGAGATCCATTTGAAGCATATTTATTATATCTCCTTGGAATCAAATTTATTATAAATTCTAGTACTAGCTGTTTCACAGTAGATCTAAACCATTAAAAAAGAATGCTACTATATTTTCATACTATTTTCAAAAAAGATCGATTTACTCAATATAATGGCTACATTACACTATATTTTTATTATTATTTTTATTTCTTACTTCATTAGGTACCTGATAAAAAAATCGGCATTTATTAGGTACCTGATAAAAAAACAGCGTACTATCTAGAACAAAAATTTAGCTAGGAATGGTTAAAAAGACACTACTTTCGACATCTATCTGACCGAGACCCCGATTTGTATTAAGAAATGGAGTTTTGTACTTAATAGCAGGGGTTTAAAATGAAATGGGTACATGTATTTCAAATTATAGTTTTTTATTTTAAATTTATATGCTTACTTAATAATATTTTTCCCCTAAAAATGTTTTGGAACCGAAAATTACTATTAAATTTTATTTATTATCATATTCTGAATCTAAAAAGACAAAAAAAAAATGAACAACTTTTTTAATCATCTCTCGCATAGAGCATAATATTGACAAAAAAATCACGATGACTCTCTAGTCGCCAACATTTTCAAGGTTTTATAAATTTATTTATAGGGACAAAATAACGCTTGTCAGGTGTTTTGGAAATCGTTTGGATATCTCGCTTGTGAATATCGGTCGACTCGAGCGGTCGAGCGGATACGACTGCGCTATGACATCGTCAACGGGACGCTAGATAGTCCATATAGAATAGAATAGAATAGAGTAGAATAACTTTATTGTGCTATAAAAACATAACTTAATGAATATTACTCTGGTTTTATAAAAAAGACAATTTATGCACAAATGGCGGACTTATCGCTATAGCGATATCTTACAGTCAACCATTTGATAAAATAATTCCTAATTTTCACCGTACAATACACAAAGAATTAGTAAAGTTAAATTTAAAATAAACTTATACAGATACATGTCAGTAACTTATGCTAAGGTTGCCCAGGGAAGGATAAAGGAGAGGACAAGGTGAGGTATTTGGTTAGTGGCTGTGTAAAAATAGATGTTTCTTCAACAATTTTTTGAAAGTATGCAGCGAAGGTGCATGCCTGATAGAGTGAGGGAGCTGATTCCATAAACCAGCAGAATGGACTGTAAAAGAGTGCGTGTAAACAGAAGAATGATGTATCGGAATAGCGAGTGTGTTATCCCGGCTTGGTCGAAGTGGAAGACCGTGGCCTCCCAAAGGGTGGAAATTCTCCTTTAGATAGGAGGGTGAAGTGGGGTTATTGAGTATGTTGTAGAGTAGCGACAACGTATGAAAATTTCTTCGATTGCGAATAGGAAGCCAATGAAGTTGCTCACGAAAGCAGCTCTAGTTTTAATTATTGCTCTGAAGGTGCCGCAACCTAAGACCCGATCTATGCAGTTATTCTAGCCCCCAAAATGACATTCTAGAAACACACGCAATTCAATGCTTAATCGATTGCCACTTACATATTATAATAATAAATTCACAGAGCTTGACATTTATAGTAGAAACAAAATTAGTTTCAAGTCGGCAGTGCGATCCATCAAAGCAGCAGCGACAACTGCAACTAATTCATAATTTATAATATTTATATATAAATATAAATTCTACAGCTTTTGCTTGCCATTACAGGTATTTATATCGCTATTAATGTACCTACATAAATATTTAAACTATATGTAATTATACTTCTTCTACATGGTATCGAAGTTAAACTATTACTACTAATATATATAATAATAGTTTTAAATATCAATATATAAACTAACAAAATATCTTATTTGCGCGGCGTAAGTTATAATCGGCATAAGAACATGTTTTAGAGGAATTATGTATCTATCTATTATTTTCATATTCGATATAATAACGCCAATTACCTATGAACCCCTGAAAATCATCAATCTGTGAAGACTTCGGGTCGGATACGTAATTATTTGCCTACCTTCATTATGCTGGGCAATATTACGATAATAAAAACAAAGTTCGCAGGAATGCGCACGGCAGCCGTCGGAACGGCAAACGGCGGTATCGCATTATGTTTGATATGATCTGCGGTTAAAATTATTAGGTAAAACGTGGCACTCCAATAAGACTCAGGAAATGAGCTCGCCTTATCACAGGAGTGCCTAGCAAGGCAGGCTCGGTTTCACTTTACTTGGCACATTAGGAATAATTTTATGCACTTAAACATATAATTTATGCACAATTTGGCCTGGGCGCAGACAGATGTAGGTATGCCTAAATTTAGAAGCACATAGCGGTATTTTATGGATTGTACATTATATTTCTTTTGTGCTATTGCGTTTGAATGTTTATGTAACGAATAAATAAATAAATAAAATAAAATAAATTATAAGTTCAACCTTACCTAAATAAATAAATAAATACTCGATGTCGGCGTTGTGTTGAACGCTTGTCAGGTGTTTTGGAAATCGTTTGAAGATCTCGCTCGTGAATATCTGTCCACTCGATTGAATCTCTGTCGACTCGATATCGGCGTTGTGTCGGCGTTCCTACTCTCGCGCGGGCATTAATCCCCGCCGCCTCGCCCCGCGCCCCTCGTCAAGGTCGCCGGCCGCGTTCCCCCGTTATCACTGCGATTCACTACTGACTAGCGACGACGCGGCGCGACGCGCTATTTTCACCTATTTATAGTCGCAATGATGACTGCAATTTTCGGAAGTTCATAACGGGTGTTCAAAGGCTGATAAATATCAGATACCCAGAGAGAGAGAGAGAGAGAGAGAGAGAGCTTATAAAGAGACGACTGATGACTAATGATTAGTTTTAAGATATTGACATATTTTACATGAGGCAATCTAAATTCAGCGAGGCTCTTCATAGCTCACTTGACAAATAATGAAAAAAACAGAGCGAAAATGTAACATATACTTAATATTATATAATATAAATCTATCTATATAATATTATATATATTATATAAACCTATATCCGTTTTAACTAAAACTTCAAATAAATACCTATATCCGTAGGTACCATAACTTGACGTTTAAGGAATTACTGTAAGATACTACCCTAGAAAACATTTAATCGGCCGGTAAAACATTGTATCAAGATTACTTGTAATAATAATCATTAAAGCGCTGTATGTTTCCCAAAGAACAAGTAAATAAATAAATAAATTATGAGCCTCACGATTCAATATGAACTCTTTTTTCTGGTACCTACTGCCTTGTCGTAAACACCTATTTAACTATGGTAATTTCAGAAGGGGGGCCATTACATAAATAACGCAAATATTTATTTTGCTGACTTGTAGCAAAAAAACAGTTTAGGCTTTTGTTGCTCTTGTGTACCACACATGCGGGAGTATCACATTAAAGCCCTTTAGGATTCCTGCTATTTGCATTTTGCGGTAAACACTTATTTAACTGTGGTAATTCCACGAGGGGAGGGGGGGGGGGGCATTACATAAATAACGCACATATTTTTTTGCTTTCTTGTAGCATAAAAAAAAACACGTTTGGCATTTGCCGCCTGTGTGTCTGTGTGTAAGTGTACCACACACATGCGGAAGTACCACGGGATAGCCTGTCATTATCCCTGCTATTTACATTTTATATCATTTTACATTTACATCATTTATATCATTTTACTTTTAATTTTACTTTCAAGTTTGCTCGGGATAGGCCTCGAGCGAGCCGGTGATCGCCTCGGATAAGAATCGTTTTCAATGTGTGCTTTTGTACTTGTCCTCAGACGGAGCTATGCGGCATAAAATGGCGTAAGCTGGTGTGGGGCGAGTGCGAGAGCGGCGGCGGGGGCGGCGGGGGCGGCGGCGGCGGCGGCGCGGACGACTCGGCGGACGAGGGCGGCGCGTACGGCGGCGGCGTGCTGGAAGACCCCGTGCTGGCGGCGTACGCGCGGCTGCTGGCGGCCGGCGTGCTGTGCGTGTGGCGCCGCGCCGCCGCCGCGCCGCCCGCCGCGCCGCTCGACCCCTTCGACCTGGCGCCGCCCGCGCCGCCGCACGCGCACCGCCCGCCGCCGCTCAGCCTGCGCGCCGCCAAGGAGCTCTGGATCTTCTGGTACGGCGACGAGCCCGACCTCACCGCCCACGTGCCGCCGGAGCTACGCGACAAGGGTAAGCAACTACCTTTAATAACTACCAGCTTTCGCGAATTACTCATTTTCCATCAATATTTTTTTCTGGAAAGCGCAATCCCATTCGCCTGTCACCTATTTCATCTCGAGGGGGCATTATTATTATTAGGTACTTAGGAAATTTATGCCTCTGTGGAAAAAATGCTTCAAAGCAGTTTGTTTGTAATTCCATTTCCAATTTAGTTATGAAATATTAGAAGTAACATTTAGGCTTTATTTGAGCATAACACTTGGAGGTGTACATAACTACAAGTGTTATAACACTCGTGCCCTTTTGTATCGTGTAAGTACCTACCTTACAAAGAAATTGTACACAACTTTTAATGTCTATTTTTTAAACTATTGTATAATTTAAAACAATCCGTCAACCACTGTAACAACACGCCAGGTTTCAATAATTCAGAAGCGCTTATTCAGGCTTACGACTGTAAGACTGCCCGTGAGGCCTTATCGCTAAATAGGAACAATCTACTCATATTGGTGAGGGCGCTCACGGGTCATTGTGGCCTGAACAGACACATGTACAACCTTAAGCTCCGGGATACGAAAATGTGCAGGTTCTGCCAAGAGGCAGAGGAAACTCCCCTGCAACTTTTGCGAGTGTGGCCCGCCGATGCGTAAAATATACGCCCACTTGGGTGGTTACTGCCTCCAACCTGAGAAAGTAAAACAATCTGGCGCCAAAAGCTTGTTGCGGTTCTTAGATAACACTAGGCTTAGCGCAGAACTATAGCAGTTGGGGAACACAATAGAACTATAGCAGTTGAGGAACACAATAGATCAACAATGGGCGCAATGTTACAGGGCTCATAAAGACCTTAGAAAAGCCCCACACAACAAAAAAAACGGTTGTATACATTTCTTGCAACTGTTTGTTTACTGTGATGATTACTGTGAAGATTTTAAAATACTTTGAAAACCACATGGTACCTAACAATGTAATTTAATGTACCTACTCATTTTGTCGGTATTATATTATAGTCGTTTTTGCTAACTCTTTGAGGACCATAAGCTTTGTGGTGGTAGAGTACGGAAAATGTTAGCTCTAATTATAATTACCTTTTAAAGCTTATTTAGGCGTTGTTCGCCTAAATAAACTTTAATAAGAAAGTACCTATAATTAGGGCTGCCTAAAATAAAATGAATAATTTCTTTCCAGAGCTAGTTCTGAAGTGCACTTATATAGATCATAAGTTAAATTTGTCTAAGCGTCTGTTACCCAATAGGCTATAATCCCTATAATAAATGTATCGGACATTAATGACATTTCATTTTTAAAAGGGTAATTTTTAAAATCTGATAAGAATTTATTTATTTTATTTTAGGTAGCTCTAATTATATTTCCTATTAAAGTTAATTAAGGCGAAGTAAGCTTTCAACTTCAATAACATAAGTAAATTCTTGCCATAATTATTAAATGACCCTTTTATTCGTGAACTTGAATTAACGTTCAATATCTTTATTATAGGTTTTACTGCCTACTAGGTAATAGGTTTGAGTTATGAGTGAAACAAATTTGATTTATGAGTGCTTGTACCTAAATGTGCTTAAAACAGGTTTTTCTAAATAAATTTTATATAATCAGTACAACAAAAAGTTGGTGCCCAAATACTTAGCGGCATTGTATCTCCCTTTAGATAAACTAAAATAATGAATAATCGATAGTTTAAAGACTAGATCTTTTTATTGTCATCGTAAACGTTGTTGTCACAGAATAAGTGAAGGCGGGGCGGGGGGCGGCCGAACAAACACAAACGATCATTTCGTAACGCGCGTTTCGTTCGCACGCTATGAAACCAGACCGCTAACACACTTCGCAGAGGCGCCACCGCGCGCTTTATGAAATCGATTATCGACGCCCGCTTCACCGCATCAAATGGCTTCAGAGCGCTGCGGATTCGAAAAAACCCTATATGCATACAAATCTCTACTGTAATATTCGCATGTCTCGTTTTTAAACTATGGCTCAATTAGATTTGGCTGATGAGCGCAGCGCCCGGAACGAACACAACTGAAAATAGGTCAGCAATATTATAAATTCGAGTGTTTAACCTAGCAAGTTTCTCCAGCTTGCAACATTTTCGAATCAACTATAATATCAAAAAGAGAACATTTTAATGGTACGTCATTTTGCAAAGCTTACATTCCTGCCCCCGAATTATGCATGAAAATATACTAGACGTGTGTGAGAACGCTACTCAAATACGGTCACTAAATTTGAAGCCTATATATCTGGAAATATATGGGTCAGATCTTCTTGAGACGATAGCGATATCCAAATGAAATGAGTGAGCTACGATGTGAGGCTAAAAATCCTTGGTCTGCCCACACTCAAAGTGAGACTAGACAGATGTGACCACTTTGAAGTTGTCAACTACTACGACGAACCTGCCATGCCAGGAAGGTATAACGATATTAGATCATTCTTTCAGCCGTGGGGTTAACACAGAGACTTAGAGACAACACAGACAACCATCTAACTACGCCAACATGGCCGCGAGAGTCCGATGCCTTACCGCGAGGCACTGGGAAGTGAATCCAGCGGGCAGCCTCACTCCCTCACTACTAGATTTGGCCGGATTTCTCCGTTCTCCAGGCTGGTGACAGGTTGCAAGTCGCTTGCGCGGCATTTACTTGGTTTTAGCAATAATTCAGTTCGAATTTATCGCAAACCGTGACGCCCTTTGCCCGTATTTCAATTGGGATCGGGTGGCCTACAGGTCGTTTAAAGAGTAGCTGTCATCAAGTAAACGACCTCCCACGCTGCTAAGGAAACGTACGTTTCGAGCTCCCGGTTATTCGCCGGGTGCACAGTCGATTGGCAAACTCCGACGATTCGCGAACCGCCCAGTATCGCCCGTGGTGTTCCCCCAGGCTGGAACAACCGATCTAGGTTATTCCCTCTTCGACGATGCTACTGGTTGGGATTTGGACCGTGAATTCGACCTACTTAAGATAACAAACAGGTAATCATGCCCAAGCTGCACGGAATTGTTAGATACCGACAGAGGTCACCAGATCAAAACGCTCAAGATCATAAATAGCTATTATGACGATGCATTGAATCTACAGTCGAGAACGATACAGCATAAACACCGATGCCCACTTTAGACGACATTATCGCAATAGGCAAGTCAATTTGTACACGAATAAAGGCCTCGACCTTGCAAAAGGTCATGTAGTTCTTTTTAATGTGTTTTTTTTATATGTTTTTGATGTTTATTTCGGTTTTTGCTCTTTTTTAATTGCTCTTTATCCTAATGCCCCTAAGCCGAGCATCGTTAATCCAGAAATTTCCGAGATACACCTATCCAAAAAATCGCAACAGAATAGCAACTCTTTAGAGCCTAGCATCTAATTGTTTTAACCGAGAGGCTGCTGATTCATTGCTTGGTTTTGTTCCGGGGAAGGCACGAACTAAGAGGTCATTCTTTTCACGGGGCCGCCACAGTCGAGTTGCCAACTACAACGGGCGAATCCGTCACCTCAGAAAGTTTTAACGATATGTGATCGTTCTGTCTCAGTAGGGTGGTGTCGACTACAGCGGGCGGACCCGCACCCAGGCTGGTATAACGATATGTGATCATTCTTTCAGCCGCGGGATGAGCGTAGAAGACTTAGAGACAAGACAATCTACCGTCTAGCTCCGCCAACAAGCCCGTTAGAGGTCAACGCCTTACGGGGAGGCACCGTGAAAGGTATCCAGCGGGCAGCCTCGCCCCCTAACTACCAGTTTTGGTAGGATATCTCTGTCCTTCAGGATACCTCCATCCTCCCGACTGGTTTACGGGACCGAAGTCGCTTACGCAGCCTCTACCTGTTGTATTTCAGCGGTAATTCAATAATAATTTATCGCGGACCTGGACGTTCTTTGCCCGTCATACCACTCGGGATCTGGTGGCCAATTAGTCGTTTCAGGAATAGTATGATAACAGATCAACATCCATCCCCGCTGCTTAGGAAACAGTATTTTATTTATTTATTTATTTATTTTATTCATCCATATCATACATAATTATTGTAAATTAATTACTAACTACTAATTAAATCGAGTAGTGGAGTAGGAATAAGTAGAGTGCTTAACTAATCAGTATAAAAGGTACAGACCCATGTGGATTATACTGCCTCACTAGGCCTAGGCGTGTGTCGAGCGAGACAGTATATTTCCATAGTCTCCAGACTCCTTCAGTAGTTAGTTAAGAGTGCGCAACTGATTGGCTGTCGCCGAACGATACGAAAACCGCCCAGTAGCGCCGGGAGGCAATCCCCCAGGGAAAACCGATACAACGCAGTCGCCACAGTCACTGTTAAGGTCCTTTCAAAATCCTATTCGTGGACAATGCGGCCGTAACAAGTAGCCTAGTTAATGCTACCGATTGTTTATCTAGGCCGAAACCTGACACACGCTGAGATGGCTAGGAAATAAGGCTCTTGCGTTCGGGGTTTGATTCTTCCCATCGTTGCCTCTAAGCAATGGTTCCATCGATTTTTTTCTCATCCTGCTCCAGATGCTATGTCACGCTTGAGTACTAGTTTTCATTCTACATTCGAGTCGCTCACACGCAGTGCCTCAAGCAAAGTATCCCATGGACGATGCTTGAACAATGCTCGGAAATGTCAAACGCGTGTTTGCATATTTTTTTGCTGCTTACTGGCGTGTTTTTATCGGCCCTCCGCCTTTGATTGTTGAATTCGATTTATTTTGCTAGTCGATTGAAAATTTTGCAGTCATTTTAACGACTTGGCCTGATTTCGATCGACACGTCAAAATGACAAAGCGAAATAGCGGGCGTCACGCGGCATACTTTTTTTTTAAATTAACTGAAAAATATTTCACGTTTTGTGGCCAAATATACCTATCGTGTATTGTATTGTCAGACGAAACCGAAAGAATCCGTGCTGTCTACTACTTGGGTCTATAGAATGCAATCTATGGTTAAGCAATAGCCAGTGCTTGAACAATGCCTTTGTGTTAGGTATAATCAAGCGTTCGACTATAGTTTCGGCTGTTAACGTTTGGGTTAACGTTAACGTTATTTTTTTATATACCTTATTTTTTTAATTTAAACTTCCTTAGCTCGGTTCACGTACCAGTGTTTGTAGTAGTTACTTGTTCAAAAGTATTAATCCCGATCATTGCGGCGATCACAGGGCGACTTGCACCAACTAGCTCGTTAACATCTCATATTCACCGTTAGCTAACCACGATTTACAATTTAACAGCCGGTTAAATTTTGATGGTTTGAACCGACCATTTTTATGCGCCGGTTATTTTAACGCGGTTAGTTGCGTCGGATGCCTCAAAAGCGCGAGCATTGAAACCCATTGCCGCTTACTCCTTGCCAATCACAGCGTATCGCGCAACTGTCGTATCAAAATTATAGCGCTCCCGGCTTTTTGGGGTGTTTGTTTTTGATGGTTTTTTTTCACGCTAGTTTACTGTTACGATTTCTTACTCTCGAGTACGAATTTCGATGAAAATGCAGACGATTTTGGCTTTCTCCTGAATAACCATGTAAGCAAACCACTAGTGACGGTTTTTTGCGCCAAAAAGTCAACAATAACAGTCAGCGACAACAAAAAGACAGCAATAACAATATAAAACAAAAGTTTATTTTGGCCTCGGCCGTGCTACGTACGAAATTCGCGCGAGTCGAGAGTCTGGCGATATATGTATATTAGTGATGGGTGTGATCACGAATAGCAATAACAATAATGTGATATTTGCAATCACGAAGAACGCGTTACGAGAATTTGAAAGAACATGCTATTTGAATCACGGCTACGAATAGCACCGCGTTGCCATCACTCAGCGCCGCTACGACGCGACCGATCACTGATCAGTGATTGGCCGTTCTCACTGATCGCCGTCGAACGACCGCGCGGCGCGCCACTGAACGATGATCGGTGAGCCGTTCATTTGGTTTCGTTCATTCTTAGATCACTAGACGTGATCGGCGATCAGTGGATCAGTGATATGATCAGTGGATCAGTGGTCTGCCGTTCGTTCTGGGCGAACGCCCGCGCCGGCTGGACGATGACTGATGAGTGGCGCGTTCATTTCGTACGTAACGTGAATTTGGACACTGTTATCGCTCGTGTCGTAATCGTTCGTGTAAATGAGTTTGCTCATGATTTGTTAAAGCAATAAAGTAACTTTTGGGGACAAGTGGCTTACATTATTTCAGAAAGACGAACTCGGCTTAGCACCAAAAGAGCGAGAGAGATAATCTTTCTGAACGCGAATTCTTCTAATTACTAATAAATATTAAGCAAATATAATGCGCGTTTCTGTTATCAGTTATCACATTGACGAAACTTTGTTACTTAACGTTTCACAGTACATTTCAGTACAATCACGAAAATCACGAGTAGCAGTTATTATCACGCGTGATAAAATACCAGTAACGTGATCGTTGCGTGATTTAAAATTGAGAATCAGGCCCATCACTAATGTATATACGCGAATTCCCGCGAGTTTCAAACTCGCGCGTTGCTTTGAGACGCGGTGTATGGGCGATTAGTACCTAGAATACCCTTTCTGGATAAGATCCTAATTTATTTTTCCTAACCGGCGTCGTTGTCGCCCATAGCGTATTAGGGCTCTCCCAGGGTTACCAATGACGTTATTCGACTCGATTTAAACAACGTAACCATTTGACCAGCTTAGGTTCAAAATACGCCAATAAAACCTTTCGTTATCTTCTTAAAAAATACGATTTCTTGAATGGTTAAATTTGAAACCAGACTGGTCGTCGCTCAAACGGCGATAACCGTGAGAAAGAGATAGATATCACAGATAGCGGATGTGGTTATCCTCCGCTCGGCGGCTGCGGTGATGCCAGCTACAATAATATTTGTTATTCAAGTTCGCATTAACTCTGATAACGTTTGCGATTATTTACGGTGTGACGTACCTAGAGACTCTTACGCCTAAGGAGTTGCGTTAGCTTGATGTTTTCGCATAAACAAGACTAAAGGTGAATTCATATGAAGCTTACGTGATGACACCCCTCGTTACATTATACAGAGTCAGTTTCTAATTAGTGACATGTTTGCAGTGGGTAAATCAGCACGACAACTTTTGATAACTTTTGGGGAAAAAAAAGTTTTTTAGACCATAAGCTTTGCGGTAGAGTATGGACATGTTTGATACATTAAACATTAAGAGGGCGGTGTAAATAATATATTATATGGGTGTTTTTACTGCACGGGCCTTTTTTTAGTGGGTGACTCAGTACAACAAAGTAAGCAACTTTGATTAAAAAAAAAAAAAAACTGAAAAACATTTATTTGTTTTAATTCTGTATTTTTTTTTAAATTTATTTACTAGTATGAAAAGCTGTGATCACGAAGCGATATCTAGTGGTAGGTAAAATGTCGCTAATATTGTTTATATGATGATGTCCTCCTCATCGTGATCCGACGACGGCGACCTCTTCGTTGACAGGACTTCTTCGAATATGCGCGCGGAAGTGACTCGTGAATCCCAGTTTGTTTTTGAAGGTCCGATTACAACGACTACAGTAGAGTTCCCCGCAGTCGTTGTAAGTATATGTGTAATTGGGCTTCGGACGAGTTTTGCGCTGTTGGCGGTTCGAGTCGAGGTTTTTCAGCCGGGCTTCCTCAAACTCTTTAATTTTTGTGGTCACCGTGGAGCGCCACTCGCTGCGTTTGTGAGCAGCCGTCTCCCAGCTCTCAGGTGGAATACCACTGGCGGTTAGGTGCCTTTTTAATACATCTTTGTAGCGTAGGTGCTGTCCGCCGACTTTGCGTGCGCCTTCTGAGAGTTGGGCATAAAACACGGCTTTCGGGAGGCGGTCGTCTTTCATACGCACTACATGCCCACACCACCTCAGCTGAGCTTTCATGAGCATAGCTTCCATGCCCTGCATTTTCGTCCTTCGTAACACTTCTGTGTTTGACACACGGTCTTCCCATGTTATCCTCAGGATGTTTCGGAGGCACCTCATGTGGAAGACGTCTAATTTCTTAATCTCTTTCCTGTAGAGGCACCACGTTTCGGAGGCATATAACAATATGGGTAGGACAATCGCTTTGTAGACGGCAAGCTTTGTTTTCAGTTTTAGATCATGCGATTTCCAGACACGTTGGTTTAGTTTGCCGAAGGCGGAAGCAGCTCTGGCTATGCGTACTGGGATTTCAGTATCCAGACGGTTATCATTCCTAATCTCACTGCCAAGGTAGCGAAAGTGAGATACTACCTCTAAGACACCGTTACCGAGGAAAATGTTAGGTTCTTCAGGTGGGCTTCCTCGCGGAGGCTGAGCCATTACCTGGGTCTTGGAAGTGCTGATTGTCAAACCGAATTTATTTCAGGATTCGTAAAGATGGTTAAGGTACGACTGGAGTGCGCTAGAACTGTCAGCCATGAAGCAGGCGTCGTCAGCATATAGGGCATCGAGGATTCTAAGTTGACGGGATTTAGTCTTTGCGCGGAACCTTGACAGGTCAAAGACTCCTTTGTCACTGCGTACTGTTACAGAGATAGGGTCGACACAGTTTTGGGCAGCATGAGAGATAACAGCTCCAAAGAAGATGCCAAAAAGTGTAGGGGCCATTACGCAACCTTGTTTTACACCGCATGTAACCGGAAAACCCTCAGAAAGGCTGTCATCGAACTGCACCCTAGCCAACATGGAGTCGTGAAAATTGCGAATGATGTTCACAAATTTTGCGGGGCAGCCAGATCGCTTTAGAACTTCCCAGAGAGCCTCCCGTGGAACGCGGTCGAAAGCCTTCTCAAGATCAATGAAGCAGAGGTAAAGTGGACGGTTCTGCTCGAGGCTTTTCTCCTGCAACTGCTTCAAGACGAATATTGCATCGATGGTTCCTCTGCTGGGCCGGAAACCGCATTGGCTTTGCAATAGCAACGGTCTCGACTTACTGTCATTTTGCTCGCAGTTTGGCCTATGCATTACAAATACCTTCTTTCGGCTTCCCACAAAGCACAAAACCACATGGATGCACCCGAGATCTAAACATTGGCATCTCATAGATTACATCATAGTGCGAAGAAAAGATCTCAAAGACGTTCTCATAACGCGTGCAATGAGAGGTGCAAACGGCTGGACGGATCACCGTCTTGTACGTTCCAAACTGCGCATGGCACTACAAAAACCTCGTCGAGCACCTCACAAGAAGCCCATCAGAGCACTGTGTGCTGGGCTCATCAGTGACAACGATGCTAGGGCTAGACTAGACAGCAATTTTCACTTGATTACGTCTAACACAGCGGACGGAGACGGAAACTTAGACTTAACTTGGACAAACATGGCCGCTAATCTATCACAGGCAGTTTCTGTATCCCTCCCCCCGCCAGCAAAGAAACATCAGGATTGGTTTGATGAGAATGACTCTGAAATTAAAACTCTACTCGCAGAGCATAGACACTTCCTACAGAATCCGGCTACTACATCATCTCAGAAGAGTAATACCCAAAAAGCGCTGAAACAAAAACTCCGCACTCTCAAAGACACCTGGTGGCTTGAAAGAGCTGAAGAACTACAACGATGGGCTGACACTAAACAGATAGGGAAATTCTACCAGAGTCTCCAAACCATCTTTGGACCACGTGTCAAAAAGGTTGTTCCGATGCGCAGTCAGGATGGCTCGAAGCGTCTCACTGATAAGCGTGATATCCTATCCAGATGGAAGGAACACTTCCAGAGCATCCTCAATCCTCCAAGCTCTACCTACGACCCTACCTGTCTGAACAACTTGCCATGTAGACCAGTTATCCACGAGCTTGACGAACCTCCCAGCTTATTCGAAATGCAAAGATCCATCCAGCGCCTCCAAAATGGTAAAGCCCCAGGTTCTGACGGCCTGCCTCCAGAGGTATTTAAGTACGGCGGTCCAGCGATCCACAGCAGTTTATATAATCTCATCCTCACAATCTGGGCTCAAGAGACTATCCCACAGGCATGGAAAGATGCTTCTATCTGCACGCTCTACAAAGGCAAGGGCGACGCTTCGGAGTGTGGATCATATCGCGGAATATCTCTCCTCGCAGTTGCTGGAAAAATCCTCGCACATATCATTAACTCAAGGCTAAGTGCACTCGCAGAAGAGATCCTACCCGATAGCGTATATTGTTTATATACGCTATCACCAGCCGCTAGATGGCGCAGCGCGCTCAAACGCGTCTCAAACCTTTATTTACCAGTCAACTTCTTCAAATTTTTAAATTAAAAAAAAAAAACAAAAAACATTTTTTTTTGTTTTTTTTTTCCAAAAAAAAAATATCAAAAGTTGCTTATTTCGTTGTACTGATTCATTCACTAAAAAAATGCTCGTGCAGTAAAAACACATTGTATGTCGTTTTGTGAATATTGGTTTAATATATAGGTTTTGTATAAATTTATTGGAATAAAGTGTCCCTGTGGTCTATAAAGATGCATAGTTGCACATGTTTCAGAAATCTGATTATTTTATTATTTAACTCAGACAACATACGTACCTACTAAAAGAAAATAAACGAATTGACAAAGTCGCCATAAAATTTTATTTATTTATTTAAAATCACCAGAGTTCGTTGGTAATTTGAAATATTTGTTTTAAAAATACGGTATATTATTAAACAATATTTTTTTGCTGATTGATTCTGATGACTCAATAACATGTTAAAAATATATTTTATAACTTGTTGGTATTCGATATTTATAAAATGATTTTTGAATTTATGTGTCACATACTCGTATGTCCCATGATCCTTAACCTTTCGGGGGCCAGCCTTCGCGCGCAAACATTTGGTATATTTTTTTATGAATTATCTCTATTTACCTGATAATTAATCTTGTTAGTCGTGCATATCATAATATATAATATATAGGGCGGCCGGCCGAAATGGCTATGGGCGGATCTGTTAACCACCACAACCACCGATTGACGTTTTTGGCTTCCCAGGGGTTAAAGGGTTAAGAAACAAAGAATGTTTATGTGTAGAAAACTTTTTCTACCTTCGCGTAAGTTTCTTCGCCGCACATCGCACGCGTCGCCTTTTGGCCGATCTGGGCGGTTAAAAGTCGCCCTTATGTGGGGCGCCACCCCGTCCTCGGCTGGCGCTGACCGCGCTCGGCGCGGAGGGCCCGGCGCGGCGCCCGGCGGCGCGCTGCGGCGATTGATTTTATTTCGGCGCTGCCGCGAGATGGTAATGAGACGGCGACGGCGGCGCGGGGGGCGCCGGCGATCGATACGCCGCCGGAGGGGGAAGGGGGGGCGGTCTGGCCCGGGCGCCGCGCCGCTCGTGTGTCATTTGCACGCGTCTGTCGAGGGGACATTCACACCGAACCGACGCACCCACCGCTAACGCTGAGGCGACTCAATCCTCACCCTGAACCGAACTGATAACTCCATCTCCTCGGTGGATTGGATCTCAATTATGACCTAGAGAAAGGAATGGTCGATTAGTTTCATGAAAGAAAACCGGGAGCCCTGCGGTGTAATTTAAATACCGAAAACATAATAGTAAAACCAAAAAATAAAATGACAGACACAAATTATGTTTTCATCTGTTTTATTTCTAACGAAGAGTTGTAACTTATATATACTTATACGATATTATGAAAAAAAACCACTAGGCTTCAATGAAAAACGAAAAGAAACATGACAATAAAAGAAAACACTAGATAGGTACCTGAGAGACAGTATCATTTTTTATTATTTATTTTTTATTTATTTAATTGATTGGAATTATCAGATTAACCATTTACAATAAATATAATAATAAAACAAATGGCAAAAACTTTCCTCTTTCATTCACTGGCTAGTGCTGCCCAACTGGGATATACCCGTTCCAGGGCAAGCAATTTATATTTTTCATTTAAAACGAGGGTCGATGAACCAACCAAACACAATAATAATAATAATTAAAAAATATATAATAAGGCACTTACTAGAATAGAATAGAATAACTTTATTGTGCTATAAAAACATAACTTAATGAATATTACGCTGGTGTTATAAAAAAGACAATTTATGCACAAATGGCGGACTATCGATATCTTACAGTCAACCATTTGATAAAATAATTCCTAATTTTCACAGTACAATACACAAAGAAGTAGTAAAGTTAAATTTAAAATAAAATTATACAGATATATGTCAGTAACTTATGTTTAGGTTGCCCAGGGAAGGATAAAGGAGAGGACAAGGTTAGGTATTTGGTTAGTGGCTGTGTAAAAATAAATGTTTCTTCAACAACTTTTTGAAAGTATGCAGTGAAGGTGCATGCCTGATAGAGTGAGGGAGCTGATTCCATAAACGAGCAGAATAGACTGTAAAAGAGTGCGTGTAAACAGAAGAATAATGTATCGGAATGGCGAGTGTGTTATCTCGGCTTGATCGAAGTGGAAGACCGTGGCCTCCCAAGAGGTGGAAATTCTCCTTGAGATAGCAGGGTGAAGTGGGGCTATTGAGTATGTTGTAGAGTAGCGACAACGTATGCAAATTTCTTCGATCGCGAATATGAAGCCAACGCAGTGGATAATATTAAAAAGGCACTAAATACCAAAGAATCTTTTTTTAAGTAGTAATGTGACACAGAGTTGCTTTTGCTTCGGGTAGGTTCTTGGTTAGGCGATATACTTAGTTTAGTAGGTCAGTGTAAAATTTCTAGTATTCTTCTTTGTAGAGTACCATATCTAGCAAGTCCTTCTTTTTTGCCTCCGATATTCTAGACTGGCACCGGAGTTGATGAATTTCGATATTGTTGAAATCTCGTACTGTTTTGTTTCTTTTAAGAATATCTGTTACTTTCCAAGCATACATAGTTCCATCCAGTTCAAAGTGCGTCTGACTCAAACTGAAGTTTGGACCCAAACTGAAGTTTATTTATTTATTTATTTATTTATTTATTTATTTGCAGCTGTTATAAAAAACATATACAAAAAAAACAAGAACACACAAATTAAAAATTAAAACTATAAATAGACAAAGACTATGAAATAAAGCTACAAACGCTGCAAATTAGGGGTATCCTCAGGATATCTCTTATCCTGGTTTTCAGGACACACCTATTAATTATTGATACATAGGTATATGATTTTTAAAATAAAATAACCAAATCAAATAAATCTTAAAACAAAAAATCCAAATAATCATAATCAAATAAATACACAAATCGAAATAATCAAAATCAAGATATTTAACATCAAATGATATTAAAAGAAAATAACGTAATTACATAAATTTAATAATCTACATATAATAAATCAAAAATAATCAAAATCAAAAACATTAATAATCAGGTTACAAATTAATAAATAAACGAAGACAATAGTAATCATCCAATTAGCAATAGTTATTTTAAAATAAAATCAAATTATGACATCTAAATATCTTCCTTTAATAATAAACTTTTAAAGTGGTCCTTAAATACTGCAATTGATTTCGATCGCAAAGCCATTCCCAACCGATTCCATACAACCGCAGAATAATACGAAAAGTTAACGGTGTATAGTTCGTATTTTGTTTCCTATTGGTCGGTACATAGAACTTGCTCGAACTTCATACACATCTCACGGGGAGAATATTGGAGTCTGGCATAGATTGCGTTATTTATACTGTTAGCGACGGTATTTAGAACAAAATCTCATACTCGATTTGTTTTTCTTTTGTATTTAGTGCATATTGTATTTCCGGTATTCATTTGATGATCAAAACGTATGTTACATAGTGGTTACATACAAGTAAATGAAGGGGTTACGGGAAATAATGATCAAAATAAACTTTTGTTTTTTTTAAATTCCATTTTTAAAATTTATTGGAAATGGTATATTTTATCTGTAAACCAAATATATTTGAGTTTCTAAAAACACTAAATTATGCCTCAGGAAAAAGCGAAAACTATAAGAATAATACAATAATTATTCCACTAACGACTGCTTACGATATTTTGACAGAGGCATTACGCGTTTCTGGAACCGCGTCTGTATGATTCCTTCTGCTTGCTACCTTCCTTGGTGGAGGCTAAAAGCGCAGAGTACAGTCAGCAGATTGACTCTGAAAAAGTATATATCAAGGTGGCTCATGACGAAAAGTAGAAACCAGTGCGAAGAAATGGTGACACACATACTTGACTTACGCCATATTTGTCACTTCATACTTAACAATAAATAAATTTAGTAGGATATGTTTATAATTAATTAATAAAATTATACTAAATAATTAGATTTACAATTTGATATGTGCATAATAAGGAACCTTTTTAACCTACCTAATTTATTGGTTTCTTTATTTATATATAGATTTATTTATTTGCTTATTTACATATTCAATAATACTAAATTTATTTATATATTTTACTTTTCATTTGTAAGATTGAATTGGAATGAATTAAAGAAAAAATAAAAAAAGAAGTTACTATGTCATAAATAGGTACTATCACCTCAGAACAGAACAGAGCAGACATCGGCATTTTTCTGATTTTTCGCGTGAAAACGTCTGGCGCTTTTCCTGGTACGGGAGGGCGATTCTTTCTATCAGCCTACTACTCTGCCGTCGTAAATGAAAACACAGTAACTTGAAAAATGACATTTTGAGAAAAACGCGGTCAAAGTTCAGTTGTTAAATATTTGTTTTCGTGAACAAAGTAATCAATATAGATTATCTCTTTTAATCTTTTATGTTAAAAAATAGTTGAACTTCAATTCTGCATAAAAATATATATTAAATTATAATTGTTTAATTAATTAAATTAGATATTGTGTTTTAAATTAGGAAAATAATTTGATAAATTGTATATTTTTAAGCTATTACACCGTAACTGAGTGGTTACTGTGTTATAGGTAAATTTTACCCATTACTGTTTTCTTACCATGTAAAGTAAATATATATTTTTTAAATAAATAAAAAACTACAGGCACCGTAATTGAGATACTGTGATTAATTCGTGTATTAATAAATTAACTTTTAACAAAATTTTACCTAAAACCACAGTATCTGAAGAAGCCGTGTTGTAACCAAACAAAAATATTTCTTAAATGCTTATAGGTATTTAAAAAGATCACAGTAAATAATAGGTTACTGTATTTTAACTTAAATAAATATACAAACTGTGTTTTTTATTTAAAATATTCTGTTTTTTTTTTAATACTGTGTTTTTATCTAAGGTATCTCGGTAACTTTCCATCGGACAGACAAACCGAAAAAATTGCCTTATAGTAAGTACTCCAACTCGTGATTTTAAAGAACAAAACTTATATAAACACAGTAAATGACGTTACTGTGTTTTCATTTACGACGGCAGTACTGCCGACCTTGCTATCGATAATGTCTTTTGAAAAGACCATGTCAGCGATAGTGCGGCGGTGCCTAGCTTTCCGCTTTCCTCGATCTTTCAGAAGAGCTGGCCGGAAAGTTACAGAACGTCTGTATTCCTTTGATGAAAATATGAACTCAATACCAAAATATTCGCCTCAGAAAATATGACAACATCACGGAGTACAGAGCTCTCTCCCTGTTATGCAGGTATGTTTTAATTAACCGGCATCCTAGAAGTGTGAATCAGTACGAGCGACTTTTTTAATAAACATTTGTGAAAAAAAAACAAATAGGTATATATTTTTTTAAATTTTGATCAATTTAATCGTTTTGAGATAAGTATAAAAAGCGGTAGGTAAAATATCCCATATATTGTTTATTCGCGATATTTTACCTACCAATAGATGGCGCAGCGCGCTCAACGTTGGTCAAACTTTTATTCAAAAGAGATTGTTCAAATAAATAAAAAACCCCTATTTTTTTGACGAATTTGCTTGTTTAATCTTCGTTTCAAGGATGCCGGATAATTAAAACTCACCCTGTACATATAGAATCCTATCGAATTTATCTCGCCGCTTTAGGTATCGAAGCCGCTTTATCTCGCCGAATCACTGCTCTATTGGCGCACGGCCGCTCCCTCAGATCAGAGGGCAATAATTGGTTATCCATCCCTGGTCACAGCGGCGACTTTCGGACGAAAAACCACTTCAAATGACTGGCTGAAAGTAGGTAGATACCAGTATTTTCCTTGGGCCAGATCACAATAAAACAAACCGTCACATTACATTACATTACATCACATTCAGTAGTAGTAGTATCCAATTAGCGAATTTACCGCTCTTGGACATGTCACAATATACTGTAGTGAGTTTATGTAGTAACAGTCTACTGTAAGTAACAGGTAGTGTTTACAAGTATTTGGCATGATACTAGTTTGAGTATCTCTCTTACCTATTTTAAAGACAAATAAAAAATCTAATATGTTTAGTATCATAACTGAATAAAATAATTAAAAATAATCGTAAATCAGATATGTAAAAATGCTTATAGGTCAAAAATGGTTTTTAAAATCAATAATTGAAATTTAAAATCAACTATGTAAAAATATACATAAAAGTATCCAAAAATGAGATTTTTTTTTCAAAAATCAATATAACCACACTATTTAAATACACTAACAGACCGTGGAGAATTTGCCATACATTTTCCCTCATTCATATTTTCCTGTTGATTTACGCGTGTGCATACGTGACATCGAATTCGCCGCCATAAAACCGGTTAGATTATACAATGAAGAAAAAAACGCGCGCGCACGCATTGAACTTATCGCTCAGGTAGTGAAACTCGGCTCAAAAAAGGACGGATGACCAAACCGTAGCAAGCACTCCCTACCTTCGGCGAATTGTAAACGACGACGTTTCAATTCAAATACGATAAATTGGCTGGCGTTATACAGAATCCACAAACAGCTAAAACAGAGAAAAATTACCTTTAACTTAAAGATTACTTCTAGTTGGTGTTCTGTATTTTAGGTACTTTTTTTATATTCATAGTTTACAGTTCTTAATTCCATCAAAGTATCGACGGTTGAAAGGCAAAATGATTAACGAGCCAATGAATAAACTTTACAAGAGAGCTATTTAACCCTTTAAGGACCATAAGACATAATATGTATCCCATCAGTTCAAAAATCATTTTATAATTTATGAAATCGGAGACTATCGCGGTTGTTTGACATTATAAATAAGTTAAAAAAGTAATTTACCGCGTGAAGTTTGTAACACCCGACGGTTCGGGCGATGTTGCAGCCGCCGTTGTCTAGGGTAGACTGAAAGATCCGTCAATCCGTTGTTCCGCGCTGTTAGAAAAAGACTGCTTCCTACCATTCTTGGATGTCAAAGTGACGAAGAGAAGTGACAATACTCTCGGACATACAGTATATCGGAAGCCAACACATACGGACAGATATTTGCATGCAAGCTCACGCCATCATCCCTATCACCTACGCTCAATGCAAACGTCGCTCGTAAATCGAGCACGCGATTTATGCGACTCTGAGCAGTTTCTGCGGGAGATGAAACATGTAAATGATGTCTTTAGGAGAAATGGATACGGAAAATGTCACGAGACCCGCACACGATCCAATACAGACGAAACTCAGCAACCGAGCATATCAAGAGCATTCTTACCATACATCAAGGGCGTGATAGATCGAATAAGTAAGATGCTAAACAAATTCGATATAAAAACGATCTTCAAGCCGACCCAAAATATAGCTCGATTTTTGAGGCCTGCAAAGGATATAATACCACTGCAAACCCCGGGTGTGTATAAAATCGAATGCAGCTGTGGTTTAGCCTACGTTGGACAAACGAAACGGCCCATAGCCACTCGACTGAGAGAACACATCAAAACTGTTGAAAACGTTCAGCGAGAAAAATGGGCGATCTTCGAATATATATTGGATAGCGGAGTAGGTAACCACTGGTTGCAGTTTCAAAATCCCATTGTGCTATCCAAAGAACAATTCTACTTTCCTCGCATGATCCGCGAAGCCATTGAAATAAGAATAACCCCGAACTTCAATAGAGACGACGGTTACAAACTATCTTCTACGTGAAACCTTCTTCTTAAAATGTTTCCATCGCCGAAAGCCGCACGCAAGGACGTAAGACAGGTTACATTGAGTGCTGTATGCTCAACGGATTTTTGAAATTCGCGCGCGCCGAGCCCACCACCGTTATAATCTACGCAGTGGTGGCAGCGGTATGCGGCCTACCCGCGGAACAACGGATTTATTTATTTTATTTTATTTTCTTAAGGATAACTTACAGCCAATAATTTTGTAATGAACAAAAATAGGAAGCTTAGAGCCATTTACAAGTTAGATGAGTTTGTTTTATTAGACATGACAATAATAATAACGTGAATTTAGAACTGATATTAAGCATAAAGAAGATATTAAACAAGAAGATACTAAATTGTACAGTAGAAAACATATTGACATAAACAAGACTGTAATAAAAGAAGAAAATGTTAAGCCTGGTAATCACAAAATCGCCCTACAATCTGCTTCCTTATAGTATCTATATTCGTGAAAAAGGGGTCAATATCAATGTCAGCATTCAGGGTGTTGAAAGTTTCGCATACCCTTATAAAATAAGAATTACGCCTGTATTTGGTTTTAAAGCCAAGTACAAGAAGGAGTGCCCTATTTCTAAGTGCCCGGCTAGGAGTGCGGAGAGATATTTTAGATAGTAGTTCAGGACAATCAATCGATTGACAGCTCTTTCAGTTTACACTAGACAACGGCGGCTGCAACTTCGCCGAAACGTCGGGTGTTACAAGCTTCACGCTGTAAATTCGTTTTTTATCTTATTGTTAACTATGGTAGCTGAATATATTCTTCGGTGCCTAATTTATGGAAGAGAAGAGAGGTAGGTCACAAAACGTGAACTAAATGGTGAACCACCCTTCCCAGAGTGCACCTAACAGACACAAAAATCATTTAAATACGTTAGTTTTAATCTTTTTAACTGCCTCCCTCTAAACTAGACATCTAGAGTAAAAAATATTCGAGAGCTTTATAAAAAAGAAGATTGGCATCCACACATGCTTTCTTTAAGTTGAACGAGTTCTACAGCTGTGCTGAATCGTTTGTAGTCTAAATATTATTTGTATATTAGATTTAAACAGTTTAGGGCATGAAATGCTATTTTACAATATTGTTAGATTTTTTTTATACGCTTGGCTGTTTAGTTGTTAAGTTGACTTTTGAACGGACTATTATTTCCAAATTATGTTGGAATTTAATTAGTGGATCATTTATCATTTTTTTTATTATTTTTTTCGTTTTGTTTTGTTTTTTTTTAAACGATTATATATCACGTTTTATTTTGTTTTGTCTTTTAACTTGACACTATTGCCACTATTTCTTTTTCTACTATGGTTTTCCGTTTTGAAATTTAACTAATATGTAATTTATCTAATATGTTTTTTTTTGACGATTTCACCAGATTAGGTACCTATATGAGTTGTAGATACCTAGTGTTTTTTGTAAAATAAAAATGGTTATGATTAATATGATTATGATTATTTATAAATTGTTTCAAAAGTCAAGGCAGGTATTCCAAATAGTGCAGGCTGTCCAGGCAGTCCAGGCAGTAATCTGATATGCGACGTTATGCTTTTACTGAATGACGGATAATTTAAACATTCAACATTTTTTAATTCGTTCGTTTGTTCAACTACGCTTCGGTCCATGACGCGAAGTTTTACTACGAACGCTTCCATAATATAAATAAATGACCAGAAGTTATGTAGTTACAACTTTCTATTCTTAAAAGATCCGCCCACGAAAATAGTTCATTACTACTCCTCGTCCATTTGTATCTATGTATTTATAAACAGTCCCATTCAATATCAAGCATCAAATATTATTAAAATAGATCCGACTTTCTACTAAAAATAAAGTTCGTATGCAAAACCACGCGGAAAAAAACACACTAAATTGGAAAGTCGGTCTAGTCGCGTGTCCGCCCCCCACCCCTCCGATAACACTGCATCGGAGATGTTGCCAATGGTGCAGATAAATGAGCTTGACCCGGATTTATAACTTCAATAAGTAAGTAGTAGTAGATGATTGTAATGCAAACAATGGTGCCAAACATTAATATTAGTAATAAAACGCTTTGATTAACCAAATCGGCGACCTTATTGAGCTAAAGCTTTATCTCATAGCTAACGTTGACCAAATGCGAGAACATTGTTTGCGGTAAAAGTAACATGAAACTATTAATTTGGTTTTATTGAATGTTAAGATCGGTAGGTATGATATAAAAATATGGAAGTAGGGTTGAAAATACGATTTTTTGCGCGATTTTTTAAATTACATTGCAGATGCTTAGTGCTTTTTTGTCAAATAATTAGGTATTTTGGTTTGTTTTATTAGACTATGTATAATTTCTGACAATTGAATACCATTTATTATTATGATTTATTATTCCAGTGACCATTCTAGTACCTTTCAGTTACAGTGTTTTTTTTTTCTTAAAATTATTTATGGTTATTATATTACAAATTGATTATTAATTGAATACTTTTTACTACTAATTTTCAGATCATTGTTACTACTAATTTTTAGTATAGGAAATTTATTTTCGTGCGATGCAGCCTGGCGTGAAGTAGGAAACTGTAAATCTATAAACCGAATGATATAATTTTGCTACAATGTTTTTAACGTTGTTGTTTAGCCATTGATTGTTTATTAGGTACCAGTGTATTTGTAACCTTGGAAATATTTTGGGTGTTATTACTGCACGGGCATTTTTTTCTGTGGGTGAATCAGTACAACGTAGTAAGCAACTTTTAATTTTAAAAAATGGAAAAAAAAAACTTTTTTTTTTATGTTTTTAAAAATTTGAAGAAGTTGACTGTTAAATAAAGGTTTGAGAAGCGTTTGAGAAGCGTTTGAGCGCGCTGTGCTATCTAGCGGTAGGTATAAGTTTTAAATAAACCTTATCAGCGACATTTTTACCAACCGCTAGATAGCGCATCGTGATCATAGCTTTTCATAATATTTAAAAATAAAATTTAAAAAACAAATTTTCAAAAAAGTTTTTTTTTTTTAAATAAAAATATTTTTCAGTTTTTTTCTAAAATTTTGATTAAAAGTTGCTTATTTCGTTGTACTGATTCACCCACAAAAAAATGCCCCAAAAAAAATGAAGAATAACACCCCGTATAGAGTAGTTTTATCAATCTGTAAAGATTTTAGAAAAATAAATTTAATTGAGATAGGTAATTGTAATGCAAACAATGGTGCCAAACATTAATATTAGTAACCAAATCGGCGACCTTATTGAGCTAAATCATTATCTCATAGCTAACGTTAACCTAAAGCGAGAACATTGTTTGCGGTAATAGTAACATGAAACTATTAATTTATGAACATGAAGCTACATATTTTCATTCCAATTACATTGCATATTTTCAACCTAAGTATCGAGAAACACAATTTATGAAGGCAACTGTTATCGAATTTAATACATAACACATCAAACCTATAATGACACAGGGCAGGAGGGGGGATGGGAAGAGGAAAATTTAAGAGTGTCCATTCAAGTGTTCTTTGAGTCTTTTTATAAAATAATACAAATTGTCTGCTGTCAGTGCTGTCCTTACATGTTTGAGTAAAACATTCCAGATATGAGCTCCATCTGTGTTTATTAAACATGTAAATACATTACGAAGAATAAAAAACACGACTGCCGTCACAGAAAGGGACGGAAGCTAATTGGGCGTTGAAGCTGTTTTTGAAATAGTTGGGAGCGACTCGCTCTAAGATTCGGTAGAACAAACACAAGACTCTTGTATCTCTCTTTTCCCGGGTCGTCTGGCTAGAAGTCTCCTTCTGTGCTACTTGTCCAATGTTACGTAGAGTAAACAAAGGATGTTCATTGGACTGCCAAATTATTAGAGCCAACTTGCAATTTCTATTCTGATTTGCGTATTTTTACATACTTAAACTCTCAGATGTCTATTTATTTATTTATTTATTATAAAAGGTACACAAACAATACTTTAATATTACATGGCTATCGCTAACAGTTTTACTTTGTTTCTAATTAGGGTATAATATTATATGCGTACTCCGCATGCTTAATTTATAATTGCGTATGTGCCGTATCTCATGATTTACAAAATTATCAGAATTATCCAAAATTATCAGTACAAAAATTAATATCCTTAAAAATTATCAAAACAAAAATTAAAAATTTTAGAAATAAGTTTACAGTGAATTCTGAAAAACAATTAAACAATTAAATCTATGTTGTTTATTTTTTAAATATAATGTAAAAGAATAATTTTCACTAATTTATTATTTTTATCTGTTCTTGAATTAGTGACGTCATTAGTAAACTGAATATTTATTCCAAAATGACAACGTATTTTTTGTGATATTCTTCATTTATTCAATAAAATATAGAAGTATTTAAACACAACGATTTTGCGTCACTCCTAACTAGGCAGCGCCTGTTCCAAGGTAGACACCAATTTTATATGATAGCATTATTAAATGCTAAAAATTAAAGGGTAAATGTAAACTTATATCGCACCTCCAATTGTACCTACCAAAAGAGTTATAACTGTTAGTCCACCAATGGCACTAGTGAACTAACAGTTATGACACTTTTTGGTATTGTAAAATGAGAAATAGCGATATTTTTATAACGAAACACCATATTGATCGGAGGTGCAATATGTAAAATAATAAATATATAGGTTGAGTTTTTAATTAGGGAAATCCTTGAAGTGGGTGAATCAGTACGAGCAAATAAACAACTTTTGATTTTTTTAAAGTTTTTTTTTTTCTCGACAAAACTATTTTTTTAAATAATTTTTTGGTAAATTTGAAATCATGACTGATAAATAAAATTTGACAGCTGTTGAGCGCGCTGCGCCATCTAACAATAGGTAAAATATCGCGAATAAACAATTATCGCGATATTTTACCTATCGCGCAATCCCCTTTCAATCAAAACATTTTTTTTTATGTTTAAAAATTTACAAAAAGTTGCTTATTTGTTTAATAGCTAGCTACTGCTTCACCCACTTCAAGGATGTCACTAATTTAAAATTTACCCTGTATACAAAATGTAAAAAAATAATTTTATAAACTTGGATTAATTGTGACCACTACGGTACTGTAGGAACTATATGGGTACGCTTCGCTACGGAACTCAAAAATAGTGCTTGGTTGGTTGGCAACGCCGCCGGAACGGAACCACCGTTACAATAAGTTCCGCCCTCCGTGGAAGAGCGGGCGGCGCGCGGCAGTGGGCGGCGGCGGCGGTCGCGGGGCGACGCGGCCGGGCGGCCCGCCGTACCTGACCTTTCGCGCGCGCCCGCCGCGCGCCGATCTGACAGCCGCCGGCCGCCGTCTCGCTCGCACGCGCGCGCGCCGAGGCGACGTTGCCGCCTCGACGCAACCTGTCAAAATTGCGGCGGGCAATTTATTTACTATCTCGCGGCGAGCTGCGGCAGTACGCCGGCGCGTGCGCTACCCGCCGCAGTCTGCGCCTCGCTCGGACCATTGTAGAGGTCTTTGCCACTAAAGTCTGTCCATGAACTGCGTAGATTTTTGGCCAAAGCCCTTCACCAAGCGATCGCATATTCTTTACTTTCCCGGCCCACCAACCGAACGCGCATTTCTTTTTTTGTGATGAAGACGGAATGATCCATTTTGAGCCCCCCTGAGTAGATTAAGAAGAGTATTTCCAGATTTAAGTCTGCCTGTGTGTCTGTCTGCCTGCCTGTGTCTGTGTGTATTCCTCGTTAATCCTATTGAGCTGAAATTTGGCATTCATGCATTATTTGGCCGTGGGTAGAGTTGAAAACGTAGTTGAAGTCGGTCGACCAAGGAGCGCTCTGTCATATTTCAATCTCGAAATATTGGCCGTAGAGGTTTGAAATTTCGTACACAGATGCCTTTATGGGTAGATGAACCGATATCGCATTGAGAAATTTTGGTTAGAATATCTCATAATATCTACACTAATAATATTTTAATTCCGCCATATTAACGCCATCTGTTGGCGCTTGGCCTAACCCCGCCCTTAGCTGAGAAACGAACTGCGCCGCCCGAGGTTGTTGCAACAGAACCCAAATGGGTTCGTCCGCCGGCCGGCGCTCTTCGATTTTCTTTATGACATTCAGATGACATGTGAAGATGAATTAACTTAAAATGAAATCGGCCCTTGCCGGGAAAGTCTTGGGGTGAAACAACCATTTTTTATGTATTTTTTTTTTGTACAATATATTTTTTTTAAACATCTTACAAACGTATTTTTTTCATTAAAAGCTTTCATAAAAAGTTTTTAAAAAAGATTTTTTTTCATTAGGATGAAATCAAATGCACGAATCACATCTGCACATCCGGAGACTAAAAATTGGGAAACTTGCGGCAGGATTTGATATCGGAAAGTACTGTCTGCAAAACAAAGATTTGCAACATTTTATGATAGCTAGTGCCCCATATTCTGTTATCACAATTGGTTATCACTATTCTGAAGAAAAAAAAAACAAAACTGTTTGATTTTAAAGATAATGAGTGGAACAGCACAAGTTCTTTATCTTTATAATTTGCAACTCCGGTAGTAAACCAAGCATTGTTGATCAGACACGGTCAATGGGAAATCTATTCAATAGCGTTTGTTTCCGTTTGCTATCGTTCGCAATACAAAGACGAAGATGGTGGTAATAATTGTAATGATAGAATAATACTCGCTGGAACAATGGTAGTAATGGAGCTAGCTGCATGAAAAATATATGCAGGAAGTATACGTTTCAGTAAGCATACAAAATAGATTCAAGCCGCGATGAATTATTTTTTCAGCTATTTTTTAAATTATCTTTAGCACTGCATTGGTCTTGTCACACATCTTTATTTCCGTCCTCAATTAGTCGATTTACAAGAGTTTTTTTCCGAATGGCTTACACTGGGTAAAAACATCGCAATAAAACAAAGGATTATTATTTTATAGGTGTCTAGTCCATATTCTTGATATTTCCTCTAAACAAAGGCATATTCATGATAGGGCTCGATTGCGTTTCTTCGTGAACTAAAATCGGAAATTAGTCCGTGCGAACGAGACAGGGCAATACGCTAGAGCGGAATGTGAGATGACCGGTTGTCACTTTAAGGTCAAATCATTTGAATCTTACACCGCACGAAATGTGCTCGAATTTATTCGGTCGAGTATAAGTTCGACAGGTAGTATTTATCGACCATCGTTCGTTTCATATTCCGCTCTAACGTGTTGCTCTGTCTCGTTCGCTTGGACTAATTTTAGTTTTAGTTCACAAAGAAACGCAATCGGGCCCATAAAGCGTACTTGACTTGGCACATTTATAGATCGTGAATAAAACGGGAGCACATCCTAAAAAAATGTTTAGTTACGAGTAGGTACCTACTTAAGAAAAAACACAATATTATTAACTTTAGTAGATATTATTAACATTAGCATTTGAGGCTTCATTGTACACAGTAGCAAAATAGTGAGCACCGCAGCTGAGTATTTCTTCAAAGCAACGCCGCCTAACTAGGCCTAGGCCAGTACACTCTGGGTACTGTGCCCGTACCACAGTGTACCAGACAGTAGCTTCTCTTGGAACAAAATTGAAATCCCGCCAGATGTCCCGCTACTCGGCCTACGCAGATATCCGAACGGTCGAAAACGTCGCCATCCTTTACCTGCTCGTAATGCTAACTGTTCGCGTTCTTCAGGACGAACCCCTTTACCCACATTCCTCTTACCCTCTTCCCGCATTGCCCGGTAGCTCGAGAGTAAAGCTACTGGTTGGTATACTGTTCTCGTACTAAGGCAAACGTACCAAATAAACAATAACTCGTGCATACGTGAAATTATATATTTTTTTAAATAAGTTAAGTATTTAAAAGTAAACGCAAAAGGGTCAGTAGATACGGTGACATGCATCATAAAATTAATGTTCGTTGATGATAATTCAAACTGTATTTCCTCAAATCTAATAATATTAAAAAATAACTATTGATAATAAACAAGGTAGGTACAAATTAAACATCAATCTCAAAACGTAAGTCATTGATAATTTCCTGACTGATGATTTGAGTGATGACTTGACTGATGATATGACATTATATAGATCCCTAGAAGATGCCGTCTGTTATTTTTACGACGAGTGTTCATCTCTAATTAAGCAGTTTGTTCCATCCAAAGTTATTACCTCCGACTATTTCCCTCCTTGGTACTCCCCTGGCCTTAAGAAATGTATTAAAGAAAAACATAAATATTTAAAATAATTCAGAATGTATGGTAACAAAGCTGACGAAGAGGCATTTAAATACCTGCGGGGCCGTGTTAGGGACCTGGAAGAGAAATGCCACGCTAGATACATTTCCTCCGTCGAAAACTCTATTACAAGTAATCCCAAAAAGTTTTGGTCGTATCTTAAAGGCAAAACCAAATCCAACTCAATGCCTAATAGCATGTCCTTAGGGACCAGTATATTTACCACAGGCGAGCTGATTTGTAATGCCTTCTCTGATTTCTTTTTAAATAATTTTCTCTCTAGTACTGTTGTTGCGCAAGATGATACCGGTGGTTTCTCGCCTACCGACACATCAGCCACTTATATATCTAAAGTGTATGTTGACGTCAGCGAAGTGGAACAGTTACTTTTAAAATTGGACCCGTCTAAGTCCGCTGGGCCTGATAACCTATCAGCTGTCTTTCTTATAGGCTGCGCTAAAACAATCGCTATCCCTATTTCATTAATTTTTCGGAGATCTTTAGATGATGGGATCGTTCCAATTATCTGGAAAAATGCTTTTATTACGCCTGTGCATAAAAAAGGTCCTAAACATAACATTGATAATTATCGTCCCATTTCCAAACTGTGTATAGTGTCAAAAGTCTTTGAAAAAATTATATATGATCAAGTATATTTTGCGCTCAAACAGTCGTTTAATACTACTCAACATGGCTTCCTGAAAGGTCGATCGACAGTTTCTAATCTTGTCATTCTAAATACAGCTCTTACAGATGCCATGAATAAAGGTCACCAAGTTGACGTGGTCTATACTGACTATAGCAAGGCCTTTGATCGGATTCAGCACAGCTTACTTTTAAGCAAATTGGAGAAGACTGGCATCTGTGGCAATCTTCTCAGATGGTTTGCGTCTTATATCCATAATCGCTCGCAGGCTGTAGTTATTAATAATTACACATCCAGTTGGGTCCCCATCCCAAGTGGTGTTCCTCAAGGATCTTTACTAGGTCCTTTGCTTTTTATCATTTTTATCAGCGATATTGACAGGTGTTTCCGTTATTCACACCTTCTTAGCTTCGCCGATGATATGAAGATTTTCAAGACGATTCTATCTCCTGTCGACACTCTACTACTTCAAGCCGACCTTGAACGCCTCGAGCGCTATTGTACCTGGAACCACTTAGATTTAAATCCATCCAAATGTAGTGTGGTCACTTTTACTCGAAAGCGAAATATTGTATTACACGACTATGTCCTAAAAGGTACCAAGTTACAAAGGGACTCTATCATTCGTGACCTCGGTGTGTACCACGACTCCAAGCTGCTCTTCGACACTCATGTAGACAAAATAGTTAAAAAGGCTTCCAGAGCTCTTGGATTCGTTATGCGCAGTACCAAAGATTTTAAATCCATTAAAACTCTTAAAATTCTTTACTGTACTCTGGTACGTAGCAACCTGGAATATGCATCTCAAATATGGAACCCTATGTACTTTAAATACTCCAATCGCATCGAGGGCATCCAAAGGAAGTTCCTTAAATACTTATGTTTCCGTACCAAAGACAAATACAGTTCAGACGACTATGTCAAATTATGTAAAAAACACCACCTGCTTCCACTAGCAAAACGGCGAGAAATCGGTGACCTCACTTTTTTGCAAAAAATTGCCCAAGGTTCTTTAGATTGTACCGAACTTTTATCATACCTCTCTTTTAATGCCCCGGTTAAATCCATGAGACACACCATCCCAATTCGGCTACCTGTTGTTACATCTAATTACATGCAAAACACCTATATGTGGCGTGCGAGTAACAACCTCAATAAACTGATTTGCGGCGACGTTGATATCGATCTATTTAGCACTAGTGTTGTTTCAGCGAGACGTATCCTCAGCAACAATTTCTTTTAGTACCTACTCTTCTGCTTTTCTTTATTGTTATTATTTTTTTGTATTCGATTTCTCGATATTGTTTTTTTGCCTTCTTGTCCCTTTTGTTTAATTTTTATTTGCGTTTTGTAAATTTATAGTACCGGACCCTGCCAAGCGTTTTTGCTGGCAATTCCATATTCTCTAAACTGTTTCTATATGTGAGAACCTGTTATTGGCTATCATTTATTATTTAAGTTGTTATTTAATATTTTATATGGCTGTTGGTTTTCCTTAAAATAAATAAATAAATAAATAAATAAATTATCATTGATGATTTCTAGTCTAATTCAGTATGCGAAAAATAATAAAAAATATCCATCATAAAAAAACATATTAAAATAAATAGTTAAAGGAAATTCAGTAAGACGTGATAAGGGTTAAATAATAATTATGAACGAATAGAAACGTTCGAATAAATAGAAAAATAATCAAATTGAAAGAGTGAGACGATTAATTATACATAAAATAAAGTATGTTGTTATAAGTCAAAATATAATGGACAATTGTTTTGTGAATATTTTTTAAAATCATTCCATATTTAATAATTCCATCTTATTACAACCAAAGTCTAGTCTAGACTCGCATACATCACCTGAGGCTACTCGTTGTTTAATTGGCTGAAAATTAAAAGTTTTTAAGGTAGACTGGGCGGACAGTAAATAACGTACTGTTTAACAGAGGTTCCCAAGGTCTTATTTACCGCGATCCACTTAACGAAATGAAATATCACCATGGCTAAAACTGCTTATTCCTTGCCGTGTTTCATATCCGGGAAGATAGGGAAAGGGGAGGGGGCGGTGACAGCTCCCCGGTGGCGCCTTGATTTTTTTTTTGACACAGCGACTTGATGTTTTTTTCAAAGAATTTTACCCTAGAAGTGGCAAGCGAAGAAGGGACTTTAACTCCAGATTTACAACCATTTTGGCGGTCTCATCACGAATCAGCTTTACAATTTTACGGGAGAGCAATTTGAAAGAAAGTCGAAAGAAAAAGGACGTTGTGAGAACGTTCAATAACAAATTTGTTTGATGTTTAATGTGTGTTCTCTTTATATACCAAGTGAACCTAGGCATTTTCTGATAATCTCAATAAAACAATATCGCAATAAAGTTTCGTCGAGACATTCGAGATTCGAAACAAGACGAGACGATAACATTCTCGTCTCAAATTTTACATACTAAAATACACGAAACCAGACTTCTAAGTCTCGTCTCGGAAATCGTCTAGTGAATCTAAAAAATAAGTTTAATTAATATCAGGTATCTTGATCATTCAAGTGGCCGTTAATCTTATGGTTGACTGTAAGATATCGCTATAGCGATAAGTCCGCCATTCGTGCATAAATTGTCTTTTTTATAAAACCAGTTTAATATTCATTAAATTATATTTTTATAGCACAATATAGTTATTATATTATATTCTATTCTATTCTTATAGTAGATACGTTTCTTTTACAAATCGGTACTATCTTAAATTGTTAAACTGACAAATTATAGAAGTTATTATGTTGTAGAAATGTTTATATTGTCCCATAAAAGAAATGCCGACCTTTTTATATCGGAACTCGGAAACTAAAAGTTTATTTCTTCATTGAACAGGGTCGGCTGCTAAACTTTTTGCCAAAATAAAGTGACGAACAACGGTTATAATTTACATACTCGAGAAGTTTCTGCGAGCGCGCTGCTAAAACTAATAAGACACAACGCCACGTCAGTCAGTTCCCCGATTTTCCCTACAGAAAAAGCTGCAGTGCTAACTATATTACCTAAATTGGGTACACGAGGTCGCCGTTGTAATTTAGATTATATAGTTATTCAAAAAAAAATATTAATCTGTAAGTTTCAGTCACTTATCTATTTTTTCCTAATGTTCAGGTCGTTTTAACCTGCCTCACATTGGGAATAGTAAATTTAATGTATTTCATTGTATTAGGTCGCCTGATCATACATTGTGAGATTCCAGGTTTGATTCCCGGCTGGATCACTATTTTCGGTTGGGATAAAATGAACGTAATTGCATTTCAATTCTGTCGATCGAATGCAATAACCAGACACACACTTACACGCATGTTTCACATATGCATACATACAAACACTTCATAGTAGGGTTGATAGAAGAGATTGTCGTATGATAATAAACGCGCACATTGTTGAATTTCTCCAATAAAGAATAGAAACAAACAAGCAAACTAGATACAGACTTGTGTTTACGTCGTCTAAGTTGTCTTTTTCGAGCGATGAATTCTGTAACTAATTACAGTGTGGTATTTATTAGTTAATTGCTACATTGTTGATTTTTTAACATCACCCGACAATAGTCACCACGTTGATTCCGAAACTGTAATATTCTTTTGTCGGACTCTATAAATAAGAGACATAGGCATATAAAGGTGTTACACCTACATTTCGGTAGGTTGTTAAATATTTTTTAACAATTCATAAACACCAATTTGGCGGCAGCTTAAGTTGGTTTTTTTTTAAACCTTCAAAACTAAATTAGAAATTAAAAAAAAACGACGTTAGTTTCTATCAGAGTTTAGCAATAAAATGATCAAAATTTATTAGTGTGTTTTTTTTAATAGCCTTGGTAGCAATACCTAGTAAATTCCTACAGGTTTTTTTTTTATATTTTTATCAAAGCCTCGGCACGCAAATCAAACTCGCCGTCTTTTTTTGTTTTTTTTTTTTAGTAAATAACCAAATAAGATAATCGCATTATCCACGGGTTATCCGCCGTGCGTCCGTGACCCCGATCGTGGACAATAATAAATGTTATATTGTTTAACAATAATAAATTAATAACAATAAGCGCGCGCGTTGTAATTTTCCGGATACGCGGGCGCGCTGGCCGATCGCAAAATTCCAACGATGGCCTGCGGGAGAAAAGGGGGGGAGCCGGCTGCGTCACGACGGAGTCCCCGCTAGCCGGCCGCTCAGCCCGCCAATTAGCGGCACAACGGGCGTGACGTCACGCTACGGCGGCCGCGTGACGTCACAAGTCAGCCGTCTCGCTCGCACGGCGTGCCGCGGTGCTGCCAACCGAGCGGATTATATCCATTCATTAAAGTTGCCCGTACAATGTAGTCGTTGCGCGCTGATACCTGTACTCGATTATCGGCGGCGGTGTCTCAAAATCCATCTGCGGTGGTTATGTTTCGGAGCGCGAGGATGATTATGGGTAGTTATGTAAATACATATATAGTTTTTGTTATTTATATTACAATACAACACAATTTCATTTTTATCCGGTCGGTAGGCATTCCATAATTTGAATACGTCATTGCGTCCATTCTCAGTAATGTAATTAATTATGGATAAAAAACTGTGATAGTTATGACTATAAATTAATTTAAATAATTTATAATCGGTATGAGAATCATCAATAATTAGAAAATAAAATGCCTAATAATGAAAATTACTGATTAAATGATGAGAGCAATGTTATCCATAATTATTGTAGTAATAATGTGAAGATAATGGATAATCGAATACTAAAAATGTCATCATTTATATTAATAGTTAAATCCAACCTTCGTCGATAAAAAAAATATGTTTTTTGGCAAATGTCAGGATTTTTCAGGACTTTTATAAATGCTGTTTTTCAATTACTGTTACTTTATGCAATACTAGCTGACCTGTGCCCACTTCGTTGGGCGGTAAAACTTTTTACTTGTGATTAAATTATGGGTGTGGTTTGGTCAGTACTGAGTGCTATGATTTATTTCCTGACTGCCAAAAGAAGGGTTATATTTTTACATACCTATGTCGTATTATCTCTTTAACTATTTATGCAGTAAAAGGGAAAAGTCTTTTGTTTTAAACACTTGAGACGATAAATTTACTTATTTTGATAATAATTCATAATTGTTGATAATATGACCAATAAACATGACCATAACGATTTAAATTATTTTTTTAATGTAAAATACTACTGTTTGTTACCTAAATATAAAAGTTAGACATATGCTGTCGCTGACTTTTTTGTAGGCATTATCAAGCTCTACAACTTTTCTCTAGAACTTAATCATATATCTCTCATCGTTAAGGCAGCGTTCGTTAGAAACGTTTTCGTTCGACCGTTTTTACCGACTTACTTTGGAAATCCAACTACCACGAAAAAGTCTTTTCATTTTTCGGATTACTATATAGCCTATGACACTCACAAATAACGTGGCTTTCTGTTGGTAAAAGAATTTTCAAAATCGGTTCTGTAGATCCAGAGATTACTTGCTACAACGTCACAAACTTTACCTCTTTATAATATTAGTATGTATAGATGAAAATAATACAGGCATGTATCCAGACTTCGGTTTCGGGGAGGGGGGGGGGGGGGGGCACAGGATGTGCCACGCCAAAATAAACTAAAGCCTCTAAGGAAGCTGAGGTTTAAAAAGAAGGAGAATGGTAAGGGAAAGGGAAAGTGAGTGTTTTTAAAACATTTTTGGCGCGCTTCTCATTTTTTTCGGCAAAGCATTCCAAAGACGGGCCCCATGTACCTACGGTGTAAGAGAATAAGAAGTCACTGCTGTGACCAGGGATAGAGTAGCAGGTTATCTTCTGATCTCAGAGGGCGTCCATGAGTCGACATTGCAGTAAATCTGCCGGTGAGATAATGAGCGACGCCCTTCAAGATCCTGAAAAGCAGACAAGATCTCTCATTTCTCTTTTCTCCCGGGTCGACAGCCAGTGAAGTTTCTCTCCGTGATGTAGTGAAATTGTCTGAGGACATGGATATAACAGTGCAGACATTCCGGGGACGCTCAACCTTGGTGGATGACGATCCTCGACGATCCTCGACGAGGTCGAGAAATGCGGCATCTCCATAATCCAGACGGGAAAGGTGAACAGATTGTCAAATCGTAGTCTTGCTCGCCTACGGTAACTCAAAAGTAAATCCTATCAAATCTCAAAGGTTATATTTCTTTTGCATCTACATCGTACTTTTGAGGTTGCCAAACAACGGGAATGTAAAAAGGTTCTTATTCTAAGAGCTGAGCCTAACTCGACCTTTTTTGTTATAGATATATACCTAGTAAAAAGAAATTAAACCATATGAGCACTCATACTCGCAATCAATCAGTCTCAATAATCGAATCTGATTTTACTGAGGACATTGTTAAAGCTACCGAATCACAGCGATTAGCCCGATGATGCGATAACATCGTTTTTCTATCTATATTACGGCGTTTAATAAATAGTGATAATGTCTGCGATAAAGGTTTTTTTATTGAATGTTAATTTATTTTTCGACATAGTCACCATTTATGTTTATACACTTGCTATATATTTTTTCTAAACATAAAATACCCTTCCTAAAAATATGTTTATCCCGGTCACCTAAAAATTCCTGATCATCTTGAAATTTTCTACCTCTCAGATATTCCTTAAATATCTGAAATAGATAGAAATCACTAGGAGTAAGGTCTGGTAAGTTTGGAGTATGTTCTAGTACTTCTATACAGCTTCTTCAATGGCAGCCATCGCAAATCTGGACTTGTGTGCTGGAACTTGATCTTGATGAAACAAAACATTTTTAAACGAGTTTACCTCTTTCACGTAATTTGTTTCGCAATGTTTTTATTTGTTAAGCATATACAACCCCCGCCCATACCATGAATCAATATATGATCAAAGTGTTCAATCATCACGACCCATTGACTGTCCCAGAAAAGAGAGCCCATGACCTTACCGGCGGATGGAATTGCCTTGAATTAAGAGTTGGGGATGCTGGTCTTTCCAGGTCATAGACTGTTGTTTATTTCAGGATCGTAATGGTGAAGCCATGTTTCGTCCATAGTTATGAATCAAGCCAAAAAACGGTTAGCATCCTGTTGTAACAAATGCAATGGGCGTTGCGAAATCTTCAGTCTAGTTTTTTTCTGCGCGTCCGTAAGTATTCTACCTATCCCAGCGTGCGGATACCTTTTTCATCTAAGCGATCATGTGAAATACTATGCGAAAATACTCCATAAAACTACGATCATGTAAAATATTTCATCGCCAGAAGAGGCCGTCTGTCAAAGAATATGAAAAACGTGTTTCCGTGGTCACCACGGCAGGAGTGGAATAAATGTCATGAAAATTAGTTTATACGTATGAAAAAGTGTATTTGTGCTCACGGAGTATATTTTGAGACGCGATAAATTGATTTTTGACCAATCATTGTAAGTTTTTCTTATTCATTGCAAAAAAAACTTTCAGTGTTGCCCTCGTATAAACGGTTAAAAATAATTTTACCAGTCTTAATGGTGAAACGGCAATTGGTAGACTGGTTGAGTTGCACTCGTGAATCTGTATATTACGCCATGTTGACGTAACGCTATTGCACGTTATGTTAAAACAATATTCATCCGGATCCCAACGCACAGTAATGTGGAAACGCCAGTATTAATAATGCCACTGCAGGGTGAAATGTCTGAGTCGTCCAGACAAGACTGTTGTATCGTACCTACCTGTTTCTTATATACACTGCTGTGAATAAGTCTTAGAACACTATTCTTCTTAAAATAAACGCTGATAGCTGATCAATAAAAAATATATTAAAAAAATAAATAAAAGCCATTATATGGTCACATTTATGTTTAACATAAATCAATTTGCTTATAAGCAATTATATCTAAAATTAAAGTTAATCTTAAAATCGAGTGTGCCCCCCCTTAGCACGCACCGTTTCAGCCATGCGGGCCACGTTAGTTTTTTAACGAATTCTTCGGGTATTTTGGCCCATTCTTCTTCCAGCACTCTCCACAGATCTTCCTTGTTTGTTTTACGTCTTTCTGTTTTTTTTGTTCAAATATTCCCAAAGGTTCTCAATTAAATTAAGATCGGGACTCTGGGCAGGCCAATCAAACAAATCAAGGACGCCAGCACGTTTTTTTTGCCTCAAAAATATTTTTATAATTTTTGCTGTGTTGTTGGGGTTGTTATCTTGGATAAAGTTATCCCCAATCACACTATGTCCAGAAGGAATTGGGTACTGCTTTAGTAGTTTCATGCACCCGTCTGAATTCAGTCTCTCATGAATTCTGACCAAGGGTCCAACCCCATTCGCCGAAAAACACCCCCAAACAATTACAGAACCTCCCCCGTGCTTAACTGTTGCAGCCAAACATTGGTCTTTATATTGTTCTCCGGGGGCGTCTGCGGACAAATTGGCGGCGATTAGATCGTCTGTCCAGATGACTCTTTTCCACTGCTCCATTGTCCAAGCTTTATGTTCTTGGGCAAATTTTAATTGTCTCTGACGATTATTCTTACGAAGTAATGGTTTCCGCTTGGCCACACACCCTCGAAGATTATTTTTCAGCAGGACTCTTCGAACCGCCGATGGGGTCACCAAAACGCCGAAAGACTTATTAAGATCCTGGGCCAGATCACGGCTTGATTTCTTTCTTGTCCTCAAGGATGAGACCACTTAACAGTGCTCTGATGATTCATCAATCTTTTAAAGTCTTCCACTCTTCGGGCGGTCTTCGATTTGGCCGGTTTCTTTGAATTTTTTGATCACATTATAGATTTCACAAACTGATTTTCCAGTCAGTTGTTGGATTTATCGCACTGGAATGTTCTTCTTTTTGGTGAATATTTTTTTTCTCGTTCCATTGCACTAATTTTACCCATTTTAATAAAATATATTAAAATAGTTCACAGGTCAACAGCACTATAAACACTTTTCCGTGGCGGGGTTAAACGACGGTATTATGTATTATATTTTATTTAAATATTCACAGAGAGAATCAAAAACTATTTCACATTAACCGTCTTGCGACGTGCTCAAGATGCAACTACTCAAAAATAACAGGAGTACAAACCCTTTTTCAGGTAAAGACGAGAACGGCATTTTGTGAAAATTTAATGATTGTCCTTTCTTCTAATTGTTTCCCAACCCAGGTAGGTTGCAGAAATGTCTAATAAAGTTTTATGATTCCTCCGATGAATGAACAAGCCCGTCAAAAAAAGGAATTGGTGCACCTAGGCACTTTCAAAAATACGACACCGTGCTTATTTTGTGGGTAACTGTTCTAAGACAATCACAGCAGTGTATATACGTCGACATGCGCCGGATAATCTGGCTAGACAGTACATATTTACAGAATGATCTATAATGACGTCTCATACACTCGATAAGGACACGGCTATATTCTAACAAAACAAATGACGGCTTTTGGCGTTTTGACTACTCCAGACATGCAGTGCGTATACCACTGCCAGAAATACAAATTCGGCAACGACGTTTGCCGTAGTCTTACATCATTACGCTTCATACAATTTATGAAACCGGTCCTTGTTTGACCTTGATTGCAGTTTATCTTAGAAGCCCACGTACATATTACTTTCCCGGCCAACCAACGGTTAGGGAAAGTGTTGTGAACGAGCAAAAAATTTTTTGCACGTTCACAACACTTGACAGTAATTGACACCCCCTCCCCCCTTCCCCGAGACGATTAAGACCATTTTCAGATCCATGTCTGTATGTGACATTTCCATCTATATCTGTGTGTGTGTATTCCTCCACGATAGCGCCCAAACGCTTCATCCGATTTAGCTGAAATTCGGCATGCAGGCATTATTTGATCATGGCAAGAGTTGAAAAGATTGTGGTTGAAACGGACCACCAGGGGTCGGGAGGGGGGGGGGGTAGTCATACTTCAGTCTCGAAATATTGGACTTAACACAGATGCGTCGTTGCGCCGAAACCACATTGTGAAATTTCAATTGGAATATCTTTTATATAAGCGACACAAATATATTTTAAATTCCGCCGTATTTAAGAAAATAATACATTATATTGGAAAATAGCCATTTTAATATCACGGAAATACTACAATTATACTACATTAGCTATAACAATCACTTGACACAATCACTAGGCTGGGGGGGGGGGGGGGGGGCTTGTCTGCTTGGGGTGAGACAGCCGATTTTTTTTTCTCAATGCATTTTCTAATAAACGGCCGAATTTCAAAAAAATCTGTGTTCCGTTTGCACATCTTATTTTTTAAACTTTTGAATACATACATAATTAACTTAACATTAAAATATATCTGTCAGTCGAATGTCAAAGTACTAACTATACCTGTCGCGGGATCATTGACCGATTAAACTCAACACGAACATATATGTCTGGTGTTCATTATCGCTCGACAATAAGAAATAGCGTGGCATAATGGCAGTGTATGTTTGTCTTTTATTTGTTGCGTTTTGAGGTTAGGTGATAACGCGTTGATCATATCGATCATTAATCCTTGTAGTCGTGGAATCGGACTTTCAGACAAGTATGAAACAACAGAAAATGCAGTAGCGAACGCGTCACACGGTTATGATGGTGCTGCGGTGGTCTATCGATGTATATATTTCTACGTAACATCATTGAGGCGTTAGATTTCTCACTGCCCTACTACGTTTTGGCAGCTATTCATCGTCAAGCATTGTCAAGCGGACTGGGAGGAGATCGTAAACAGCAGGAAATATGTTTTTTTAATATTTACCAAAAATGCCTTATTTTGTAGTTTATACCAGGGATTCACGTTAATTAGACGTATTCGATTGATGAATGACGTGACTCCCTGGTATAAAACTACAAAATTAGGCATTTTTGGTAAATATTTAAAAAATATATTTGCATATTTCCTGCGGTTTATGAACCCCTCCAAGCCCGCGACGCGATGCTTGACAAGCATGCTTGATCGTCTGGAGAGCCCCTAAAATATTATAACTTCCAAATTTTGTTGGCATTTTACCTAGCTACTGGATCATTTTATAAAATTTGCTTTTTTTTGTAAGTTTCTAAAAAAATGCGATTATTTTTGTTTCTTCTGTTATGTATTTCAATTTGATATTATTGCAACATTTTATTCCATTTTACATTTATGCCATTTATCTTTTGTCATTTTAAGTTACCGTCTTTAAGACTATTTCTGTCATGCCTAATCTTTGTTCACGTCATTGAATATAATAATTATTATTATTATATTTTACACTAGCAGCTTAAGGCTGATGCGTGTATATCACATGCACTTGTTTTTAAACTTGTGACTGTTTTGCACTAAGAAAAATGTCCAGTTTGTTTTGAAAGCTATTGACAGAGATAGCACTGATCACATCCTCTGGCAACGCATTCCAAGCATCCACTACACGATTTGTCAAAAAATATTTCCTGGGGTTCGATGCTGCAATTGTCTTATTTAGCTTCAACGAGTGTCCACGCAGTTGCTTATTGGTGTTCAGGGTATACATGCTCTCGAGGTTGGGCACACTGTAATAACCGTGAAGCATTTTGTAGCTTTCTATTAGGTCTCCTCGCTGCCTACGTTCCTCTAATGTCGTCAGGCGAAGTTCTTTCTGTCGTACTTCGTATGGTTTGTTCCTCAGCGATAGTACCAACTTTGTTGCTCTTCTCTGAACTTTTTCCAGGTGCTCTATATCCTTCCGAAAGTAAGGATTCCATACCTGGTAGGAGTATTCGAGGAGCGGGCGAATGTAGGTTTTATAGAGCTTGAGGAAAAGTTCGCTGGTGATAGTGGAAAAAGCTTTTCTTATTAAATATAGAAGTGAGTTTGCTCTCTTAACTATTTCGATTATGCGGGTTTCCCATTTGAGGTCCCAGGGGAATATGTTTCATTTAACATTTAAATTTTGGCGTCGTAATCTCAAATATAATATTGGGTCCTTACCGATGAAGTTGCTGTTCTATAAAGGGCATTTAGGGCCAATATTTTTGTATGACAAATATATATTTAATTAATAGAAATATTGACCCCTATTATCTATGTATATTTGTCATTTTAATAGAAGTTGCTTAATTCCTCTGCAGTAAAACTCGTGGACAGGAACCAATAAAATCTTTAACCGGTCGTTAGCCAGCCTTCGCGCGCAAAAACCTCCGTCGCAACGTTTTGGCCGATTTTATGAATAAATACTAACAATATCGCTTTTTCATGAATTCCCTCTTATTACCTAGTATTTAATCTTGTTAGTCCTGTATATTATATATCTATATAATATATAATACTAGCTCTGCGCCCAGCGGTTTCACCCGCGTGGTGATGGAAAATTGTAATAATGATGATAGAAAACCATATATCTTTATAAATTATAGCCTATGTGTTATTCTGATGTGTAAGCTATATTATTGTAAAGTTTCATCAAAATCCATTTAGTAGTTTTTGCGTGAAAGAGTAACAAACATCCATACATACATACAAACTTTCGCGTTTATAATATTAGTAGGACTAGCTGCGCCCAGCGGTTTCACCCGCGTGGTGATGGAAAATTGCGATAATGATGATAGAAAACCATATATCTTTATAAATTATAGCCTATGTGTTATTCTGATGTGTAAGCTATATTATTGTAAAGTTTCATCAAAATCCATTTAGTAGTTTTTGCGTGAAAGAGTAACAAACATCCATACATACGTACAAACTTTCGCGTTTATAATATTAGTAGGACTAGCTGCGCCCAGCGGTTTCACCCTCGTGGTGATGGAAAATTGTGATAATGATGATAGAAAACCATATATCTTTATAAATTATAACCTATGTGTTATTCTGATGTGTAAGCTATATTATTGTAAAGTTTCATCAAAATCCATTTAGTAGTTTTTGCGTGAAAGAGTAACAAACATCCATACATACATACAAACTTTCGCGTTTATAATATTAGTAGGACTAGCTGCGCCCAGCGGTTTCACCCGCGTGGTGATGGAAAATTGTGATAATGATGATAGAAAACCATATATCTTTATAAATTATAGCCTATGTGTTATTCTGATGTGTAAGCTATATTATTGTAAAGTTTCATCAAAATCCATTTAGTAGTTTTTGCGTGAAAGAGTAACAAACATCCATATATACATACAACCTTTCGCGTTTATAATATTAGTAGGACTAGCTGCGCCCAGCGGTTTCACCCGCGTGGTGATGGAAAATTGTGATAATGATGATAGAAAACCATATATCTTTATAAATTATAGCCTATGTGTTATTCTGATGTGTAAGCTATATTATTGTAAAGTTTCATCAAAATCCATTTAGTAGTTTTTGTGTGAAAGAGTAACAAACATCCATACATACATACAAACTTTCGCGTTTATAATATTAGTAGGACTAGCTGCGCCCAGGGTTTTCACCCGCGTGGTGATGGAAAATTGCGATAATGATGATAGAAAACCATATATCTTTATAAATTATAGCCTATGTGTTATTCTGATGTGTAAGCTATATTATTGTAAAGTTTCATCAAAATCCATTTAGTAGTTTTTGCGTGAAAGAGTAACAAACATCCATACATACGTACAAACTTTCGCGTTTATAATATTAGTAGGACTAGCTGCGCCCAGCGGTTTCACCCTCGTGGTGATGGAAAATTGTGATAATGATGATAGAAAACCATATATCTTTATAAATTATAACCTATGTGTTATTCTGATGTGTAAGCTATATTATTGTAAAGTTTCATCAAAATCCATTTAGTAGTTTTTGCGTGAAAGAGTAACAAACATCCATACATACATACAAACTTTCGCGTTTATAATATTAGTAGGACTAGCTGCGCCCAGCGGTTTCACCCGCGTGGTGATGGAAAATTGTGATAATGATGATAGAAAACCATATATCTTTATAAATTATAGCCTATGTGTTATTCTGATGTGTAAGCTATATTATTGTAAAGTTTCATCAAAATCCATTTAGTAGTTTTTGCGTGAAAGAGTAACAAACATCCATATATACATACAACCTTTCGCGTTTATAATATTAGTAGGACTAGCTGCGCCCAGCGGTTTCACCGTGGTGATGGAAAATTGTGATAATGATGATAGAAAACCATATATCTTTATAAATTATAGCCTATGTGTTATTCTGATGTGTAAGCTATATTATTGTAAAGTTTCATCAAAATCCATTTAGTAGTTTTTGCGTGAAAGAGTAACAAACATCCATACATACATACAAACTTTCGCGTTTATAATATTAGTAGGATACAGGACTGCCGGCCGAAACGGTTACACGCGTATCTGTCAAACGACGTAAAGTCCCTATAGGAACTGTTGGCGTCCGATGGGTTAAAGCCGTTTTCACCGACTCTTTAAAGTTGATTTTTTTCCTTGTTTTTTTAAAGGAAAAAATTGTAAAAGGTTATCTAATTTCTGAGAGAAAACAAACTATTGGAGCAAGGTCTGTCAAGTACGGTCGGTGTCAAAGAGTCTCCAGCCGCAACTCCTGCAACTTTGCGACTGTTTGCAGTGAAATCTTTGGTTGTACACTGTCATGTAGAAGCAGTGGCTATGAGCGATTGACCAGGCTCTGTTATTTAATCACGAGATTCTCCGTCATTGTTTGCAGTTCTTAACAGTACTTTTTTACGGTACCTGTATAGCCAGACTGCAAGAAGCTGCAATAGAAAACACCGTCACAGGATCTCATGTTTAGGAAAAAATGCAAATTTTCAACTTTACCATGGTTGCACGAACGAAAATATTTAAGCAAAAACAGACGACGGAAAGACAAATAAATAGCTGATTCTTTAAAAAAGAATAACATGGTCTTGAATTAAAATTTATTTGAATTTGAAATTCCAACTCAAACCCAAGTTATCCAAGTTCAATGTGGTCAGTGTAAATAAACAGCAATTACATACGTAAGGACCCGATATCTCGTCAATGCAAAATGAAACGTCTAACTGTATTAATTAGTGGCTGATTTATAATTCTGTAGGTGTTAACTACTCGAAATTTTAAGCCCAGTAAAGATAACATCATTTGTGATAATAACAAGAATAGTTTAAAAAAAATATATAAATGCTTTATTTAAGAGAAAGTAGTACCTATAAAAAGTATGTCTCAAAAACTACCCAACTGGGGCTATGCCCGTACTAGGGTAGATTCTTTTCATAATTGTTATTGGCAGACACATTATTTGTAATGTAATATGATTTTTAATTACACTGCTGTGAAGTTATGCAAGTGGTTATGTTCCTCATATGTAATATATTTTTTTTACGATTTCAGCAGATTATGTACCTTCCTACCTATATAGATTGTAGATTTCTAGTCTTCATTGATAAATTAAAGAGATTATGATTATGATTTTTGTAACTGTATATATTTGTTTGGGTAAAAGGATATATGTCAAAATAGTTCTATTTACCGAAAGTTACGAGGGCAGGATGATAAAAACATGGCCTAGTAAGTAACTACTTGTTTAACTTGATACATTTTGTTTATATTTTTCGACACAGTCTCCTTTAAAATCTATGCACTTTTCTCTTGTTCACTAAGCTCTACATAAAAAATGCTCTTTCAAATCCTGCAAAATACTCCTCTACTGCGCCGTGACATCATTGTCTTAAATTTCTATCCGCCTCTAAAATTTTCAGCTTGTATGTTTTCGGAAAAGTAAAACTGAATTATTTCGTTTGATTGCCCATCAGAAATTGTTGTTGATGGATGCAGTTCTTTTGGGACAATAAAGAAACGTCTATTGTATAATAGAAAATAGATTTATTTAAAAAGAAGGTGAAGTAAATGTCAAATGGACAATAATATTTTGAAGAAACTCGCGCTCTGTTGTTTGTCGCGAGGCCACTTCTGTTATAAAATATCTTCCGTGACAACGCAACGTCTTCAAAGTGACGCGTCCGACGCCGGATTTACAAAACGTGCTTTTTAGCGCGTACATTTTTTTCAGTTCACTTTTTGTAAGGGTTATTTTTGTTATTATTCTTCTTGTTGCTTTTGTTTCCGTTCTGTCACAATATATATATATATATATATATATATATATAAATATATATATATATATATATATATATATATATATATATATATATATATATATATATATATATATATATATATATATATATATATATATATATATATATATATATATATATATATATATATATATATATATATATATATATATATATATATATATATATATATATATATATATATATATATATATATATATATATATATATATATATATATATATATATATATATATATGTATATATATATATATATATGTATATATATATATATATATATATATATATATATATATATATATATATATATATATATATATATATATATATATATATATATATATATATATATATATATATATATATATATATATATATATATATATATATATATATATATATATATATATATATATATATATATATATATATATATATATATATATATATATATATATACATATACGAAGCGTTCCTGGAGTACAATATTCGTTATTAATGTGGTAATTATTGAATAAGCTAGCATTCTTAGCTCCGATATATTAATGTTTATGCTGGTGACCCGGATTCATTGCTCCCAAATGTATATAGTCTGGTTACTGTATTTCCTCTTCAGGTTTTAATGCACTCATATATTAATGGCATATACTTCAGATAGAAATAACGTTGCATGTTTTCCTAAATCTGCACCCGACCCTTAAAAAGGACGTCCCTGTGGACTGACTGCGTTTAACCTCATCGCCGGCTATTCGGGGTCCTAGTAATGGGGTGACCCAAGCGCCCCTAAGTGTCCCCACTTTTCGTTTGTCAGCTTTTATCTCGCAGTTGTCTACTGAGCTAAGCGTCTTCATCGTCTCCGACCAACATTTCGGCCTCGCACTTGTTGGTCCATTTTCCGCTACGCTCGTTTACTTCTACTGCATTATGGGACGCGAAAGAGCTGCTTTTTACACAGCTGTCCAACAAAAAAATGGGTGTAATAATGTGTTCAGGGTTAATCTATGTATGTTTTCCGTTTCTTTATTCCTTCATAGCTTCTAAACGCTCAAACCGATTCAGAAGTGTGGTATTGTTAGAATCGTTATGTCATCCCCAGTGTCATAGGGTACCTTAAATATCCAAATATCAAGCAAATAGTTGTCTAAATGTCCAAATCCCCAAATTTCAATAAATTAACATAAATATATCGTGTTTAGTGTCAAATGAAAGGTCTAAAAATACGTATATATGCATATGCGGATAAATACATAAACCACAACTATTTCATTAAAAAAGTAATAATAAATGCAGGAGTTTACTTTTTGTAACGGCAGTCGCTTTTTTTTATTCCTTTTAAAATATTTACTTGTCTATGTTTAGACTAGCTGTACCCGGCATGCGTTGCAGGGTCACTGAAATAATGATAGTATTTGTGTTTTAAAAGTGACCGTATCTGAGCCTTCCTTAGTGCGGGCGTCTCGTGCGATCCAGTTGGGTTAGGTCTTATTACTTTGTATATGTCATTAGAATTTATTGAGAATAAAGAATTTTAAGTGAAGTGCTTTTGGGTACATATTTTTTTTTTGTTTTGCCATCTGGTGCATACACGAATAAATCAAAAGGTTTTCCGACGCGTGAGAAGGCCACATACAGCTGTCCATGTGGGAAGCATGCATTTGTCTAATTTAGTCCACACACTTGTAGCTATTATCCTAGTGCTTTGTTGACGGTCATTGCAAATGCGAGTCGCGCCTGAAACTGCAAAGTTTGAATTCGAATGTGTGTCTCCTTTAAATTTTCCATTTACAATTGTAGCTTCGATGATATCTTTCATTATTTCACTGAAAGCCTGGTACCGTTGCAAAATCGTGGTGGATTGATGCTTCGGAGAAGAAGAAAGCCGCTCATCAATGTTTCCCATGTTTCTTTCAGATGTTTACGGTAAACTGGACATGCTATTAGAATGCTGTTAAATGATTAGGTAACAAGTTCAACAGGCTTGCAGAGCCCTCCAAATTTTCCAAATTGGCGGGGAGAGCAATTCCTTTATGCTTCCTTAATCTTATACGTGTAAAACATGTGTAGATGAGAGTTTTAATTTTGTTATTTTTTTTGTTACAGACAGCGAACGCGGCTCCTGGGAAACCGGATTGTCGTACGAATGTAGATCTCTATTATTCAAGGCCCTGCATAATCTCATTGAAAGGTAAGACTTTTTTCGCGAAGAAGAAGAAGATCGAATAATTTTATGTTGGAAGTACAGTACCTGTTTTGCGGATTAGATACTGCAGACATTCGTATTCGATTTTCTTATTTTTTTTATTACTGGCCAATTTACTTCACTACGACATGGAACCACCCTTCACTCGTTTTTCCATTTTACCTACTGCTAGATGGCGCAGGGCGCTTTACAACACGTTTTACACTTTTTTCGAAAAAAAAAATAATTATACAAACGTTTTATTTTTCAAAAAGAGCTTTTTTTAAATTGTTTTTCCACATTTTTTTAATCTAAAGTTACTTATTTGATTACTGCTTATTTATTCATTCACTTCAAGGATGCCCGTTAATTAAATCTTACCCTGTTCCTGTTAACGTAATTGATTTTCATTTCAATAAACGGATGGATTAAAAATTCAATACTAACTTAACACGATCAATGTTATTAATGTTAATAAGTCATATCAATATTAATACCGCAGCATCATAACGGGTCTACCAAACCCCTAGAATCTCGTAAAACAAGTAATCGCGGCTGACTGGTCTGCATCCCGTTTCGCTGTCGAAAAAAAGTATGGCAAGTCACATTGGCCGGTTGGCAAAGGTCGTTCGCCGCTCCGAACCAATGAAGTCCGCCGGGTGTTTAGCGATTTTGCCGGCCGGTCAGATCGTTCTGTTTTTCCGCCATCCGATTGGCTGTGGCTGTATTGTATGCGCTCGCACGGCTGTTCACATATGCGTGAAAATTTCGCTTTCGTTTGATAACGGACGCTCGGCCGAGGGGATAATAAAATTCCGATTCGTACGCGGACTCGACGAGTTGCATCCGTGAAAGGATATATGTATGAATTATCGTTTTGGATCTTGAAATGAATGAACCCTTTGACTCAGTATACTAACCAGTAGCTTTGCGGGAAGAGGGTGCGAGGAATGTGGGCAGAGGGGTACGTCCCGACGAACGCGAACGGTTAACATTACGAGCATGTGTAGGCTGGCGGCATTTTCGAGCGTTCGGATATATGCGTAGGCCGAGTAGCGGAACATCTGGCGACCATATCCCAGCCCTCAGAGCCGGTCTACACGATGCGGTGCGGCACCGCACCGCAAAGATTTCGCCGTATGGGCATACACACGTACAGTGCACGGTGCGGCGCCGCAACTTTAGTACGACGCCGCAGTAGGCCAATAGTGTTGTAGTAGTTAATTGTACGTAGAACTAGTGAAATGAGGTAGTCAATGCCAATATCTTCTTCGTTGGTACTCATTTTAAAAACTTCGATTAAAAATTAACAAAAATACGTGAAAACAAATGAAACAAGCAATCATGTACCCTCTTTCGAATGCTCTTAACCCTTCGAGTAGCAACATAATTTCATGGCAGACCGCGGCAATTTATTGGAATTTCTTGCAATATCGTAGCGCTCGATAAAAAGTACTATATCTATGGAACTACTATAGCAATCATAAAAAGAATAACTGCAATGATCGCATTGAAATTTTGTATATAGAATATTGAAATCTCATTTTGTAAAATAATTAGATAATTATGAATAAATATGAGAAAGTCGAAAAAGTGAAAAAAACTCGGCATTTCTAACTTGTACTTGTCTTTCGGAAAAAATACGGAATCCTATTTAAAAAATTGTAAATACTTTCGTGATCTTTATTAGATTCTCTTATCAAAGGTAATAAATATATCGTTGATGATTTCTCGAGAAAAAAAAATATGTTCGACAATGGAATTTTACCAGAAATATCAGCGAAATGACGCGCGAAATTATTCTAGCGGCCGTTTATGTATCTATGGTAATAATTAGACATTTGGTATGGATTTTAGGATGCGTTCGAATTAGAAAATAATATTACTGTGCGCTCCGGGAGCATGCCGCCAATATTGGTCGGTGTTTTCATGTGCAACCAAATTTGGTCGTTACGTAGCCGAAGGGCAACTGAGCGGTGCCGCTCCGGCGCATATCCCCGGTTCGCGTGCGGTGCGATGCCGGAACGCACCATGTGACATATCATGGATATTTGTATGTAGGACGCCGCAGCGGCACCGCTCAGGCGCCGCGCCGCAGCCGCACCGCACCGTGTGGCCCGGCCCTTACGACTCGTGACGAATTCGCTTTGATTTCAATTTTGTTCTAAGAGAAGCTACTGTCTGGGGTATACTGTGCCTCTGAGGAGACCATAAGGCGGTAGAGTATGGAAATTTTTGACACATACAACATCGATATATGAGCCCTAGATGAGCCTCGAAAATGACCACTTCAAACCCACTACTGAAAGCCGGCCAGTAGTAGCACAGTATCTGTAGTAGTAGTAGTAGTAGTAGTTTGGTTGCATTCGATTTCGTTAGTTTCGTGTTTCAGTCGACCGTTTCCGGTGTGAGCGTTCCCGCGAAGAATATTAGCGTGCTATTCTCTCGCATACTGTTCAATTTATTGCTCTCTCTGTCACATGTTTTACGAGCACAGGGTATGGAACCAACTTATTTGTATCTGTGGGCATATCTAGGGCTCATATATCGATGACATAAATAACATGCATGCCCAGTTTGTTGAAATTGGTTAATAGATTTTGAATAAATTGATGGGACAGTGCAGGCCCGCACTAGCTTCTTTGGGGGCACTCGGCTAGAGACTAAAGAGGGGGAGGGGGCTTTATAAAGATGGAAGGGGGTCCGAGGGTCCTCCCTCGGAAAGTTTTTAAAAATTACATGCCTGAAAAACAAATTTTCCGCTATTTTTTCACTAAAAGTATTTCAGTATAGGCATGGTCTTTTTTAAAGATTAAGCTTTTCTTTTGTGGTTCTGTTTTTACGCTTACAATACATTTTTATATATTTTTTTATTGTATCTAAACTTGGTACACACTAGATAAAATAGTAATCAATGCCAAGTGATTTATTACTTAAGGCTAGATTATTTTGTATGAATATGAGGGTGAGAAATATTTTTAAGTTTAGGCCACTTCACCTGTGCTAAAGCCATTAATCTAAATCCTACTGCAATACCTCAACAACAAATATTTAATTAGGGAAAACGCTAATGAATATTGTAAATGCAAAGCAAACGTAAAGAAAAAAGTTGACTTTTACTGCGATTGCGTTTTTATAATCAAAAGAAAAAATGATCAAAATTAAATATTTACATTTAAATCAAGAAGTATCTTAATCTAACAGCTTTTGGCCAGTTCTTCACTAGTCCTAGCTACTTCATCTCTTTTTACATTTGTATCCAAGTTATACAATAAGTCTCTTTTGAGACCCCTTTTAGAGGGGGGGGGGGGGGGTCAGGTTAGGCTTGACAGTGACCATGTGGTTCATAAAGATGCAAATTTTTTTTTTTCAAAATTTCGTTATTTAAAATTTAACCTAGAAATCATATTTATTAAAAAAATCGTGGTAAAATAAAATAAAATGTTATTGAAAAAGTCATTATAAATATTTCATTTATTTGTTTAAAATCACCAGAGTTCTTTGGTCATTTTCTTTTTTTTTTTTTTTATACAGTATGTTTTTAAATAATATTTTTTTTTCCTAATATTAAGTTTCTGAAAAAATATTATTTATAAATTATTCGTTTTCGGTAACTTATAAAATGATTGTTGAAGTTATGGGACACATATGTCCCATGGTCCTTAAAGGATTAGGCAATATTATCACGTCGGAAAGCAAGGGTTCCGAGGGTTGAAGATTCAAGCTGATTAGGTGAAGAGTTGATAATCCTAGCATGCTAGCGAAGGTTTGTCTCTTTGTCCCGGACAATTATAATCGTGCTCGCACTCATGATCTATTTGCGGAGCCGTCCTCGCGCACCAACCTAAGTCGATGGAGTCTGCTTACACGAGCTTTGCGGCACATATGTAAATGCGCTATGTTCGACAGCGCCACGCCAGACTTTGATATTTTTACAGCGAGCCCGCATCTCTTCAAGGTGTGGGCATTGCGCTACTTGTTTATGGCAGAATAATATAAACTGTTTTTCACTCTTATGTACTGTAAGTTTGTAAGTTTTTCTATTCTTAATGCCGGTATTTGTATTTAACGCTTATTTAAACATGTTATGTATGTACTTGTAAGAATTCTATTTTTTTTTTATATTTATGTGTATATTGCATATCAACGGATTGGTAGAAACTGTAATGTTGATTTGTTATGAAATAAATAAATAATAATAATAAATAAATTTTATAAATTCCCTATAACTTTGGAATACGTCCGCGAAGTTTGCACGACAGACGACCTTTCATGAAATTCCATGTTTGTTCTGAGATTTTGTTTGTTTAAAAAACTTTATTGCAAACACAATAGAGTACAACCAGGTAATGCTGTTGCTAAGTGACAATATCTTAGTGATGACCATACCGCCAGGGTTATTGGTACTAAATATGTATGTTAGCCAAAATATAATTTATACATAACAATAATATTTTTTTTTAAATAAATAAGTACAATTAATTGCACAATAAACATTCGAAGGCAAATAATAACACAGAAAAGAATAACATGACAAATCAATATCCAAGGGAGGAATTGGATATAGGACAAGCTTGGAGAGGGGTCGTGGGGGAAGGGGGGGGGGGGGGGTAATAATGGATTTTAATAAATTTGTTTACTTATTGGAGATTATTCTACTTAAAACACTGAGTTAAAAGTTTTATACAATTTATTTTGATTCATTTCACATTTTCATCGTTTACAATTGATGGTTAATACCGCTTTTAGGCGTGTCAAAACGGTTGTGTTAGGTAGTAAGTTGCGACACTAGTTCGATCCGATAAATTTAACTACTAGATTGTCAAGAAAATGTATCTAAGGAAATAAAATGAATAACTAATTAGGTCAAGTATTTGAATTGTTCTACTAAACCTACTAAAAGTTATTCATTGTTATTATTCATCATCATTCATCAGTTATTATTCAAACTAGTCAGTTAAATGTTAAACAATCAAAATTAAGCCTAATAATCCAAATAATGTTAGTAAATATGTCGAATAGGTATGTACTATCACAGAGCTCTTTAAATCAATTGTGAAGGGAAAAAACGATTACATTTGCCTTTTGTTATTGAGGAAAAAGATGAATATCCGAAAGTTGAAATGAAAACGCCTTTCCACGGACCAGGTTCCTGTATTGGGAGTCCAAAATTCATTCAAATTATCAAATTATCGATTATTTGGAGTCAAAAATTAAAACTAACCATAAGCAAATAATTTTAAATATCTCTTTTTTTAAAAAAGAAATTTGGGTTTTCGTTTCCCTATACCTAAGCCTAGAATTAGATAGATGTCATTACTAGCAAGTCTAAGCCCACAACAATACTCTCCGTACAAGGCGTCGGACGTTCGAACAGTTTTTTGACGATATAAACCGTTTCTTTCACATCCTTTCAAATTTATTATGTTCTTTTCTTTAATTAGTTTTCATTTATATTAATACATACATTTTAAATTTCAACAGTTTAAATGTCCGCTTTCGAACAGGCTATAGCCTAGTTAGCCCTAGTTAGATGACATTAAAATATTATCACTGGCAACGGTTTTTGGCATATCATGTTATCAATGCTACTGGGTTTTTGTCTAGGTATTCTAATTGTCCATTTTACTGGTAGATTATTAGGAATTACGTATTCAATTATATTAAATTAAGATGTCACTGATCCATGTGATTTTATCGTAAAATGAACGATTGGAAGCAATGACCATCAACGCCATCTATTGAAACTTATTTCAAATATGATTAATAATGACACATGGGGTTTATTAAAAAAGCGCCTCAATTGCATCGGTCGACTTCTTCTTACCTTGGCGACGGAAAGGTCGAATCGTGGCGACGGTCGTCTGTTGCCGGCCGCCCGCTTCTTCGGGCTCCGGCCGAGTTCGACGACCCGCCGTTTCTGCTCGTACTCTTCTCGGTCGCGCCATCCCGCTACTGCCTACATTATCAGTTATCTGCATTATGGGGCGAGCGCGACCGCGCACAGTGGTAATATCCACTAATCCAACAATCTGGTCTAAAACCTCAACAAACAAAAAAATCGGTTGTGTCCCCCCAAGACTTTCCCGACAATTAGCCAAGGACGTCAACTCATTCAATTTTAAAACCGGAATCGTCAAAAAAATTGCAAGCGCGCGTCGTCGCCGTAAAATTCGTCGTTAAATATTCGAATTCCAAGCGAGCGACACTATGCAATAAAGATTTAACCCGTGGGACGCCGACAGTGCCTATAATAAGCACTTACGTCGTTTGACAGTAGTGTTGGGTCATATTGAGGTGTCGACTACAACGGGCGAGCCCGTCACCACAGGACGTTTTAACGATTAGTCGTTCTACCGACCTGCAGTGAGCGCAGAAGACTTTGGACAAAACAATCCAACGTCTAGCTACGTCACAGCCCGTAAGAGACCAACGCCTTACCGCGAGATAGCCAGACATGTTGCAGATACCTGGCGGGCGGCACTCGCGCCCTTACTACCAATTGTGACCAGATTTCTCCGGTCTCTCGATTGGTTCCGAGTTCGAGGTCGCTTGCGCAATCCTTACGAAGCGGTGAAACGGTGTATACCGAATCTATCGCGGACCAAGGCGTCCTTTGCCCGGCTCTGAACCGGGATCGGTTGGCCAATGGTCATTTCAAGAGCAGTCGCCGTAAGGTACGCAACCACCCCCGCTCTATAGGAAACAATACAGCTTCCAGACTCCCCCGACTGTTAGTCGGAGTGGGAGCTAATGGGCCCATGATGAGGTGGCCACGATGACCCATGTGTTCAGGGTCGGTCACACTCACGGGTCAACACCCATCCGATGGCCTCCACGCATGGGGTGCGAACCTGGGTAGGACAGTGGGTCAACCAGTCTCCCCTGGGAATCAAACCTCTGGCGCTCCTGGACGGTCTGCGCACCGAGCGGCGCAAGCCAATCGATTGTGCTCTCCGACTAACAGTCGGGGGAGTCTGGGAACTGTATTGTTTCCTATAGAGCGGGGGTGGTTGTCTACCTTACGGCGACTGCTCTTGAAATGACTGTCAACATGTCTGTAAGTACAAATGACGAACATGTCTGTAAGTGTGTGTCTTGTTATTGCATTCGATCGACAGAATTGAAAATGCAATTCCGTTAATTTGATCCCAACGGAAAATGGTGACCCAGCCGGGAATCGAACCCGGGACCTTACAATGTAAGATCAGGCGACCTAACCACTATGCCACCGGGCCGTGTATTCAGTAAATTCGTGTATTATTCAATCCTTGCCTTTATCTTTTCCCTCCGTAATCACCCCCATGTTAAGGATCGCTGACCTAGACATTCTACCCTGGACAACGACTGTTGCAACATCCCGAAACATCGGGCGCTACAAACTTCACGCGATACATTCGTTTTTACACAACTGCCCAACAGAAAAGGAGTGTAATGTGTTCAGGGTTCATCTATGTATGTTTTCCTTTTCTTTATTATACCATAACTTCTAAACGCTTGAACCGATTTAGAAGTGTGTGGTTATATCATTCCGAGTGTCATATGGTACCTTTACTGTCCAAACATATCGTGTTTAGTGTCAAATGAAAGGTCTGGTTGAGTACATTCCGGAATATAGATATAATTATATAGATAAAGACATTCACCAATATTTAATTTAAAAAACCGTAATAAAAATAAATATAAATACATTAGTTCACTTTTTGTAGCGGCAGTCGTATTTTGAATTCTTTTTAATATATTTACTTGTCAAGCAACCGCGTTAGTCTCGATTTTAGCTCCCTTTTTGGAGCGCACAGTGTGCGCCGTGCGCCGGCGATCTAGCTAATTGCTATACCTGCTGCCGCGCCGGCACCGGATGATCGTCGCATTCTCATTATTTTCACATAGGAAAAAAACTTGCCTTGTTACTCCTATTTTAGGTTTGGTTTCGGCGCCATTTCGGTACTGCGTCATAAAGGGCTGATTGACAAATTTTAATACCCGAAACGATCGGACGTGCATTCGAAATTCAAGCCGTTCTACGTTGTCCACGTCAACAAATCACAATATTGTGTATGTGTATCTCATTACGAGTATGTGTGGCAGCTCCAGCGAATTACTAGTTGCTAAGTCACTACAATTGATTATATAGGGCAGGGGTCAGCAGGTAATTTCAAGTAGGGTCCGGATACTGTTGTTTTTTTAATCGAGGTCCAGAAAAAAAACTCATAAAACTTACTACGTAAGCATCCTAAATTTGCGATATTTTAAAAAGGGAACATTTTGCAGGGTTTTTATTTAGGACATTGCGTATTTCAGATGATAATGATCATTAAATTCCATATAGAGGTAAGTTATTTAACAATATTTGGCGGTCCAAGTTTGGATCTTCCGCGGTCGGCCTATTGCCTATAGGGTATTACATTGGTCAAGGTCATTGTTCGTTTTGGCACCTCTAAAGGGGCAATCATATTATCGGACGCGTCCGCAAGCCCCGGCTTATGGACGCGACTGAACAGTATTCACAGTCGTTTGGGACGCGGCTTGCCAGATCTCTATCGGACGTCCGAAGCCTCAAGGTGACGTCCGCGACTGACGTCCGATAATGTGCACGGCTCAATAGAATTTCATTACATAGATAACCTTTCAGTCGCGTCCATAAGCCGCGGCTTACGGACGCGTCCGATAATATGATTGCCCCTTTATGCACCAACGACATGCAGGTGGCGCTAATAACATTGTCCGGTGAACCTAATAACAATTCTTTTGACCATCTATAATAACATCGATAATGAATGTGAAAGGACTGATTGATTTTAAAAAGACCTTATTTAACCAAAGATAACAATTAAAAATTGACATCTTTATGTAAATAACATTAAAATAATAAGAGGTATGACTTAAAATTCGTATTTTTTTTTGAGCTAGGATACCGTAACAGCGTTTTTAGAACGCTAACTTTTAGACTACTGAACATAAGAGAAGAGTAATGAATGCTTGGAACTGTAAGTGCTATTTTATTTTATTTTTTTATTCCAACAAAAGAGAAAAACAGCGCTCGGGTCTCAAGTTAATAAATAATAATAACAATATTACGGCCAAAATAGTCTCCTGGTAAAATACAGTTAATGTGCGTGATGTTGTGTAATAATATTTATATATTATGTTATATTATCATGTTCTCTCGATTTCTGAGTGTGTATGATAGAGTAGGATGAGTGTGTTTATGTGTGTGATTATGATGTGTGTTTAATGGGTGTGTGTAAGTACATCTACGTGTATGTGTCATAGTTGTGTATATATGAGAGTGTGTGATTCTTCACAGGTATGTATCTGTTCAAGCTTTTAAGGTCTGGTCTATTACCGCTCTGATAAACTCGTTTTTGCTCATTGAGAATATGTCTAGTTCCTGAAACGATTCATCGTAGGCTTCCATAATTCGATGCAGAGTTGAATTCCTTGCTTGATTTGTATGGAGTCTGGGTACATTAAATACCCTTGGGTGACGAGTTCGGCGCGATGGGACATTTAAGGCTATTCTGCTTAGAATTTGTGGGCTGGTCGATATGATGCGAATCTATACGTTGCGTTTCGTAGTAAAATCCTAGCTGCCAAAACGTAGTATGGCGCATTAATGAAGAACCAAGAGCGAACAACTACTATGGTGAAAGGATGTTAAAGTACCTCATTCCAAGAATCTTTAATACTATTGTATCTGAGGAAGACTGTGTAAGCGTGAGCAAACAGATGTTTAAAAAGAGATTAAAAAGCTACCTGTTGGACGTTTCTAGTGACATTAGTAGTTATAATTAAATTTGTTATACGTTTCTATCATTTAAGCTTGTAGCAATACTGGCCTAATTTAAGCCTGTAGTAAGACCAGTAGTAATACTGCTGTGCATTGTTTTTTATATTATTAAGTGTAAGACTAGTGTAGTGTAAGAGTTTGTCTCGCCAACAAACTGTATACCAGTTTGGCGAGATTGTAATATTTTAAAAAATGTATCTTTTTCTTTGAATAAATTTAATTTAAAAAAAAAAAAATAATCTAACACGCTATATAATCAATGGTTACTAACAACTAATCTGACTACTTGACGAGTTATTACTAAAAACTAATAGAATCTGAAAGATTTCCAACCCCTTCAGAGGATTCATCACTTCGGGGTGTTATTACAGCACGGGCTTTTTTTTCTTTGGGTGAATCAGTACAACGTAGTAGGCAACTTTTGTTTAAAAAAATCCATTTTTTTTTAAATATTTTTTGTTTTTTTTTTAATATGAAAATTTGAAGAAGTTGACTGTTAAATAAAGGTTTGAGAAGCGTTTGAGCGTGCTGCTCCATATAGCGGTAGGTAATAGGTCGTAAATAAACAATATCAGCGACATTTTACCAACGCATTTTTCAGATAGCGCATCGTGATCATAGGTTTTCATAATATTTAAAAATAAATAAAAAAAACGAACTTTTAAAAAATAATAATAACACCCATGACGCTTAATATTTACAAATTCAACGTCGACACAAATCTTCGAGGTCATAGCAAAAACATCAACCATACGAAATTAAAATCTAATCCTCGTTTGAACGTTTTGCAAAATAAAGTGGTAGAAATAAGGAATAAACTACCATTTGAAGTTATATTAGTGCAAGCTCTGTCAATCAATTTAATCGCCTTACCTATGCGAACGTACGTGATGCGTCCGTTATATTATTGCCCGAACGCAACAAAACGTATCCCGTACGTTCAAGTAAAAAAAAAACTAAAAAAAAAATGAAACCCACAGAGCGTGCGTGATACGTCAAATCGTTCCTACGATTCTAAATACAGCAAAGGGTCATAAATGGGTCTATCTATTGTGTAAAAAACTTTTCTGGTAAACAAGTATTGTTAAATGAAAAAAAATGAACGATTTTTTACATACTTTTTGAATAATAGCCCATGTGTAGGGCGGTTAAAAACAGACTATTTGTACCTACTTACAAGCTTGTTAATATTGTTTATGACTAGCTTCACTGGAACTGATCTGGACGGGTCAGCAAAGCTGCCTGTCCAGAATAAATAACATCCTGAAAATATGTAATTTGTTTATGCGCCACGTGTTGTTTGGCGCTTTCACGTGTGTCAATTCGCCTGTCACATAATATTGAGAATACGTAAAATTTTAGCAGTCATATTCAGATTTAGGCTCCTATTTCTTCCGCAAACACCTTCATATGAATGCACTTCCGCATCTCACACTTATCTTAGAAATGATAAATAGACGGTTTGACACCACTCGGACTAACTTTCGCGTGCTTGGATGGACCATTATAGGCCATTCGCGTCTTCAGACCGGGCGGCGTTTATAGGCAGACCGGCCAAATTAACGAATTATTGCACCATTTGGCAACACCGTCACCTAAGCGCGCGCAATGGTTCGTAAACAAACGTTACTTTCTCTGCGCTACTGCGGACCAAGTGCCGCCCTCTATCGGCGATCCATCGCAACATTCTTACCTGCGCGCCCATATTTTACGTCGAGTTTTTGAAATTAGGCCTGTTGAGAAATTGTTATCAAATAACTTTTTTGTGTTATACATAATAAACTAAGTTATTTAAAATGACCTTAATAAAACAGCATAGATTAAATATTAGGAATAGCAGCAAATACGATTGTGTTTGCTCGTATGGCTATTTATCTTTTCTATCTTTTTTATAAAAAAAAATATTCAGGCTGGGAGGAGTCTGGGATAGACTAAATTAGGAATAGAAATAAAAATATATTTTATAAATCGAGTCCTATGGTCATTGTAAGTAATTATGTATATAATTACGTAAATATGTAAGTAATTACGTAAATTACGTATTTAATCGGCGAAAACTGAAACAGTAGACTAAAGTAGCAATAAATAATCGACCAACATTGTTTTATTTGTTTTATATTTTGACTTTTCCCAACAAAAAAATTTTATGTTAGGAGATAATTTGTGTTTCCAAAAAAATGTTTTCTTATTTTTTCATTTTTTTTTATCTTGAATACATCAATCTTGAATATCTATAAAAATAAGGTGAAAATCATTACAACTTTTTTTGATTCATGGTTTATTACCACTTTTTTGATTCAGGGTTAGCTATCAGATGTAATGTAGATAGGATAATTATTTGAATGTTAGATTAGTATAGTGTTAGGAATAGATATAGCTATGCACTATATAATAATAATAATATTCATTCTGGCCTGGCAGCTTTCCTGATACGTCCAGATTAGATCTTGGAAAGCTAGTCATAAACAATATTTTTTAATTGATTGGCAGAGCTTGCACTAATCACTTCAAATGGTAGTTTATTCCACATGTCCACGACTCTTTTGCATAACGTTCTTAGGGGGATTTTAAATTTTGCACTGTAGAGTTTTTTGCTGTGACCTCAAAGATTTGTGTTAACTTTGTATATATTCCTAAACCCAGGCAAATCGTAATAATTTCTGAAAAAGTATGTCTCAATCAGGTCTCTTTATCTTCTTTGTTTGAGACTAGTTAGTTTAGTTAGTTTGACTGGGCTTTTTCCCGCACTTGGCCTCTTGATTGGGCCGTTGTGCGTTTGTTTGAGACTAATCAGTACAAGTAATTTCAAGCAATCTTCATAATTACTATATTTAAGGCCCACTGGTATTTTGGTTGCCCTTCGCTGCACCTTTTCCAGAACGTCTACATTTTCGCATCAGTAGGGCTTCCAGAGCTGATAGCCATACTCAAGAATAGACCTCACATATGCTTTGTATATCTTTATAAACCATCCTGTTAATAGATGTTGCAAAGCCTTCCTTATCAGATAAGAGAAGAGTTGGCTTCTGTAGCGGTTGCAACTATGTATTTTTCCCATTTGAGATTATCACTAATTGTTATTCCAAGATTGTTTAGTTGCTTAACTGCTTCTAATATGGTGTTTGTCAGAGAATATTGCTTTTCCTCATATGAAGCCAGTACACATTTCTCTTAGTTCGACGTAAGCAATGTCTTGTCAAGATCCTGCTGAAGCTGTCCACTACTTAGAATAGGATTTGCAAAAAAAAATGTGTCAGCAAAGTCGCTGCTCTGCGATGTGATTGCTACTTAGGGGTCGTCCATTAATCACGTTATGTTTTTTAGCAACTTTTTAACCACTTCCTTCCCCTGGTGATACATGGTAAGGTTTTAGACTCACCCCCCATCCCCTTACCCAAAATCACATGTATTTTTTTAAAATATTTTTAATTATTTTATAAAAATATTTTAAAAAATTAGAATAATATCTGTAAATACAGGTATAATCTAATTTAATTCTGGAAAATTAAGCACTGTGATAAAAATGTCCAGACAGACATTAAGGTTGCAGGTTGTTTCTGATTGGTATAAAAATAAAAAAGGAAAGGTTTAATCATGTGAAAACATATAATTGTACTAACTACGGCGAGTCAAGGTTACTCGCCGTTTTTCCATTTGGAAATCACTACACCCCCCCCCCCTTGTGATATTTCGTGAATTTTTCCAAAACCCCTCCCCCTTCTTTCGAGCCTCACGTAATTAATGGATGATCCCTTAACGATCCGTAAGATGCAAGGTGAACAAAACTGGACCCACCACTGACCCTTAGTGTACTCCACTGGATACAGTGAAATTTCGGATTTATAGTCCTATTTATAACTACTAGTATATATTTATTTTATCTTATTACACCTACTTATTGCTACTAGTATATTATAAATTATTATATCAGAATTCTTGTAAATTTTATTTGGCAGACAATATTCGAATTCCGACAACATTAAAGTGGATAAGTAAACCTGCCCATAATAATTAGGTTAAAGGTACTTGACAAATATTTTACAATTATAAGCTGTAGAATAATTAAAGGCAAAGTATACTCCTTCCGGAATAGGAATTCCTAGTGGTACGGGACTCAACCACAACAAAAAGGTTACAAAATTATACAAATTAAAAATATTCCAAAAAAATATTACAAGTACAGTAGAACCCCGGTTAATTAAAATTTGATTATCCGAAACCCGGATTATCCAAAACGCCTCAATGTGCCAATATGTCAAACTTTAATTTGTTTTCTCAGAACTCAAAACATGTTGCTTATTACAACAAAAACACTGACAACATCCGGCTTCGGAAAAAAAAGTGAAGCTCTGGTTTACTTAACCCCTTGAGTATGATACGACCAAATCTGGTTCTGAAACAATTATCCGTTGAGTATGATACGACCAGATCTGGTTCCGCGTTTTTTTCACTTCTTTGACGTTTTCATATTTATTCATAATTATCTAATTGTTTTACAAAATGATATTTCAATATTCTATATTCGAAATTTCAATGCAATCATTGTGCAGTTGTTCTTTTTATGATTGGTGTAGTAGTTTCGTAGTTATAGTACTTTAAGGTCGATGTCGCCGAAAATCCTGCAAAAGTGACGGATGCATCCATGAAAATACCCATTTACTCCAAGGGTTAACAACGAGAAAAAGGCATGCCTTTGACTGGCCCGATACTACAAAAAAAAAACCTAAAATGTTAGCTGAGTTGTTAGGTGAGGAAGATTTTTTTTGTGCAGCTCTGGGTTTAAATATTACACCCATGGGCTACACTAACGACTAAAGTTACAATGCCGATGAACTTTTATTACTGATGTACATACTAAATGTAATTTTAACTTTAATGAAAAGCTTAAGTGTACCCTACAAAGAGGATTTTGGATTTGCATATAATAAATAAATACAAACGGAGCTGCCATGGAATTCACCGACCGGAGTCGGGCCCATCATAATACTAATTTTTTTTACACTTCTGGGGGGTGAGCAGTGGATTCCGGACTTACGAACCGGCTGTGGTAGGTTTAGGACAGCTGTCTTGCCACATGTGAGCATTCACCTTACCACCCATTCACTCCCCCTTCGAAGCCATAGAATTTGAGATGCGCAAATCGCAGTTTTAGATATTTTTTCTAAGAAAGAGTTGATTATTTTTCTGGAAAGGCCAAGATCTTTAAAGAGGTGAAATAGAGATTTAGCTGGCAGGCCACGAGCGCCAACTTCCACCGCGTGAAGGTGAACAGTGAAGCCGTTCCGGGTTACGGCATTTGCGAGATCATGGTATTTATTTAATTTGTACTCGTGGTCTTTTGGGATATTCGATTCCCATGGAACAGTTAATTCTACAATAAGAGCCACCTTCCGAGATAGAGAGTAAAGAGTTATATCTGGACGGAGGGCTGTGCATCCGAGACTTTCAGGGAATTTATACTGCTTAGTTAAATGTTTTTTGCCTTTAGAGGCATCCCGCACAAACTGTATTGGGGGTTTGGAGGATACTGTCAAACCCTTGTTGGCACGAGCCACTGAGAGACTAATTACCTCGCGAATAACAGCGAGAACTTTGTCATGGCGGTAAGTGTACCGGCCTTGATCTAAGGCCACCTTGCAGCCAGCTAGAATGTGTCTAGCTGTGCAAGGGGTATTATGCCTTTTAAAAATACGTACTTTTTAAAGGTCTGAGTGTGTGTTAATGGCTTAACCGAAAAAATCTTATCCAAAACGGCTTCCCCCCCCCCCCCTTTATTTCGGTTAACTGGGGTTGCACTGTATTACAAATATTAAAAGGCTACAAATACATATAAAGACAATAAAATTCCATTTGAAGGGAGACAAAATCTCGACATTTCTAAAATATCCCCGAGTTCGAAAGCTATAAAAATCTATTGAAAACGTAAAGATATTTTGTCATATCATTTGCAACTACCAATTAGGGAAGCCCCCAGTGGAAGCACCCTCAAAACTCACTTCCACTAGAGTATAAATAAATATTCCTACGCTATTTGAAATAACTTTCCCATAAAGAAATATTGGGAGGAGTTGATTAGACACAAAAGTTTTCCATCGAGTATTGAGTTTTTTTTTCATTCCAGGTGCCTGTTATCGCGGAACTTCATGCGATTAGGAAAATGGTTTGTTCAACCATATGATGGCGACAAGGAGGATGATGGCAAAAGGTTATTTACTTATTTATTTATTTAACTTGTGCTATTCGTTGACCTATAAATATATGAACTTGGCATTCAATACGAATTGCAGGCAAAAAGTAATGCTGTGTTTTTCCACAAGGAAGCAAGAAATAATGAGATTATTTTTTTAATACAATACAGAAAATGTGGTTTATAAGATGACGCCATATATCTCTCATTTGAACATGAAATTTCGAAAAACGAACAGGAACATTTGACTACCCTGAAAGCAAACGAACGCTAGCCTCTAATACAAAATACCAACAAATTGTTGCAGGAAACATGTTGTATGTTTACTCTTAAAATGTATTTCTAACTGCTTTTGCCTGCTAGCTATTTCTGCAATTTCTTATTCTTGCAATTTCTTGATAAACAACAAAGTATTTTAAGTCGTAGAATGGCGAGGAAACATTACGAAAAGGAGATACTTGTCACCCCAGGAGTTATAACAACCTTGTGTCGTTCTGTCTCCCAATAGAGTGAGCCTATAAGACTTTTGTGGAAAAAAAAAACAATCCACAGTCAAGCTACGCCAACGTGTAAGAGCCACTCCTTACAGCCAGGCACTGGGACGAGGACATTGCGGGCAAACCTCACTCCTTTACTACTAGATTTGGACGGATTTCCCTATCCTCCAGTGTGGTCACAGATTTGAAGTCGCTTGCGCGGCCTCTACCTGTTGTTAGCGATAATTCAGTTCCAAATTATCCCGGACTGTGGTGCCATTTCCCCGTCAATATCACACAGGATCAGGTGGCCAACGGATCGTTTCAAATGTGGCTGCTATCAGGTCAACCACTACCCCCGCTGCTTAGAAAATGTAAGTTTCCAGACTCCCGGTTTCCATACGTACGTTTCCGGAACTGCCCGAGGTGTTTCCCCAGATCGAATCTAAGTTCCCGTCTGCTTACGACTGGCCTTACAGCCGCAGGCAGAGTTCACAGAGGGCTCAAGGTTACTTCCTCTTCGGGGAGGCTACCGAATGGGAGCTGAACTGTGAGTTGTGCCGGCCTTAAAATCACAGGTAGGCCATCAGGCCCAAGCTGCATAGTTCCATTAGGTCCCAGAGGAGAAGTTGATCGACAAAGAGGAGATGTTGCATGAAGAAATTAACTGAACTTCGGCAAAGCTGCCGACGGCCAATGCCAGGTCGTCTATAATTATACATCAATGGTACTATTTTCATTAAAAAAATATATCTAAATTCACAAGGGAAGCACAGATAAGCATTGTAGTTTTCGTGACAGTGCTAAATCTTGATTGTAGTCTTCGCAAGAGGATTACGACGCTTCCTAAAGTAACACGGGGATATCTGGGTGCCGTCCTTCGAGAATTTGGACTATGCCTCGTTCCTCTCCGCACATTTTAAATTTAATTATAGACAGCTAGAATTGTAACGCGAAACGAATCTAATTTTAAATATTTCTTTGCCTCGTTTTCAGCTGCTGGCACTTGTCGTTTTCGTTCGCTTTCTTCGTGCACGGGGAGAGCACGGTGTGCGCGAGCGTGGACGTGCGCAAGCATCCGCCCGTGCGCACGCTCACCGCCGAGCGCGTGGCCGCCCTGGCCGAGCGGCGGCGGCCCGACGGGCGGCGGCGCGAGCGCACCGACCGCCCCGAACGCACCGACCGCCCCGAGCGCTCCGACCGCCCCGAGCGTCCCGACCGCCCCGACCGCGCCGACCGCCCCGACCGCGACCGCCACCGCCTGCGGTCGCGCCCACCCGACGACGACCGGCAGCCGGAGACTCAAGGTTCCTACGCTTATTCAGTTTTTTACCTCCGTCTTCCCGAACAATAAGCCACGCTCGGGCGAGACCGCAGTTTACATATCTTCGTCCTTTGGAATATTTGCTTTATTACAAAACAATGCCAATTTTGGTTCATCGTCTTCCCGACGGAATAATAATAATTGCCTCTAGTTGAAAGCGGTCGACGTTCATTTTAGCGGGCGAAATACAGTATGTAATGGGGGTCGCCGCTGCCACATTACGAAGTGCGGACGAAGATATGCATAGACCCTAGCGTAGGTAGTAAATTGATAGCGGTGGTGGCGTTGCAGTGATCCTGGCGCCGTACGGGCTGGCGGGCTCGCTCACGGGGCGCTCGTTCGCGGGCGGCGAGGGCGAGGAGGCCTGGCGCCGCTTCTACCCGCTGCCGGCCCCCGCGGCGCGCGACGCCGTGGAGGTGCGGCTGGCGGGCGGCGTGCGCGTGCGCTACCCCCGCGCCTACGCCCTGCTCACCGACCTCGACGCCCCCCCGCCCCCCGCGCCCCCCGCGCCCCCCGCGCCGCCCGCGCCGCCGCTCGCCGACCGCGCGCACCGCCACGCCTCCTTCTGGCACCGGGTAACTATCGTCCCGCCGTCCCACCCGACGACTCCCACTTTAGGAGCGGAAGTCGAAAAATTACATTCATAATGACTCGTTCCTTTCTGGCTTAATTTTACAACTTGATAAATAAAAGTAATGTATATTTTTCTTAATTATTTTGATTCATGAAATATTACTATACAATACTAATATTGAACGATCAATATCAACCTTATTTAGAAAATTATTATTAAAGTTATCGTGTAATTTTGTCAGAATGTAAATAATTAAAAAGTTAAAATTGATGACCTAAAAATTATATTTTAATAAAATGTTTAATTTATTTAGGCTCGAAATTGGTATTTCCCCTGGCCAAATTGGACACAATAAAAGGACCCATTTGAATTAGCCCACTAAACTAAATTACGATAAGTAATATTTTTAACCTGAAATGGATGCTTAGGAGGAATTATTATTTCATATGGAAATTTCACATTTGCTCCTTTAACCTTCATATATATCGCTGAGATTATTGCCTTTAGTCAATTATACATATTGGACAGACAATATGTTGGGAATATTCAAAATGAAAAAAAAGAGATAAGCCCTTTCGACTTTTGACGGACATATTTATAATAAATTTTTATCGATTTATGTCTTTTTCTTTCAGCAGCAAGATCCCGATATCTCCGATAAATTAGAATGGGATTTTTTGGATCCCACGAAAAAAGTCAATTGTACCTGTTCAAAGTAAGTGATTTTTATAATTTCTACAATATGCTAATTTGTACAATATATTACAATACACAATTTCTACAAAATATTATGTAGTAATTTTATAATACTGTTTTATTGTATGCAAGTATCTATAACGATTAAAGAATTGTTTTCAATTTTATATACCTATAATTAAGATAGTCAAAATGTTATTCGTTAATGTCATATATATACAAGTGCAATAGATATTTTAGCGTCGATATTTTCTGACAATAATTCACATCTTTTACCCTATTACTTTTTTTTTTTTATTTTTACGGTCTCGAAAGTAAGCATTGCACCATTTTTAATGAAAGTGCGTATTTTCAAATTCAGAAATGTATGTCGATTTAGAAACGGATGGGATAAGTGTCAATAATGGGAACCGAGACGGAAAGGTAAAGTGTGCGTTTTTGCAATTGCAGCGGCGCGTGCGGCGAGTGGGGCTGCCCGGGGGCGGGGCGCTCGCCGCGGCCGGCCGCCGGCGAGCGCCGCAGCGCCCCCCCTTCGCCCCTCCCCGCGCCCGGCAAGCCGCCCCCCGCGCCCCCCGAGCCCCCCGAGCGCCACGACAAGCACCACCTGCGCTCCGATCGGGTAACCCACACCTTCTTCTCTCTAGCTCCTATACTTTGCTCCCCTATCTTTTGGTGTCTAACATTTTAATCGACGAAGACTAAAAAGCAAAAAGCCAATTCCACATCCGAACGTCTCCATTCCTGATGCCGACCGAGGATGTCATTTTAAAATACGCTCGCGACAAAAAAGTCGACTCACCTGGCAAATGTGATTTTTAATCGAGTTTTCGCAAATACGAAGTTTACAAATCAAAAAATTATATTTCTCGTCGTCGGTTCTCTTTTTCGTATCTACTATTATATGCAACTTTTTTAATTCACTGCTGTCAATTTAATAATAAAATTAATAACGATATAAAAGTGCTAATGAGACGGAACCGAGTTGCGTTCGCTACCATTCATTTTGAAGTGTTTGCGACTAATCAGTCGCATAGCATCATTTGAACCGTGAACTTATTATGCATCCCGTGAATGTAAAAGAAATTGGTAAAATCGACGCCTCGCCGATTGAAACCCCTCAAGCCGTCGCCTCGTTTGCAGAGGGCTCGATCGACTCGCTTCTGCCCAGTGTCATTTAAGACAGGTTGAATCTGATAACTAATAAGTTTCCAGTCCATTAATCGAGTCACTTGATGATAGGTTCATTAAAATTGGCCAATTAAAAGCAAATGTTTTTCAAGGGCTGTATGGGAAGGCGCTGATTTCTGCTGAAATGTCCGTGTCCTTATCGATGCTTCTTTAAAAACCTTTCAGGATGCACAATTTTGTTAACCTTGACACCCTGGTCGATGAAAATGAGTTTTAGTGCCCGGGCTCTATCCTACTGTACTTTTTTCTTCACTGGAGTTAAATCTTGCACTTTTTGTATCTTGTAGGGCGTTGAGACAGGGTTAAATTTTCAGTATTTGACAAACACTCCAGTCTAACAACCAATGCACTCTGCTGGAAATTCACACGGTTCGGCCTTCCACCTTCCGAACCATATCTTGGGAACTTGCTGTTCATTTATGGTTGCCATTGTTACGTTTTGTAGTGCTACGTAGATACATTTTGTACGTACGGATACATTTTGTGACGCGTAAATAAAATGAAATAAAACAGTTACAATAAAACTCCACGGTCAATAGCTTCGTATTATTTTATAACAGAGCGAAATACATCCATAAATATAAAAACAAATGAGTGCTTAGGGGATGATGTGCTGCACCGAATGAGGGTTGATGCAGAGGGTCCCCTATAAAGCACCACTCGTCTGAATATATGCTGACTCCATAAATGTTCGTTGTTGCAAGTGAAAGTCCACACATTGGTCAAAAACTGTGAATTTATTGTTAAAATCCTTTGTTTGGGTACACAGTAAAAGGGTGCAACCGCATGGTACAAAAGGTGCAATCGTTGCAGTGCGCGCGGGCGCAGCGAGTGAAAAATATCGACTACTGGCCGAGCAGAGTGGCCAGCCTGTGGAAAGAGAGACATAGGGGCATGCGGATGCAATGACGTACTTGTTTGTTATAAGCATTATATCACTGCATTATTTATCGTCACCTATGTGCCGCTACAAGTGAACGGTCTTCTAAGCTCAAATTAGCCCGCTGTCATTGCGCATTCCATATTTGAATTATAGAATGAAGTTAGTAATGCTTGATTCCCCTCGCACACTGTAAATAAAGGATTTTAGATATCAAACGCTCGTGTTTAACCATGGAAAGAGGCAGCAGACTGCTGCTCTGAAATAGAAGAAACGAAGGTGCACTGTCGATTCGTCCACCTCTAACCTGTATCAAGAAGTGTCACAAAGCAAAAGAATCTGGGCATAACAATAGTGAGCGACCGGAGTTCGCATTTCAACGCAACACAGATCTAGAGAAAGTCCTGTTTAATTATGTCCTCATCCCCTAATCATTTCACTATGTCACACCAGCCTTATTTTTGTCGTTATACAAAACCTGCATCAGACCAATGTTAGAGTTTGCATTCCACATCTGGAATCCTTACTTTGTGAAACATAAGAATCTCCTCGAGAAAGTCCAGCGCAGAGCAACCGAGATGCCAATGCGTTTTTAAAAGCTGGAATAGTCAGAAAGACTCAGAATACTCAGAGGACCAGTGGAACAGTTTACCTGCTAAAGTGGTCGAAGTGGGTAGTATCTACTTTTTTTTAAATATACTAGATATACATTAAAAAAAATATTTTCAAATAAAGTCAGAGTTAAATCAGATATATCCGTAATTATGCTGCCTGCTTGCAAAACATAATAATAATAATAACCTTTTTACGTATCCGAGAATGGAGATATTCTCGTCTCGGGAGATAAGAAGAAGTCAGTTGCTGAGAATTTTTTCCATTCGTATCCTCAAAAGAGCTTTTGGACTGTAGAAGTGAGGGTAGACTATTTGTGGAGAATAAATGTAGAAGTTGAGATGCGTGATGTTTCAGTTGGGCACGACCCCGGTGACGACCCCAACCGCGACCCCGACCCCGACCCCGGACGGCCCGGCCCTCAGCCCGTCCACGCCGACCCGTCGCCCGCAGGTTACTCGCCTTGCCTTTCTTTTTCTTTCACTTCCGCCCCTTTCATTTACTTCTTTCGTCGCACGCATGCCCGTCCGAATCTAAACGAGAGCTCTCCGAACTCGCCGTTCGTACCCGACCTTTCCGTTCACTATTAGGTCCTTACCCGTGAATTTGCCGTTCTTAAAAATATAATTAAGATCTAAAATTTTGTATGAAAAGTATATATCCGATTAATCGAAATAATGACCCATATTATGATCTATGCGATTTTGCCATTTTAATGGGAGCGTTCAACGCCTCCTTTGTAAAACTCTAGCTCGCAGAAATCTATGAATGCTTCGAAGGCAATTTTCACCGCCTCTTCGAGTTCATGTTTTTCCTTCCGAGTTGGAAAAAAGTGAAAGTCTGTCGAAGCGAGGTCTAACGAGTACGAGCGACCTAGAGTGTCCGGTCGCAACTTCTGCAACTTTGCGACTGTTCATTAGAAAAAAGTCATTGTTCAAAATCAAAATAATGCAAATTTTCAGCTTTACACACAAATTTATCTGAGCGATAACGAAACTAATCTTGAAAAGGGAATAACTTGTCTTTGAATTAAAACTTGTTTCAATTTAGATAAGTTATCCATGTGTAATGTGCCCAGTGTGCAAAAACGGCAATTACATACGTAATGACCTAATATTTTGATTTGCAACATTGTCTGCGGCTCAAGAAGTTCAGAAACCTCTTTATTGCGCATTCGGTACCTCGTTTTTTTTTTTTTTTTAATTTCATATCAAGTTGTTAGTGTTTATTTATCGTATCTAGATGTTTTATTTTATTTTTGTTTCATATGACTTTTTAAAACTAGTTTCTGATGACTTTTCGTTTCGGTTTCCAGTCTTCCGTATCTCCGGCTCAGCCGCACAGCGTGTCGCAATGGAACGGCAACTCGGAAATGCAAGAGAGCATCCTGGACCCCGGCAACAATTGGGGATCCGCTGAACTTCTCAAACGACCGCTACTGGCCGTCCTCGAAAAGGAATACGACCCCTTAGACGATGATCACTCTCTGAATACCCTTTACGACTACTCGACGACGCACGCATGGTAAGAGGCATTTTATTTTATGCCAGTTTTTGTAAAAACCCATTGCTAAATTATCTCTCTGCCGCCGCTTACTCTGATCCGAGTTAGCGAAAATAGTGCGCTAAGCGAGGCTAACTCAGATCAGAGTTAACGAAGAAAATGAACTAAGCGAATGAACTACTCAGATCCGAGTTAGCATAGAAAGTGCGGTTAGCGAGGCTTACTCAAATGAGTTATAATACCTGGCATACTAAAATGGCAATAAAAGGAATTATTTCACTAAGGGCTGATTTTATTGGGTCGGCAAATACTGATTATCAAAGCAGTGATCATTTCCACACAAAATAGACAGCGTTTGCTTTCAATTTGTTTGTATACAGTTGCTTGAAATCTTGACTTGCTGGATGAGCGCGTATTTGTCGCCAGTTTCAGTTTTTAGAGCTCATAAGAAAAAATGTTACTACTTCATATAAACTCAATTTTAAAGAAATAAGCCGGTTCTTGTGAAATACTAAAATTACTGCGTCACCTTGGATCTACGGGGTGAGTTTTAAATTAACAGCACCCTTGAAGTAGTTTAATAATAAATTTGTAATAATAAATTCTTTGAAAAATAAAAAACATAGAAAAACAAATCACCACTGATATTTTCGAAAAACAGTTTGAGAAGCGTTGAGTAACGGCTTTGATTAACAGTTTGAGAAGCGTTGGCAAAAACGGTCACCTAGTTGCTTCCGCCGGCAAACGACATGGCATCTTTGACGCGTTTCTAATTTGGAGCTTTCATTAATTCGAATCTTTAGTATCTCGTCATGTTTACTCTGCTTGTAATTGTACAACAGTTTTTTGTAGACTTGGTTTTCACAATTTCTGTAAATGAAATTGGTATTTTTATTGTGTGATATGTGATCGTCGGTGGACAGGATCTGCCTGATGTTTATGTTTACGAATCGATGTAGTGATCTTATCAAATCTGCTTTATTGCTTATCTTACGCGCTAAATTTCCTGTGTTTTTTGACTATACTATATACTATTTTCAGTACGGAATTTTTGCTAGTGCAATTAATTTTCCAGTGTAAATGGTGTTTTTGGTGTTTAACCCCTCGAGCCTCAGAGGGACCGATCGGACTCAAACGTAAAAGCACAGTTGCGCCTCGTTGAGATCAATCGGTCTCTAAAGTTAGTATTCTAAAATTCTAATATGCAACAATTCTAAAGTGCAACAACGGTTTGGGAGAAATTAATATTTTGGTCGGCCGCCATAATAAATCTAAAATTTCCATAATTATACATAGTCTTTCAAAGACATCCGCTCGCGAAATCTCGCGGCTCGAGGGGTTAAAGAGCGCCTATCACCGGTTGAATGCTACGCGAGTAATCTTATGTTTGTACCCTTGCATTTTTGCTTTTCAATGCCTTTTTTGGGCAAGTGAATGCTTTCATCGGTATTATAAGATAAATATTCTCATTTTAAACGATTGCATATTTTTATCGGAATGTTTTAGTTTTATCACCGCCATTTGTTGGTTTCCTTCACCTTTATTGTGAAATGTTATAATTCTGAACTCACTAGAAAAAGTCAATTTACCTTACCTACCACTAGATGGCAACCTGTGATTCTCTTTATTGATTTGTTCCCTAAATTATTGAGTTTTTTTAATCTCCAGGTATATTTTCCCGCGCGCTCGACGCTTCTCAAACTGTTTTTCGAAAATATCAGTAATGAAATATAATATTTGTTTTTTGTATGTTTTTTTTAACAAATTATTATAATTAAAAATTGCTTCTTTGCTGGTACTGAGTTACCCACTTCAATGGTGCCGGTAATTAAAAATTCATTCTGTACATTTCGGAAAACGAGCTTATCATATGTCTTCATCTCATTAAAAGTTACAGGTGTTCATAATTTATAGGGTCTATTTTTAGCCACAGATGAGAAGTTAATGATAGACCTTTAGGCCCGCTTTCGGAAAAAACGGGTTAAATTCTATAAAATGCTACTGGGATCGGTAACCGACGATAATTATTATTATTACTGATGGTTAATAAATTGATCCTTTTTGTTGACTTTTTAAAATAATATCGAATTGTTCTGAAGCTCAAATATCTACAAAATTTGTATAATTTTTTTTTGAGGCAAATCACCCTATTTTGGCTATTCTACAAAATAGAAGACTATGTATTTAAAAAAAAGGCGTCAAAGTTATTTTTTTTCAAATTTGCATTTTTAATTTTTTAGTTTATTTTCTTTTAAATTTGGCAGGTTAGAAAGTCTGTTCTGTAAAATTGCATTTTTTTATACGATTTTTCAGTTTATGGTTCTTGATATATTGAGACTATTGCCGTTGTTGTTCCTGGGCTAACTTTAGGCTAATGATTCGAGTGTAAAAAAAAAATAATTTTATTTTGAGTCACAGTAGAAGAAACAATCCGCGATGGGTCATTTAGGCCCTCGATCGAAGTCCAATCGTTTTGGAGTTCTTTCCGTTAAGAAGACCGTTTTTTGGGGCTCAATGGATTTCTGCCATTTTAAAAAAGAAATTTGCTTAGTCTGAAGGTTTGCATTATATAATTGTGAAAAAAAATATATCAATTCAGTAAAAGTAATTAATCGGAAAGAAAAAATATAAAATCTTCGAGAGAAATAAAATACTGTCGCGTTTCAAATATTTAATTCGTATTAGTCGCGAGGATGTTTCGAACCATTATGGTATTTCGATTTTTAAACTATCACGAAAACGTTGGCCGAATTTTAGTTTATCCTTTCGCTCTGTAAATTTAATATTTAACATTGACATTTTTACAGCGAATATATTAGTTTTTTGGTCGTAACGATCGACGTCGACGTCGACCCGTAGCCGGCTACTTTGGTTGGGTTTGCGATAGTTTTTTTTCAAAAGGGTAAAATACGTAGTTATAGTATAAGGCGGGCGGGCTCGGAGGGAGCGACTAACGCTGTGCCCCGCAGGCTGGAGCACCCGGTGAAGCGAGCGCGGCGCGCGCGCGCCGACTCGCCCGCGCCGGCCTCGCCGGGCCCGCGGGCCGACCTGTACGCCGGCCACGCGCACACGCAGCTGGCGCCGCTGCTGCGGCCGCGCCGCGCGCCGCGCGAGGAGGAGGCGCGCGGCCGCGACCTGTTCACCTCGGGCGGCCTGCAGGCCTCCTACCGCGACCTGGACCAGATCTTCGACAACTCGGACGACGCCGCCAGCGGGGACGAGACCGTGAGACCGCATTTCTCTAAGACCTATTTCTAAATCTAAAAATATTTAACCTCCGCCGACGCTTCTCCTGATCCGTTTCCGACGTTCTAATTGAATATTATTCGAATTGTGAAATCTGTTATGATGCAGTATTTACTGACTTTGCGACTCCGGGAATTACGTAATCTCCTCGATATAAAATAATTGAAATCTTCTCGAGTGAAAATTATCCAATATTTTGTCGAAATATAAAATTTATAGCTTTAGAAATAGTCCAAATTGGTCTCGTACGATTCCTCGATTGCCGTTCGACGATTGGACCTATGCCGTAACTATTTTTAAAATTAGCATTTTGATCGACGGCGTCGGCGATGCGATTAATTTTATAGAAGCGCTTGCATTATACTGAAACGGGTCTCAGAATAGAAATTTGACAATCGTCCAAATAGTAATAGTGATATTTAATTTTGATAATCCCATTAGAAGAATTTTATGTTTATGTATTATTGCAATAAAATGCTATTTTAACAGAAAATTATGAATGGGTCGAAATGTCAGATGACATTTCGTGTCGAAGTATATTTTTATAAAGTATTATTCGAGATTTTTTTTCCAAGGGGAGATGTTACAAAATTTTTATAGACGGAATCGGCGGCATCTATTCTTCGAAAGCGTACAGCGAATGATGGACGACCCGAACGTGAATCCGTACGAAGGTCGAGGCGTTGCAAGCGGAGAATATAAATAAATTATTATAATATGACCGGAGGGAAAAAAGAAATTCCGACGGTTTGGCAAACAGCCAATATCGCCAAAAAGGTAGTAGTTTTAAGAATTTTCTTTAAATCTTTTTTGAGCATAATTTTTAGATATTGATGCTTTTTTTTTTTTTTTTTGAAGTTGTACTTTTTTATTTTACCAGCATTACGATTTAAAAATTAGTTAACTGCTCGCCGACGCTGTCTTTCGGCAAATTGTCACTTTCCATTTCTACTCTTTTGGACGTTTATTTACATTCTCACCCGCTCCTCGCATGTCGAGTTATATATGGACGCTCGCTGCAGCGGAGCGTCGTTCTCTCTACGCCCCTTTAGAGACGGACGGACACGTCGGTGGGAGAAAATGGAAACCAACGTTTCCATCGTTCTATTCCTGCGCATGAATATCTTTTTCTGTTTTTTTTTATTTTTTTTTATTGATTATTTGTAGGTAATTGAGTAGGTAGTAGAGTAGGTGCTCCGATTGTGTTTTTTTGGTTAAACTCGTATGCGACGGTACGGCGTGGCCCGAAGGAAAGACGGGGCGAGGCATCGCATCGCAAGAGGGGCCGGAGAGGAGTAACCGCGAGGACAGTTGCAGGTGCACACGCCGCCCGACTCCAACAAGAGCAGCGCGGACGAGACGGGGGGCGGCGGCGGGGGCGGCGGGGGGCGGGGGGGCGCGGGCCGCGTGCGCCCCGAGGAGCTGTGCAAGATGTTCCCCACGCCGCCCTCGCTGGACAACCACCCGCAGCCCTCGCCCGGGGAGTCGCTGGCGCTGTCGCTGTGCGAGTCGCTGGCGCAGCCCCCCGCGCGGCCCGGCTCGCCCCGCGACGACCCCATCGAGGTGAGCCCCTTCCCAACGCCGTCTTGCGCTTTCCGTCCAAACCAGTCACCTTTTTCACTATCTACAATGGCCGATGACAGATTTCGATTCGTATATCGATGCGGTCGCTCGTTTCTCGATTCCGGGAAACGTTATAGTGACAACGGCTGCGATACCGAAATACTTTTTTTGCAATGACGCAAATGCCGATCGAAGCGATTATTATTTTACTAGCCGACTTCGATGTGCGATTTTACTAGTCGACCCGGATAGGAAGGAGAACGTCGGGTCCGAGGGATTTTTTCTTATTATTATATATTTAACAGGCAGGCAGCTTCAGCTGATGCGCCCGAGTCCGTACTTGCATTGCAATTTTTGTGGAATAAGTCGACTTTATTTTCAAAGTCATTGACACTTTTGGCACTGATCACTTCACGTGGGAATGCATTCCGTTCGTTTACCACTCTACTGCTGAGGAAATGTTTCTTGGGATTTCAATAGAACGATTCACGCTGGAGTTTCAGACGATGCCCACGCAGATGTGTGTTGGTGTTCGTGGTGTAAATAGTCTGCAACCCAGGAACGTCATATGATGCAGTCGGGATCTTATATGTCTCGATTGAGTCACCCCTGGCCCTGCGTGGCTCCAGAGTAGTCAAACCGAGAGCCGATATTTTTTTCTCGTTAAAGCCAATTTAGTCACTCTTCTTCGCTGGACCTTCTCTAGAAGATCGATATCCTTCCTAAAGTATGGATTCCAGATCTGATAGGCGTGTTCCAAAATGGGTCTTACAAATGACATAGATTTTCAGCATCAGTTCCTCTGTGATATGGTGAAAAGCTTTCTGAATGAGGAACAATAGAGAGTTTGCTTTCTTTACCAATGCAGCCATGTTTTCATTTTCTTCCCATTTTAAGTCTTCGGTGACTATTATGCCATTACGCCTTACTCCTCCATCTATCCTTGTGGGAATAAATGGAGGAATAAGTTTGAAAAAAATACATATTTTGGGTCATATAAAAAGTCTTTGTACACATTACAAATTTCAGCATGTATTTAAAGCCTTTCTATTTTTTTTATTTATTTATTTATTTTATTTTATTTGGTTAACAAACAGCGTTTATACATAACAAATACAAAATATAACAATAAAACTATGACTAATTATATGTTAACACTATCTATCTATAATGTGTACAGTACATATCTCCGTTATTATATCTTATTTATATATACATTTTTTAGCAAATTTAATATTATTGAAAAAGAAAAAGAACAAAAAACAAATGAAAATGAAATTTTACATTGAGATTATAAACAATATTAATTATTTTGTACCAAAGATACATTTTAAAAAACAAAAAATTGCTAAAACAAAAAATTACAAAAAAGCTATTCATGTAAACTGTTCAAGCGATTAATAGTCATTATATGAAATTCCGAGGGACAAAGGCCTGATAGGATTTTTTAATGGTTTCCTTAAAGTGACTTTTAACTGATGAAAAAATATCAATGTACCCGAACCTATCGTTATACGTTGTCATAGCTCTGTTTATTAAGGAATGATTCGTGTAATTAGAGTTATATCTCTTTATATAAAACAGATTCGGGTTCCGAGTAATGCGAGGAGGAGCCAGAATGGATATCTTTTCGACCAGATACGCACTGTCAAAAATGTTATTTATTACGTTGTAGAGAAACATCATATCGCAAGTTGTACGCCTATCTTCAGGACTATCGAGTTTAAAAAGAGCTAATCTATCCTTGTACGATTCAGCAGATTTATTTTCCCTAAAGCACAAGTGCCTTAAGAATTTTTTTTGAATACGCTCGATTCGTTGCTTATACAAATTGTATTGAGGGGACCAAATACAAGATCCAAATTCAAGTATACTACGAACATAGGCTTGGTATATTACTAACAAGGTGGATATCTCGGAAAAGGGCTTGCTTGCCCGTAGTAGAAAACCTAGCGATTTGTATGCTCTGGTGACAATACTTTCAATGTGCTGGTCGAATTTCATTTTGGAATCGAGTAAAACCCCCAAATCTCGGACAATGTTAGTCTCCTTAATGTTATCTAAACCAATTTTATAATTGTATAATATTTTATTTCTGTTTCTCGTAAACGTGATTCGATGGCACTTCTTGACATTAAGATCGAGCTTGTTCAAAACACAGTATTCGCTAAGACGGCTCAGGTCATCCTGCAGGCGTAAACAGTCAGCCACTTTTGAGATAACAGAATAAACTTTAAGGTCATCCGCGTATAGGATAAACTGGCAGGATTTAAAACAGGAACCGATATCGTTAATATATATATTGAATAAGAGCGGTCTCAGGTGTGATCCCTGTGGAACACCCGAAGGAATCGAAATAAAGTTTGATTTAAATCCACCTACGACGACAGCCTGTTGACGATTATGAATATAAGATGTGAACCACCTTAACAGATCGCCGTGTATACCGAGTTTCTCAAGTTTAATTAATAATATAGAATGATTTACCCTGTCAAATGCTTTTGAGAAATCTGTATATATAACATCAGTTTGTATCCGATTGTTCATGTTATCCAGGATTTCGTTAGTGAATTGACTTAAGTTCGTGACTACAGATCGCTTACTCATAAAGCCGTGCTGATACGGAAAAAGCGAATTGCAAATGGCGGGATAAATCTGATCGTATATAATTTTTTCAAAAACTTTACTGAACACCGGAAGGATTGAGATGGGCCTATAATGCGATATGTTATTATTTAAGCCACTTTTATGTATTGGTACAATAAAGGCTTCTTTCCAACGAGAGGGAAATGTACCTTCATTCAGTGAACGGCGGAATAACAAGGCGAGTGGATGAGCTAATTGGCTTGCACAGTTTATAATATAGCTGGGAGGAATTCCATCACTTCCAGATCCTTTATTCTTGTCTAGCTAGCTTAAATACTTGCCGATAAGTCCCTTATCGATGGCAATTTTGGATATACTACTTGTACTGCCAGGGTAGTCTTCAGGGGAGTCAGGAGCCGGAACAGCGTCCAGTGGTGTGCCCTTGTCAAACACCGATTCGAAGTACTTAGAGAAAGCTTCGCAGATTTCATGGCTCCCATCAATGTTAAGGTCCTCGTAAATCATGCGCTGAGGTAGCACGTGGTGACGACGGATACTTTTGACATATGACCAAATTTCCTTCGGGTTGTCCCTAATAGATGTTTCGCAACGGCTAATATATTGCTGGAAGCAATCATCTCTCATTGCTTTTTGCCGGGCGCGGAGCAGAGAAAATGATTCGTAGTCTCGGGGGTTGCCATATTGACGCTACTTTCTGTGGTATTTTGATTTTTCTTTAATGAGTTTAATGAGGGATGCAGTAAACCATTTGGGATACGAGGAATTCTTACTTCTGCCTTTCGGAACGTAAAGATCAATTGTTTTATTTAATATTCCATAGAAATTTTCGACTGCAACATTTATATCGCAGCTGTGAAGCAGGCAGTTCCAGTTGGTTACGGAGAGAAATTCATTAATTTTATGATAGTCTGCCTTACTATAAAATAGGACTTCTCCTGGGAGCTCTTTCAGTGCCTGAGATTTCTCAAATGGCATGACAATGGCAAGCGATGGGTGATGAGAAATTTCTCGACTTAAGGGTTGCGAGCAGTGAAGAACATCAAGTGATATATTTGCCAAGACTAGATCTAGAAAACGTCCATCGGAGTTTGCAATGCCATTGTATTGAGTTAGACCTGCGAACATGACGTCATCGACAAAGGCTGAAGAAGTGGTGTCAAGAGAGCAAGCTGGGTCAGATAGTAATGAGATAGCTTGGTCGCCATTGTCTGTTGGAGACCAGACTATTTTGGGAAGGTTAAAGTCACCCATCACAATGAAATTGTCCAGTGGGAGCTGGTCGCTTAAAGCACAAAGTGATTCACCAAAATCTTTAAGCAATGATGATTGTGTGGCACGTCGCCAGGAATGTATATAATACAGCGAGATGGGTATCTATACGAGGTTGTATGCCCTTACCCGGAATTGTTACCCAGATACAGTGGATTCCAGCTATGGTCCACTCGGTGCGTCTAAAAGTGCACAAAGAACGGCGAGCAGCAAGGAAAACCCCACCTCCATATAGCCTGTTGCCGCCAGTAGAGGCGTTTCGATCAAATCGGTGGAGGTCATACCTTGCATCCACCAACTCCGCATCAAAGAAACTGTCTGTTAGCCATGTCTCGCTGATGGCCAAGATATCGTATTCATTCGTCAGGACATTGTGTCGAAATTCGTCCGTTTTTGTGCGCAGTCCCTGCACATTTTGATAATAAATGGTTATATTATCGAATGTCATTATGGAACCAGACTAGACTGAAAATTAATATTATATTAAAGAATCTGAAATGTCTCTCAAACGCATAAACAAATATTTTACATGAATATATACGGCATAAACAATGATATGTGGTACAAATAATAATATGTTTACATATCTCGTATGAACTTAAATTAGGTTGATATATTAAAGATATATTTTTTACTAGTAAGAAGATAGTAGGTATCTCTTTCACATATGGGTCTGACGTGACTGGGAAGCAACCGCAACAAGCTTTTTCAGATCTTCCTCCGATGACATTGTGATCATTAGTAAAAAAGCATCACGTAGCGTTTTTCTTCAGATATTGAACTCATTTTCAAATCAATATATTTTTTTCCACAAGCAACGGATTAGAAAATTATCTTCACAAAAATTCTAACCTTTGAGCCCATGTCATCTTTTGAGCACATGTTCGTCAATCGGGTGAGTGTTGCCAGATATATAGTCATCAACACCATCTAGTGGCAAAAACCGCGGATACTTTTTATATGACCCAATATTCGACCAAAAATCGAATGAAAATGGTCAATTCCTCGTACGATTTATCAGAGAGTAAAAGTTAAAAGTCAGCAGTACGCGGAGACATCCTTCGATACCTGGAAATCGGGAGGACGGGAATCATAAATTCACCGTCAAATAACCGGTGAATATCGGCATTAATTTGGGCTGAACCGCGAGGAAGCGAAAAAAAATCACAATAAAGCAAAACAATACTAGGAGTAAAGAGACCTGTAGAGTACAGAACGGCGGCGATAAGAGCACTGCTATTACAAACTAAACTATTAGTTACTAGCTGCGCCCAGCGGGTTCACCCGCGTGGTGATGGAAAATTGTGATAATGATGATAGGAAACCATATATCTTTATAAATTATAGCCTATGTGTTATTCTGATGTGTAAGCTATATTATTGTAAAGTTTCATCAAAATCCATTCAGTAGTTTTTGCGTGAAAGAGTAACAAACATCCATACATACATACAAACTTTCGCGTTTATAATATTAGTAGGATTCTAGAATCAAAAAGTACTTAACCAAAATAAACGACAATCGAGACGACCTAGATTCAATACGAATAAAATTCTGAAAGAAAATGCTGAAGACACTCTAGTTGAAATAGGACAGGAAGTTTTTAAAAACTCAAAATCAAGAGCAAATAGGAGGGAGAGCTTATAACAGGATAAAATAAAAAACAAATATGATTTTAAACAGAGAGTAAACAAAATAGAAGGAAGGTAAATGATTTTTTAAATTCCGAAATGAGCGCCATGGGTTTTTTTGTTGTTAGAGAAACACAGAAAACTGCAAACCATTTCACCTCCTGGCCATCTTGGAAGAAAGTACAAGGGATGTAGGCCAATGGCCTTGCCAATACAAAAACATAAATTATTTTCAGGAAGAAAATAAATTATGTAATTTGTTCCATAATAACAAAAGAAAATTATTAGATTGTATTCGATTTTACGAATGACTTAGGAATTTGATTATATTTGTTAACATTGCAACACTGATGTGGAGATGTAAACAAACCACTGTCAGATCAAATCTCCTAATTCCGATGTAAAATCTAAAATTGGTTAACAAAATCGCCAAGACATGTACTGCTATGTAATAAAGGAAACTCCATTTTTACAACGCCAAAAAATTGTTGTGGACAAAAGAAACCGATGACCGATATGGTTGACCTTGACAGAACAAATACCTACTAGGAAAATGCAAGACTGTCCATTACTACCTTGCATATCATCCCCTTGCTTACTATCCTCCCACGATATATTCAAACCAACAGATGACAACTTTTCAGATGGATGTTAACAAGAAAAAATCAATAATTAAAAAACTATTGAAAACCTTGAGGCTTTAATTTGAAATCCTTAATATGCCAGGAGCCAATATTCTTTTCCTGAGCATTCAGCAATTCATATACCAGAGCAGAATGTTTCTTAACTATCTGAAACTTTTCATACCGTAAGGCAAATTTAGAAATAAAATAGTTTCCCGCATTACTGAGGAAATATGTTTTTTTATAAACCGTATCGCCCACTTCAAATTCCGCAAGACGGTGTTTACAATCATAGTAAACCTTGTTGTGAGCATGCAAATTTACTAGTTTCTTCTGCACGGTATGGAAAATGCCAGACAACTCGCTAAAATCCTGAGCGTAGGACAATCTACTACCAAAAATGGCTTGGGATTCCGGAGATTGAGTATAGAAGGAATTATCAAGAATCGTTTCTCGACCATGAACGAGGAAAAAAGGACTAAACCCATTTTTCACTGTAATTTTTAACTGATAATGCCAACACAGTGACAACTACACGGTTCTGCCTGTCAGTCTATTTGACCTGAGGACAATATTTCGGGTTCAAGTAAACCTTGGGAATCCGATACTTAGACATTAGTTCTGTAAACTCCTTGCCAATGAATTGTTTTCCATTGTCGGAAATAACATACTGCGGAAAACCAAAGCCCAGAAAGACATTATTCGTTAGTCACTTCATTATGTGACTAACGATTTTGCTAGTAGCCCTCTTCAGAGGGAAAAGCAAACAGTATTTACTGAAGCAACACGTGACAACTAGGATATGAATATTTCGATCTCTCGTCATCGGATAAGGTCGCAATAAATCGTCTGAGACCATCTGGAATGGAAAAGTACAGGATTTCGGATTGCCTAACTGACCCAAAGGGCAAATGTTTGGATGCTTATATTGCTGGCAAGCTTCACATTTGGAAACGAATTTGACTACATCTCCGTGCAAATTTGGCCAAAAATAGCATAGACAAAGGCGACGATGGGTTTTAAAAACCCCAAAATGAATGGACAGATTGGACGCATGTTTCTCTTGTATGAGCTTTTCTCTAAGAGGTAACGGTACCACTAACTTCCAGTCGTAACCACTGGTGAGTTGATACTTTTCCCTAGAGTAACGATACAATTCAGTGTCCTTGATCTGGTAATGGGGGTAAGCGGCAGGATTATTGGATACCGCTTCGAACAAATCGTTGTATTAAGGATCGGCGACCACAGAAACAGACGAAACCGGAAGCAAGCGAGATAGTGCATCAGGAACGACATTTTCGACACCTTTCTTGTGGATGATCTCGAAGTCAAAAGCGGACAGCCTGATACCCCATCTGGCCAGGCGGCCAGTTGGGTTTTTAAGGCTTAAAAACCAACGCAAACTGGAATAGTCTGTGAAGATTTTGACTGCTCTGGGACCGCCCTCCAAGTAGCCGCAAAAATGCCCGATAGCATGAATCACGCTTAGGTTCTCCCGTTCGGTAGCAGAGTATCACGTTTCAGCTGGTAGGAGAGTCCTACTTGTGAAAGCGATGCGATGTTCTACGCCATCCACTGTCTGGGTTAGTATGCCACCTAAACCGTACAACGATGCGTCGCAACGTAAAGCAAACGGCTTCGAATAATCCTGACAAGCTAAAATCGGACTGGGAATTAAGGCAGATTTCAACTTTTGAACGGCCTCTTCCACCTCCGGTGTCGAAGAAAACGCGAGGGCACCTTTGCGGGTACTAGTCAAACGGGACAAAGGGGAAGCAATACTGGAGAAATTCCGAATAAATTAGCGATACCATCTGGCTATTCCAAGGAAACTCTTAACCATTTTAGGCGAACTAGGAGTCGGAAAGTCTAAGATACATTTTACCTTTTCGGGATCGTATGTAGGCCATGAGAATCTACAACATACCCCAGGTGCTTAAATTCTCACCTGAAAAATTGGCACTTTTTAAAATGTATGGACAGATTCGCTTAAATGAGACGATCTAAAACTCGGTTAAAAAAAAAGAGAAATATGCTCTTCGAAGGTCGACGAGACGATAACAATATCATCTAGATAACAAAACCCCTTGTTATCAAACGAAGGGTCAAACAATTGGTCAACGAGCCTTTGCATGCACGCCGGCGAGTTGCGCATGCCGAATGGACTTACTTGCATGGCAAAGAAACCTCGTCCAGGAACGGTTAAACTGCACTTTTCTTGAGATAAAGGATCCAAGGGGATTTGTCAAAAGGCGGCCGATAAGTCGATGGAAGATAAGTAGTTAGCATCTCACAAACTGTCCAAGATGGTAATTATTCTCAGGAGATGGTACGCCCCGGCTTTGTTAGTAAATTGAGCTTCTTACTGTCGAGACAGAACCGCAAAGTCCCATCCGACTTTGGAACAAAAATAGTTGGATCATTCCACCCCCCTTTGCTAGGTTTGATAATGCCTTGCCTAACTCTAGCATACGATCAACTTCCTCGTTCAACAGTGCCAGACGAGCGGGAGACAGTGGATAATACCACTTTTTTACGGTGGATCGATCACCAGTGTCGATAACCTGAGATATCAAAAACGTACGACCTAGACCCCTGATGTCCTAGGGATCAGGGGTCTAGGTCGTAAATTTCTAAGAGAAAATTTCTCAAAACTACCAATCATCTTGTTGGCTAATGACTGCCGGTTTACAGGCAGAAAAGTGAAAGGATGAAAAACTCTCACTTCCAACTAAATAATGAAAGAAATTCAAACCCCAAAAATACGAGTATCCAGTTTTATGGGACACAAAGCTCATTCCTCGAATTATTTCTTGAAAAATGCGTAATTTTTTATTGCCCCGACGATCGTAATAAGGATACAATAGAACTGAAAAACGGCAAAATACAAGGGCACGAAATGGGTACGAATATTTTTACGAGAAAACTATCTCCTAAACAAACTTTATTCATCAAAAAAAAAAAATGGTACAAAACGATGCTGCATGGTGTGGTGCCTTAAGTCACCGGAGTGTCATGTTTCGCAGGACTGGTCGTACGTGTTCAAAACGCCAACGATATGCAAGTACGCGGGTTCGTCGAAGTACGCGCCGCTGGCGACGCTGCCGAGTCAGCTGCTGCCCCCGGTGCGCGTGCCGGCCGACGCCGTCTACCGGCCCAGCCGGCGCGCGGGCGGCGAGGCGGAGGCGGAGCGGCGGCCGTCGCCCGCGCGCCGCTCGCCGTCGCCCGCCGCCGCGCCGCCGCCGCCGCGCGCCGCGCCGCCGCCCTCGCCCGCGCGCCGCTCGCCCGCGCCGCCGCCGCCGCGCGCCGACCCGCTGCTGCTCAACGTGCTGCTCGCCGACACCGCGCTCAACGTCTTCCGCGACCGCAACTTCGACAGCTGCACGCTCTGCGTCTGCAGCGAGGGCCCGCGCGGCTTCGTCGGCAACATCAAGGGCGCCGACGCGTGCGCCTACCGGACGGCGCGCCCCGACCGCCGCGACCGCGACTCGCCCGCGCCGTACGACTCGCCCTCGCCGGAGCCCTCGCCGCCGCCGCATGACGATGAGCCCGTGCGCTGCACGTGCGGCTTCAGCGCGATCGTGAACCGGCGCCTCGCGCACCGCGCGGGCCTCTTCTACGAGGACGAGTCGGAGATCACGGGCGCCGCCGAGGACCCGGCGGACGCGCGGCGCGGCGGCGGCGCGTGGGAGCGCGCCGGCGGCGGCCTCGACGGCGCCGCCGTGCTGGACATGGTGCGCGAGCAATGCCAGGCGCCGGGCGGCGAGGCGGGCGCCCTGGCGCGCGCCGCCCGCGACGCCGCGCGCCTCGACGCCGCCGCCGCCGACGACGACGCGCGTCTCAACCGGCTCGAGTTCGCCGACGGCGGCGAGGCGGCTGCCGAGGCGCTCGCGGCCGCGTGCGGCGCGCAGCTGCCCGCGGGCGCCGCCGCCGCGGCCGCGCACCGCTGGCCGTTCGTGGGCGCGCGCGGGCCGCGCTCCTCGCGCGACGTGTTCCGCGTGATGCGCCGCCTGCGGCCGCTGCTGCAGCGCGCCGTGCGCGACGACCGCCGCCGCGACGCCGTCAGCGGCCCGCTCACCTGGCGCCAGTTCCACCGGCTCGCCGGCCGCGGCGAGGACCTCTGCGAGCCGCAGCCGGTGCCGTTGCTCGTCGTCGGCCACGACCGCGACTGGCTGACGCTGTCGCCGTACGCGCTGCACTACTGGGACCGGCTGCTTCTCGAACCGTACTCGCGCTCGCGCGACGTCGCCTATCTCGTCGTCGCGCCCGACTCCGAGGCGCTACTGCCGCGCGTTCGCGCCTTTTTCAAAGAATTGTCGACGGCGTACGAGACGTGCCGCCTCGGCCGGCACGCGCCGCTGACGCGCGTGTCGCGCGACGGCGTCGTGCGCGCGGCGCGCCCTTCGCGACTAGCGGCCGAGACGGACGACGATTGGCTCGGCCCGCTGCCGGACACTCCGTGCGCGGAGATCCTCAAAGCGTACGCTGCAGCCGTGCGCACTTCGCTCGCGCCGCAGCTCGCGTCGTTATCACTCGACCGTTCGCTGCTCGAACCGGAGGTTCGCTCGCCGAATGGCTCCCCGGACGCGATGCCGCCCCCCTCGACGCCCGATCATCCCGCCGCACCAAACAGTCAGAGCGACCTCGGTGAGTTTTTTTTCTATTGTTTTCTATCGCTTTCCGCGTCTTTTTAATAAATAAGCGTCGTTGCGTCGCTCGAGGAGTCGTAACGCGGCGGCGCGGGTGCGAACGCGGCGACGGAGAAAGAAAGGATGCGTGTCCGCCGGCCGCAGGGGCTTTCGGGCGCGAATAAGGGGGCCTCGTTGCGTTGCAGAAGGGGAGGCTAACGCGGCGGCCGTGTTGCCGGACGTGCTGGGGTATTAGGACGTCAATAAGGGAAGCGTCATTGCGTCGCACGAGGAGTCGTAACGCGGTGGCGCGGGTGCTAACGCGGCGGCGCGGGTGCGAACGCGGCGGCGCGGGTGCGAACGCGGCGGCGGGGAAAGAGGGAAGGCGTGTCCTTCGGGCGCGAATAAGGGACCTCGTTGCGTTGCAGAAGGGGAGGCTAACGAGGCGGCCGTGTTGCCGGACGCGCTGCGGCATTAGGAGTTCAATAAGGAAAGCGTCGTTGCGTCGTACGAGGAGTCGTAACGCGGCGGCGCGGGTGCGAACGCGGCGGCGGGGAAAGAGGGGAGGCGTGTCCTTCGGGCGCGAATAAGGGGGCCTCGTTGCGTTGCAGAAGGGGAGGCTAACGCGGCGGCCGTGTGGCCGGACGCGCTGGGGCATTAGGGCGTCAATACGGGAAGCGTCATTGCGTCGCACGAGGTGTCGTAACGCGGCGGCGCGGGTGCGAACGCGGCGGCGGGGAAAGAGGGGAGGCGTGTCCTTCGGGCGCGAATAAGGGGGCCTCGTTGCATTGCAGAAGGGGAGGCTAACGCGGCGGCCGTGTTACCGGACGCGCTGGGGGCATTAGGGCGTCAATAAGGGAAGCGCCGTTGCGTCGCGTGGAGTCCTAACTCGATGCGTTCGCGTTGCAGAAGCGGAGGCGCTGGGCGCGCTGGGCGGCGGCGCGGGCGCGGCGGGCGCGGCGCCGGAGGAGGAGGAGGAGGCGTGTCCGCCGGCCGTGGTGCTGTACGTGCTGGAGCCGTCGGGCGCGGCGGGCGCGGGCGGCGCGGAGGAGCGGCGCGCGAGCTGCGCGGCGCTGCTGCGCATGGCGGCGCGGCTGGCGCGCGCGCTGCCCGAGGCGCTGCGGCCGGCGCTGGCCGTGCGGCTGCTGGCGCTCGACGCACTGGCGGGCGCCGGCTGGGGCGCGGAGGAGCCGCGCGCGCTCGCCCCGCGCCGTCTTCCTGCAGACGCGTCGCCGCCTCACGCACCAGCCCCAGATCAAGTCGCTCACGGGCTTCGGCACGGCCGCCGACGCCGACCTGTTCCTCGAGTCCAAAGACGTGAGTAGAATTTATATGTGAGAACCTGTTATTGGCTCTCATTTATTATTTTTTTTTTATTTTTTTTTTTTTTTTATTTAGGTAAAAAACAGTCATAAACAAATGTTTTTACAAATACACTTAAACAAATAGACCTACATTACCATTAATTTTAACAAAACTTGTAAATGTAGCCACAACAATATAAATGTCTAGTCGGATCGAACTGTTTTCATTTAGTACGAGTACCCTACCTAAATTATTAACTGTAAACTAAAACTAATGCAACAACAAATCACTCAATTGTTTCCTAAAAGTAATTAATGACACTGAGAATATATCTATGTCGTTCAAAACTTCATTATAACACATGCAAGAGCGTCTGAAGAAGGTATTTTTTGCGTAGTTTGAATGAAAAGGGGGAATATAGAAAGTATCTTTTGAACGTGAGGAGGAAGACCGCGGGATTTTAAAAAGAATTTTTTCCAAAAGGGGTGCAGAGTTGATGTTGTTATGAATAATTTTATATAAGAAAATGCTGTCTAAGAATTTTCGTCTTGAATACAGAAAATGCATTTTGTGTGTTGTTACTCTCTCTGCGTAATCGGTGCAGAGGCTACCTGTCCGAAAGTCTAATGATTTTAAACATTTCTTTTGTACCCTCTCAATCCTATCTACGTGAACAGCATACTGGGGACTCCAAACTACACTTCCGAATTCTAGGACACTACGAACAAATGCATTGTAGAGTATTTTAATGGTGTTGCCTCTGGCAAAAGGTTTACTTATGCGCAGAATCAGTCCGAGTTGTTTAAAAGCCTTAGCTACGATCTTATCAATGTGAAGGTTAAAGTGCAGTTTGGAATCCAGGGTAATGCCTAGATCACGAATGTTGGTAACTCGGGTTAAGTTATTACTGGATATTTTGTAATCATAAATAATTGGATGATGCTTTCGGGTGAATGTTATGACGTTACATTTATCCGTATTTAAAATTAGTTGATTATCCTTACAATAGTTCTCAAAGCTTAATAAATCCTGATGCAAATCTTCACAATCACCAAGACCTTTAACAATTTTGAATATTTTTGTATCGTCTGCATAAAGCAAGTGATGCGACTTATTAAAACACGGTCCAATATCGTTTAAATATAAAGTAAATAGAAAAGGGCCAAGGTGGGATCCCTGAGGAATTCCTGACGGAACATTAAGAAACGAAGAGCGGTAACCTTTAAGGGCGACGGCTTGACTACGATTGTTTATATAGGACTGGATCCATCTTAGCAGGTCGCCGTGTATACCGAATTTCGAAAGTTTTTGTATAAGGATAGAATGACTAATTTTGTCAAAATTATTATTTAAGTTGTTATTTAATATTTTATATGGCTGTGGGTTTTCCTTAAAATAAATAAATAAATAAATAAAATTTATTTTCATATTTTCGTTTTACATAAATTCGCGTGGAAGAAATTAGCGTGCGAGTTTCGTTTCGTAAATAAAACGTCTGCGCAGGAGCTGAACCGGCAGGCGTACCGGCCGTACGGTCCCGCGTGGGTGCTGGCGCCGCCCAAGGCGCTGCGCGACGTGGCCGAGTGCTTCGGCGCGGGCCCGCGGCCCGAGGCGGGCGCCGTGCTGTACCTGGCGTACTGCCTGTCGGCCGACCAGAGCTGGCTGCTGGCGGCGGCGACGGACGCGCGCGGCGAGCTGCTCGAGACGGCGGCCATCAACGTGGCCGTGCCGGGGCGGCGGCGCCGCGGCTCCGCGCCGCAGCCGCCCGCGCGCCGCCTCGGCCTCGCCAAGCTGATGGACTTCGCGCTGGGCGTGATGTCGTGCCACGCGCGCCCCTGGCGGCTCGTCGTCGGCCGCGTGGGCCGCGTCGGCCACGGCGAGCTCAAGGGCTGGTCGTGGCTGCTGTCGCGCAAGAACCTGCTGCGCGCGTCGGCGGCGCTGCGCGACGTGTGCCGCAGCTGCGCGCTGCTGTACCCGGGCGGCGCGCCCTGCGTGCTCTCCGCCTGCCTCGTCAGCACGGAGCCCGACGCGGCGCTGCGGCTGCTCGCCGACCGCTTCACGCCCGACGAGCGCTTCTCCTCGTCGACGCGCTCGCAGCTGCACACGCCGCGCGACGTCTCCTGCACGCACATCCTCGTCTTCCCGACGAGCGCCAGGGCGCAGGTGAGACCCTTCCTCCCTTCGCTCGTTTTCGACGTTCGATTGCATTCGTCGTACGGAAAGACGTTTCGCGTCATTTAGAGACCGAAAGTATTCTCTGTAATATTTTCGGAACGTCGAATGAAACAACGCCGAAACCGAGAGTGCATTTTTCGACGTAATATAATACGAATAGGAATCGTCGATTGCTCTCGATCGTATCCGTATTTTGGACGAACTGGACGCCTTCTTTTCTCCTTTGGCAGTCGTCGCAGAAGGCGTTCCAGGACGAGCACATCAACGGCATCGACGACGACCTGTTCTCGGAGCTCAACGAGGACATCGGCGAGGACGCGGACTTCTCGGACATCTTCGACGCGCCGTGGCCGGGCGCGTCGGGGCTCAGCCCGGCCGGCAGCCCGGCGGCGGCGCCGCGGCCGCCCAGCGAGGGCTCGTCGCGCGGCGCGGCCGACGACGAGTCGGGCCCCGTGCTACAGCAGCCGCTGGCGCTCGGCTACCTCGCGTCGACGGCGCCGCTGTGCGCGATGCCCGGCTGGTGGTGGGGCGCGGGCGCCGGCGCGGGCGCGGCCGCCGCCTGCCCCGCCTTCGTCAAGAGCGCGCTGCACCTGCACTCGGCGGCCGGCGCGCCCGACGACCTGCTGGCGCCCGCGCGCGCGCCGCCGCCCGCGCCGCACCCGCTCGACTCGCACACCACCACCGACGTGCTCAGGTGAGGCCCGCTCCGACCCTTCCTCCCCCTTCCCGCTTCCCCCTCCCCTCCCGCAGACGCTCGCTCTTCCTACTACGTTTATGTTCTTGGGAGAGCACCCTCAACTAAAATTTCGCCAATGTTCTCGACGACCACGGGTCGACGATGTCCTCGGGTGAGCCCCTCGACCCCCACACTTGGTTGATGCTCTCGGGTGAACACACCGACCCCCACTCGCTTGAAGCTCTTGGGTTAATCCCTCGACACCCACTAAGCTGATTCTCTCGGATGAGCACCATGACCTTTCCCCCTGGGTTGAAGCTCTCAGGCTCACCCCTCGACCACGTCCCACTTGGGTGACGCTCTCGGATGAGCCCCTCAACCATCCAGCCCCCCCTCCCCATTGGGTTGTTGCTCTCGGGTGAACCCCTCGACCCGCACTTGTTTGATGCTCTCGGGTGAGCAGCTCAGCCCTCACTCGGCTGATGCTCTCGGGTGAGCCCCTCAACCCCCGCTTGGGTTATGCTCTCGGGGGATAAGCCCTCGACCCCCCCCCCCCCCCTGGCTGATGCTCTCGGGTGAGTTCCCCGTCTTCCACTTGGCTGATGCTCTTAGGTTAGCCCCTCAACCTCCCCCCCCCCCCCTCCCCCGGTTGTTGCTCTCGGGTGAACCCCTTGACCCCTACTTGGTTGATGCTCTTGGGTGAGACCCTCGACCCCCACTCGGTTAATGCTCTCAGGTGAGACCCTCGACCTCCACTTGGTTGATATTCTCGGGTGAGCCCCTCGACCCTCACTCGGCTGATGCTCTCGGGTAAGCCCCTCGAACCCCACTTGGTTGATGCTCTTGGGTGAGCCCTCAACCTTCCCCCCCCATCCCCCCGGGTTGTTGCTCTCGGGTGAGTCCCTCGACCCCCACTTAGTTGATGCTCTCGGGTGAACCCCTGGACCCCCACTTGGTTGATGCTCTTGGGTGAGCCCCTCAACCTTACCCCCCCCTCATCCTCCCGGGTTGTTGCCCTCAGGTGAACCCCTCGACCCCCGCTTGTCAATGCTGTAGGGTGAACCCCTCGACCCCCACTTGTTTAATACTCTCTAGTGAGCCCCCCACTTGGGTTATGCTCTTGGGAGAGAAGCCCTCGACCCCCTTTCCCCCACTGGAAGATGCTCTCGGGTTAGATTCAGATTAAGCCACAAGAAAATTTCATTTTAATAAAAGGTTAATTATTGGGACAAAAATATAAACAATGAGATTTTTAACCCCTTGATTCGCGAAGTAAAAACTCAGCCGTACCTTTTGAACATGAAACTCTCGAGCGTGAAATCGGCGCGAATCGACGGCCTTGAGAAAAACGACCATAACTTATAAACCACTATACGGATCTTAAAAAGAATAACTGTAAAATTATTGCATTGAAATTTGAAATATAAAACATTATAACCTTATCTTGTAAAACAATTAAGATAATAATAAATAAATATTACAAAGTTGGCGAACTGAAAAAACTCGCCTATTCAATCATTCTGATGTTTTTATCATAAAATACGGAAATCTATGCAAAAATTGTAAATACAGTTATGTCCTTTATTAAATGCTTTACCAAAACTATTATTTTGTTTTACTTATTTGCATACAAAAATATTTAGTTATTCAGCCAAGAAAAATTTGATGTATAGTCGTAAAAAAAAAAAAATATATATTTGTGACTACTTAGAGTCTTTTTTTATATGAAATTCTTTCAAAATAACTTTACCACTACATCACACATCTTAGAAAATGACACCAGAACTTTCAGCTTTGTCTGATATTACAAAAAATTCAAGTTTTGAGAGTTAGCGTCCGAAACTTGGTAATAAACTTTGAACGCTCATAATATAAAATTGGTTAGAGTTTTTCAAATATATTGTCTCATTATATGCTTATTATATGTCTAATAACTAATTATTATACTCCAAAGAGTCACATTTCATAGAAAAACTATAGAAAATCGCACTCAAAATATGGTAATACTCCCATGTTAATTGTCAAAACAAATTTCTATGTGCGACCTCATATTATGAAACAACTTGAAATGAGCAAAATTCGGCAAATTCTGTGATTATATGCGATGTAAATGAAATAATAGCTTTTTTATAAGCGAATTAAACCAATTTTACGTCATATTTCGCGATATTTCGGCCGTTTTACAACAAAAAAATACGGCCATTTTCTGTAACGCATGTGTTTGACCGAAGCATTTTGCTTAAAAATACGTGAAAAAAAGCAGATGGGCTATCTCAAATCAATAATGCTTGTTCATAAACTCTTTTAGAATGCAAATTACTCACGTTTCTGCAGTAAATCGACCTGAAACACTTGAAAACCACTATTTTCGTCACAAACTCGCGGCACTGAACTCCACGAACTGAACTTGACAGCTGCGGCGGCGTGACTCATATTTAGTAAAATATTTACTGGACACCGCGTTCGAGTCGCGTTCGGCTGTTGCAATTTTTCAATATCGAGGGGTATTGGCCACAATGTATGGCCCATCAGATGCGCATAGATCCGTATTTCGATTTGTAAATGGCATTTTTCTCAGCGCTGAGCGCCTCGACCCGTTGAGGTCCTCGCGTGATTGGCGGTTGGTAAGGGTGCGACCTGAGCCGGTCGACCCAAATCAGACGGGTTAAAATGAATGTAACCAAGTTCAATGTCTATTGTGAATCATTTTTTACCTTATAATTTATTTTTATCAAATTTAAGAAAAGGGCAGGGCCATGTCATTAAATATTTCTAATTCGATGATTAATATTAATCCTACGATTATTGTAAATTAGGAAGATGACGATAAATTATAAGATACCAAACAATAACATCTAAATGCTGAAAAAATAATATGAGACATGTTTCCGTTCTACCGCAGATATGTTCTGGAAGGCTACAATGCACTGTCTTGGCTGGCGATGGACAGCGATACACAGGACAGGCTTTCCTGTTTGCCGCTGCACGTTCAAATACTGATGCAGATGTACCACACGGCCGCTGCTATAATCTAAAGCCTGATCGATGGTGCCACCAGTGCAGACTTCAAATTGAGCATTTGGGGCAAGCGATACGCCCACCGCATCTTCATAATTTATTATACTAACGCGGATCGCTGCGGAGAAAACTTGGATCCGGATCGGCTTCCAGTGCAATATAGAGAAAATATAAGGAAAAATAACACCAAATAGTCGTTCTATCCATATTTTGTACCATTCACTCCTAATTCAAAGTTAGAATAAGACGGACGATTTTTTCATAAACCAATCGAATCACTATTAGTACCTAAGCTAAGCGACGAGTGCGGAAACGTCGCGGGAGTAATTTCGATGACCGCTTTAAGTATTGTACGACGCGCGACAGACCATTTAAGTTAATACCGAATGGGAATCTCAATTTTTATAAAATTTTGCCGATTAAATAGTAAGATAGATTTTATATTTTTCGATGTGGATAATGCAGTTGTATCTTATTAGCAAATCACCAATTTTCGAAATAAGTAGCGACATCGTTTTTCAAGTGAGTTCTTGCATATATTTCACTGGAAGGGTCTCTTTTGTATATTTTGTTTTGCATTTCGTGCTGTGATTTTTGGGTATGTGTACTTATAGCATCGACGCCCCGACGTTTGTTGTATTATTTTTCTATCGATTATTAGCTTTTAAAGTATAGTGCCTGTAAAATGAAATACATAATGCCTTTGAACGACTAGCGCGACTCGTTAGACTGTTTAGAATTCACTTGAAAAAGTGCGCGACCGTTTGTTGATTGATGTTTATTTATCAATGTTAAATTATTTCAATTAACTTAGTACTTGACTTACTAGTTATTATGAATTGTTAGTCTTTTTCTTTCTACTTCCATTTTTACTATTTCAGTTTAGGTTGGCAACATTGCGATTTTCTTTGATCGATCGCAGTGATTTTTCTTTTCAAAATTTCCTTCCGACGACCAAAGACGATATTGTTCCCCGTAGCGGTTAACCTAAAGGTAGAGTATTTTTCGAATACTGCATTCTGTACGAGTCCATGTTGTTATTTATTTATTTTTTAAATTATTTTCATTAATGTTTTGTCTCTCGAATCGTATTATACGAAATTGTGATGTTCTTATTTATTTATTTAATTTGCATTTTTGTTTCTGCGATACGACAACTGTGATTTATATGAATGGATATATTCTAAGAATCGATTTGAATGTGTCACCTCTTGTACTGTTAGAATTGTCAAAAGGCGAACAGCGATTGAAGAAGGCGCGGAGCAGTGGAGCTACGAGCGTCCGTGAAACGCGGGACCACTATCTAATACACAATCGTGCCGCTTTTTTTTTTTACTCCAATTCACCTATATTCGCTAATAAATGGGGACAACCCTAGCTCCATTGCAGAAAACTCCAATTTTCAATGTTTTCCCAGTTAAATATATTATGGCACCAACTAAAAAAATACTCAAAAGTTCGCTGTAAGCAGTGTTAATTATTGATACCGAGAGGAGTATGGAACTGACTTTGCCTCAATAGTAGTTATTTTTTTTTTTAGCATGCGCCTGGGTTTCATTTGTTACCTGAACTGCAAAATTACGTCATTTTGCTTGTATCATATTATAGCTTTTAAATGCCGAGGTCTCGGCCAGATAGGACGTTTTAATTCATCGTTTTAAGATTTTTTTATGTACAGAGATTGTGAATTTATATCTACGATATATATCTCGTTGACGTGCTAAAATTTATCTTTTTGTAGCGATTACTCTTGTATATTGTAGGAAAAGTTCGTAAGGGGTTCAGTTTGTATTTATCGTATACTGAAGCGAGTTTAACGACGAATGTGTATATAAGTTTTTACGTATTGTTTAGTGAGGCGGGAGACGTTTTTCGCCTAGAATGTTACTTTTTTGTTTGTCTTTATTTTGTTTATAAGTCTATTTATGTATAGCGGCGCGAGGCCTGTTAAACGGCGGTTGTTGGTTTTTATCACTGTATATTTTGCGCATAAACGTAGTACATATCGAGCGATCTGTAAATGAGTCTTTGTCGCGAGTCGTTTTCGACCCGTCGAATAGTACTTTTCCAAATGCGCTACTTATTAATTATCATGTAAATATTGTAAACTGAATTATAAACGAATCTTAAGACTAGCTGAATGTTTTTTACCAGTCGCCGCCCCCTTCGGCGCCCCAATCTTCCAATGATCTCCGCTCCCTTCCTGCCCTTCTATTTTGTTATTTGAGAAATTGTCAATTTTAGGGAATCGGGAATTGTGTAAATAAATGAGTAAGACACTCCGTGTTAGAAAATATCTTTCGATAAAGAAAACACCCGTAGCTAGAGCAATCATTAGTGAAAGATTAATTAAAAAACCGTATATGATATTAATATAACTATATATAATTATGAACCTAGGTAATTATGAATAAAATTATACATATTTAAATGAATTGTCTGTTTTATTTCTATGAAACGAACCTTTCGCTTGAAAATTGCTAAGGATACGCGACTAGCTCTGCGTAGGCAAACCTCTGAAAGTGGATTTTAGATCGGTTGAAACGACAACAAGTGGTATCTAGCGGCCCAGTGGTATAGTGGTTAGGTTGCCTGATCTTACATTGTAAGGTCCCGGGTTTGATTCCCGGCTGGGTAACCATTTTCCGTTGGGATCAAATTAACGGAATTGCATTTTCAATTCTGTCGATCGAATGCAATAACAAGACACACTTAGACATGTTACACGCACACATACATATAACACGTCATAGTAGGGTTGGTTGCAATAGATTGTCATATGACAATAAACCCGCCCATTGTGACATTTTCACAATAAAGAGTGTAAACAAACAAACAAACAATCTAGCAGAAACACTGAGTGATAGTTTGCTTATACCTGCCACTGATTATGTAGCATATTAGATTGCATGTCCTACTACGATTTGATTTGATTTGGCAACTAGGACTACAAAACGCAATGTTTAGATGTCACTCGGTTCCAAACATTGATTAATCTTCTCTTATTATGTCCAATATAACCACTCCCGTGGTATAACAGTACGGCGGTGCACTAGAGCAGTGTTCCGCAAAGTGTGTGCCGCGGCACACTGGTGTGCCGTGGCCATTAGTTAGTGTGCCGCAGAAAAAAATACAAGTTTTGTGAAGATAATGCCACCTACTCATAGCTAAGAGTTATGCGAGCGAAGCGCTTCGTTGCACGCTTTATTGCGCACTTTCAAAGTGTGCTATTGCAAATCTTTTGCCAGTTACCACAACTTACTTATGCGAATTGGGGGTTTCAACTCCCACTACGATTAAATAAAATAAAATAAAAATGCCTGAGGACCATCGTCGAAGAGAAGAGAGCAAGCCTTATCAACGATTGCTCCAAATTTTGATCGCCTGTGCTCAGTTAAGCAGGCTCATATTTCTAATTAAACATCTGTGCATATTATATTGATTTTATTATTAAATAAAAATTAAATAATCATAATCAGTTGGTATGCCGAGGAAAAATGTCAGAGTTTTGTGAAGACAATTAAACTTACACATAAGCTGTAGGTTGCAAAAGCTTTTTTCACGTCACTGGACAATATTGAAAGCTTTCGCGCTAAGTTGATGTAATGGGTCAGCCACGCTACCAAAGATAGTAATGAAATGTTCCGAAATGTCATTGCTGTCGATTCAGAAAAAAAATGCAGGCTTTGATAGTGAGACACTTGGATCCTTGGAAGTGTGACCTGCAACATATAATCTGGGCAAGAAATCCAGTCTCGGATAGCTTTTCCCTTTGTCACTTACCAATAAACGAGCAGGAAGAATTTATGGAGCTAAAAACTGATCGTACATTAAAACTAAAATTTTCCGAAACAGTGCTAGCACATGTTTGGCTGCATATAAAAAAATAATATTCACTGATTTCAAAGAGTGCTATTGCAATTCTCTTACTATTTGCCACGACTTACTTATACAAATTGGGGTTTCCAACTCTCACTACGTAAATAAAAAAAGAGAACACCTGAGGACGATTGTCGTAGAGAAGAGAGCAGCCTTATCAACGATTGCTCCAAATTTTGATCGCCTGTGCTCAGTTAAGCAGGCTCATATTTCTCATTAAACATCTTTGCATATTATATTGATTTTATTATTAAATAAATATTAAAAAATAATTATTATTTTTTTGGTGTTCCTCCAAGATTTCTTGATTTGTTAGGTGTACCTTAAACACAAAAAGTTTGCGGAACACTGCACTAGAGGGCGCTCAAAGTTATCTATACAGTAAAATAATGAGTTTTTAAATGTTCTTATTTTAATATTATATACATAAAGATGTCAATTTTTTATTTGATATACATGTTTCGATACATAATAAATACACACTTTAATATTCAGGTAGACTAAGCCCTCTGGTCCACACTTGTTTTTTTGCCGTGAAAATCTATTTTTTTGCCGTGAAAATCTACGGTTAATTCGCTAAGTCTAGACACGGTCATCGGTGTTGTATGGATCACTATGGAAGGATGTCAATGTGTGGGCAATTGACAAGAGGCGTAATAGATGGCATTCTACCTCCATTATTTCTGTGATGTAATCAGTTTATATAAAAAATGGGATGGATGGCACTAGTGTATTGAATGTTATTATTGTTATCATTGGTTAAATTATTGGGGTTTTGTTTTATAATCAATCAGTCCTCAGTGTTATTATAGAAAGCCAAATAAATCACTATAAATTTCGCCGTCAATGCTATCAGTGTCACCTGCCTTTTGCTGACACATAAGGGTTGCCACATCTTGCTATGGAGTTCAGAAATCTGATACCCATATATAATTTATTTTTGATATTTGTTTTTTTGGAGGACCACATTTTAGGGCAATTTAGTTTTATTAGCATTTTACTAAAACTTTTACATAATTTATTGTAATATTAGTCCTGTCCACGCTAGAACGGGCCAGTCCCAGTTGGGTGATAGAATTAAATAAGCAGAAGGTTAAGGTTTTGGCTTTCGGTTACTGTTATTTTAGTAAGCAAAATCAATGTTTTATAGTAATTAATTCTTAAATAAATCAATGAATACTGATACAGAGTGCTAGGTTATGTAAGGATTGATGGAAGTGAGACTACCTAGTCAGGAGTCAAAGAAGACAAACGTTTCCATCTTGTGAAATAAATATATTCTATAAAATGATCAATTAAACATATAAACGCATCCTCTTTCGACAGGTGAAACTATCCAGCTACTGTGCATTCATAAGTACATATTAAAACTTTTTGAATGCCCGCAATTATGAGATGTTACCCAAAACCTTAATATAAAGGTAAAGAAAATAGGTATGAAATAGTCGATCTTAAAAGTAGAAACACTACGTACTCGGTCTTCTTTGTTGTCGTATGGCAAAATAGAATCTAGTGAAGACTAGATATTTTGTACAATTTGAATGAGATTCCGGGCAAGAAGGTGCATATCTACAGATTCTTTAGAGCCCTCTCCTAAACTATGACGATATGCCAGTGCTGTTCTTTATTTCTATAAGACGATTAACGGTGCTTCATCTTGCTTTTGAGGTTTGTGTCGGTCATCTTTGCTGGCGGGGCTCGATGCTGTTTCCGATTTATTTTGATTTTGAAGCTGTTTCTGTCTGTAATCGCTGCGGTCTGCGAGGATTTTTCTCCCATACGCATTGTGAAGCTGACGGAAGCTGATCCGGTCGCGGGGGACATGTTCTTGATTTTTAACCGAGTCTTTACCTGAAAATTAGGAAAATAAGTCATGAGAAAGCAGCTGGTTGGTAATGATAAATTATATAGTTAGATTTGGTTTTGCGCATACTAGAGCCTAATAAAGCAACAGTACAGGAAGGATGGTACAGTCCATGTTAGATTTCTCGGTCCCTATCCCACAGGGTCAGTGTTCCATTTATTGAATTCCAATGCACTGAAACCAAAAAGGGATAGAAATCATAATCCTTTAATGGATTTCTATCACCTTTTGGTTTCAGTGCATTGGTGTTCAATAAATGGCCTCTGAATTATTTCTAGGTGCTCTATTTCTCTCTTAAAGTATGGATTCCATACTTGTTAGGAGTACTTGAGGAGCGGGCAAACATGGGTTTTATAGAGCTTGAGGAAAAGATCGCTGGTGATAAGAGAAAAAGCATTTCTTATTAGATATAGAAGTGAGTTTGCTATCTTAATTATATCGATTAAGTGGGTTTCCCATTTGAGGTCCTAGTGATGCCGAAGTCTTTCTGAATTATAACTGATTGTACTTTTTTCCCCCCTCGATCCGACATCCAGGTGAACTGACACAGGAATTGACAAGGTGTCAATTCCTGTGTCAGTTCAATGGTGTCAATTCAGTGAATGTGTAATTCGAGGGTTTATGTACTTTCATTTCATCACACCCATAAATATGTACAGCAGGCTGAATAACACTGATTCCAGAATAAAATCTGACTATACTTACTATTTGAGCTGCTCGTAGTGGTTGTAGCATTTGAATCGGACGATTTGTTGAACGGGTTGTACCGCTGTCCTCTTGGAGGAATCTTGGGGCCGGTCTCCTCTTTAACTTCTTCCGGGACAAAAGTCATCGCTTCTGCAAACATGGTTATAAAAAGTAGAGTTTCTGCTTTTGACAGTATAGGGTGTCCAGAGGGAACATTCAAACTTTAAAAGTGTGCAATTTGTATAAGCGCGAGAGGGGGGACTAAGGTAGAAAATTAGTGTTTCTATTTTTTGACATATCTCCTTCAACCACAATACACTTTTCATATTGTTTTTTCGATGCTTCGATCCCATGGAAATAGCAATTCGGACATTGCTGTTAAAGTACTACAAAATAGCAGGTGGTATGGACCTCGACATCGGATGAACATTTTTTGCTTTTCTATCTTGATTGATTGAATATACTTTATTCGCACTTAAAAATTAAAAGACAAAAATGCGAGCTTATTGCCACATGGCACTATCTTCCAAATTACGTAATACAGTAATACGTAATACAAAATACAGTGCAGTGGTTGTGTGCAATCGTACAGTGCAAATGGTTGACTGTAAGATATCGCTATCGCGATAAGTCCGCCATTTGTGCATAAATTGTCTTTTTTATAAAACCAGTGTAATATTCATTAAGTTATGTTTTTTTATAGCACAATAAAGTTATTCTATTCTTTTCTATTCTATAGTGGTTAACCCGCTCAGCACGTAACATCCCATTGGGGACATTTATGTCGGCCGCCTAAAGCCCGTAATGTCCGCTACCGGACAAAGCGCTCGCCGCTGCGAAAAATGCAATTTACGATTCGAAACGTCGTACTATATGCTTTCTGACGGCGCAATGATATGGCCAAAATATCTTTAATTCAAGATTTCTGTGTGGCAATATCGAACGGTGATTTAAAAAGTGAGCATAGACGTCAAAACGGCAGTGTCCATCGGCCACCGCCGCGGCCGCGTATAGTTCCGCGAAATGGTTGATAAAAACAGTGTTTTGTGCAGTGTTTTGTGCCATTTACTGGAGAACAGTGAGTAATTTGCATTTTTAAGTAGTTTAGGCATGAGGATTAGTCAATTGAGATAGTCCATTTGCTGTTTTTCACGAATTTTTAAAGAAAACACTTCGGCGACAACAAACGGCTCGCGAAAAAATGGTTGTTATTATTTTGTAATGTTTATGAAATATCCCGATATATTGCGAAATATGACGTAATGTCGCTTTAATTTACTAACAAAATAAGTATTGCTTCATTTACATCCTAAGTTATCACATAATTAGGCGTATTTTGAAAATTATATCTTGTTTTGTAAAATGAATCGCGCAAAGAAACTTGTTTTGATAATTACTATGAGAGAAAAAAGTGCGATTTTCCATAGTTTTTCGATGAAATGTGACTCTTTGGAGTATAGTAATTAGTTATTAGACATATAATAAGTCTATGATAAGACAATATAATTGAAAAAATCTAACGAATGTTATATTATGAGCATTCAAAGTTTATTATTAAGTTCGGACGCGGAAACTCTCAAAACTTTAGATTTTTCTATAATATCAGACAAAGCTCAAAGTTCTGGTGTGATTTCTAAAAAGTGTGATGTAGTAATAAAGTTATTTTGAAAGAATTTCATTTAAAAAAATACCATAAGTAGTCACAAATTAAAAATTAAAAAAATTTTTTTTTACGAGAATACATAATTTTTTTCTTGGCTGAATAAATAAATATTTTTGTATGCAAATAAGTAAAAAAAAAATATCGTTTTGGTAAAGCATTTAATAAAGAACATAACTGTATTTACAATTTTTGCATATTTTACGTATTTTGTGTCAAAAAAATCGAAATGATTTTATAGGCGAGTTTTTTCAGTTTGCCAATTTTGTAATATTTATTCATTATTATCTTAATTGTTTTACGAGATAAGGTTATAATGTTTTATATGTCAAATTTCAATGCGATCATTTTTCTCTTTATCTTTTTTAAATCCGTTTAGTGGTTTATAAGTTATCATCGTTTTTCTCAAGGCCGTTGACTCGCGTCGATTTTTTGCCCGAATATGTCGCGCGCAAAAGTGATAGGTGAGTTTTTACTTCGCGAGAGGAGGGGTTAATGCATTGTCTACACTGGTTATATGTATTCCATATTATTGTCTGACATAAGGAAAAGTTATTAGCAAATAGGTAATGAAGAGTGCACATTTATTTAAGGATTCTTATTCCCTGGTCACAAAAAATCCCACCCAAAATTATTCATTTTGTGAGTTTTTTCAAATAATTAATCTCATATGCTGGAGAAGAGAGGCGCCAATGTCAAGTTTTTGCCCAAGCTCTGAAAAATCATAGATCCGGGGCTAGTCACCGCTCCAGCTCACTACTGCAGCTCCTCACTGCAATTAAGGTGACATGATACCTGGGAATGACCATATCTAAATTTAAAAAAATATATAAGCACTAATTTAACCGCTAGAATGCTAATAGGCACATAATACATATGCTAATACATAATACATGCCACCGATTGATGGTTTTCCATTGCGACAACTCGCAGGTAGCCGATCTCCGTATTTATGCAATGATGTAATTATATGCGGGGTATAAGTAAGCGAACTAAGGTCAGGCTGGTTCGAGCTCTGGTTTTCTCCATCTTTCTCTATACATCGGAGACAGGGACCCTGAAGGTTCGGATACGCACCAAAATCAATAAAATAAAATACAAACGGAGCTGCCATGGAATTCACCGACCAAAAATCGGACCCATCATATATAATTATTCTGGGAGGTGAAGGGTTCGAGCACTGGAGATGTGGTGCTGGCGTAAAATGCTGGGATTCCCCATGGACAGCACGCTGCACCAACAAATCTGTCCTGGAAGACCTCGACATCCAAGTAAGGCTCTCCACCTTATGCATGCAGTTCTTCGGTCATGTTGCCAGGAGAAACCCAGAGAATCTGGAGAAAATGCTTTCAGGGGGTCAAGTGGAGGGAAGAAGAAGCAGAGGCAGATCACCAGCCAGATGGAACAACCTCATCAAAGAAGTTACAAAAGGGTCAATACAATCTGCGATCCGCCATGCAGAAGACAGGTCGATGTGGAGGAGCCTCGTAGGCAAACTGTTGTCTAGAGGCCACGTTCCTAAGTAATAAGGGAGCGACGGAGAAGAAGAATTATATGCAAAAAAAGTTGCCTTCATTGAATAAGCCACCATCATACATTAGTATGCGTGCACTAATACCCTCTACAAAGCCATTATCGAGGGTTGAAAACATGCTGTCGTGTTTCATTGCCATGGCTAGCTTTCTAAGGGTTAAAAAAGTTTCTAACCGAACCCTTTGATAAGTAACCAATTTATAGTTTAGACTCAAAAAAAGTTGTTCATTGCCTTGGACATTCACGCTTTAAACTGATTTCGAAAACGTTTAGGCGCGATTACTCCTATAATATAAGCGGTGAGTTGTTTTATTTTTATTTAATTATACTGACTTGCTAATTCTCTAGTGTAGCACTTAGCCACATTTTTAAATTAGACCCTAAATTAATTACAATTAATTAAAACGTGAGAGCGCCCGCCTGCTCGCCGTCGCATACGCACGTGGCTGACGCTTTATCAACGCTGTATTTTTATTGGTCAAACCCTACAGCAGTGACCCCGCTTATTTCTTCGCGGGTCCCCCCATTTCAGATATTTTTCTCAGGTAGTATATCGTCTTAACAAACCCGCATCGAATGAGATACTCTTGGAACCCTTTGAAAAAATCACACGCTTTTAAAATTTGACCTTTTCCGCTGGATACCTGTATATCCGCTAACGCACCTTCCATGGCATCCAACTGCCGTTGAAGTTCGACAACCATCAATTTCATGTAGTCGTATCCAGCGCAGGCTAATGCCTTCATCCACTGCTCCATAGAGTCCTGAGAATCCGCGCTGAGGACGTATTCCCTGCTGCCGCGGCCGTGGAACATGATTTTGAAACTGAAATATTCATCTTCGGCCAGTTCTGCAATAAAAAGACATTTGAGACAGTTTTGCCATGTTTCGATCTCTGTATAATAAATAAGTAATCATTTCTTTATTGCAAATTGTAAGTAGGTCGTACAAAACCGATAGTTACTATTATATGTGCTACAGTTTACCTATAAGATGTACAATATTTACTATAATTAAATATATATATTGACTTCACAAGTTGAATGAAAACAAATCCGAAAAGTATTAAGGTTTAGACATATTAACAAATATAACAATTGTAATCTAAAAATTATTATAGTAAATTTCCATTTATATATATTAAGTAAAAAGTAAATTTGAATTTAAATTGTAATGTCTTTGTAGGAAGTAGAATAAAACATAAATAGGATTAAAACGTCTGATAATTACAATAAGAATATGTTATAATATTTGTCATTATCGGTTAAAAAGTCAATCACGCTGTAATGGGATTTATTTTTGAGCCAGCGCTTTAATGTCTGTTTGAATCCTAGTTGTTGAATTGATTTCATGTTGTCAGGGGCGGATCTATATAAGGGCGTTTTGGGCTGCAGCCCAGGGCCCCGTGGATATAAAGGGCCCCAGCCTCCATTGAAAACAATGGACAATATTGTGAACCGAGTTCCAACCGAGGCTGGTGCCTTATCAATAGGTAACTAGTAATGAATGTTTGTTTAAATTTTACCTATATTAACTAGCTATACAATTAATATCAATACTTGCTTAATTAATCCCTAAACTTGTGAAGTAAAAACTCAGCCGTACCTTTTGCATTCCGGAAGGGACGTTACACATTCTAGGGGGCTACTAATTAAGATATTATTACAATTAGTATTAATGTTGCTTAGTTTAATGTTGTTTAGTAGCAATAGCATTAGTATTAATGTTGTTTAGTAGCAACGTTTTCTTACGCTAATCGATTTGTCTATTTTTAGTGAAAAGTTAAATGTCCTACAGTTGTGTTTGTAAGTCTGTCATATAAAACAAATAAAATATTGTATTTTCCTCTTTATTTCCTATATTGTGTACCTAAGTGACCTAGACATTATTATCATAATTGCCAAAATGGCAATTAGTTGATTAATTAGGCAGGCCCCCAAGTAATAGTTAGCCCAGGGCCCCACAAACGCACGGTCCGCCCCTGGATGTTGTGTAGAACACAATGCAAGATATCCGGATTATTTTTAATAGAGTCACAACATTCCAGTATATATAGAGACGGCACAGTCAACATACTGGTGAAACGAGGCCTGCGGGAAGTGTCTGGCGCTACTCCGTATAGAAGTCGAACACAGGACTTCTGTATTTTGAATATTTGTTGGACTTCTGTTGAGTTGCCTCACATTACTTATATGTGAGACCTGGTATGTGATAAAAAATCGAATTAGCGATTTTTATTGTTATTGGTGTAAAATCACGCTCCGGATCAATCCGTCCATGTCCCGAAAGCTCAAAGTTTTCTCGTAATTCTCATTGCAGTGGCATCTCGTAGGTGAGTTAATGATTTTATCTGGTGATACCTCTTAGAGCCGGTCCACACGATGCGGTGCCGCACCGCAAAGATTTCGCCGTATAAGTGTACACACGTACAGTGCACGGTGCGGCGCCGCAACGTTACTGCGACGCCGCAGTAGGCGAATAGTGTTGTAGTTAATTGTACGTAGAACTAGTGAAATGAGGTAGTCAATGCCAATATCTTCTTCGTTAGTACTCATTTTAAACACTTCGATTAAAAATTAACAAATACGTGAAAACAAATGAAACAGGCAAACATGTTCCCCTCTTCGACTCTTCTTCGACTGCACTTAACAACTGAGCGTTGCCGCTTCGGCGCAATATCACTGGTTTGCGTGCGGTGCGATGCTGGAACGCACCGTGTGACATACCATAGATATTTGTATGTAGGACGACGCAGCAGCACCGCTCAGGCGCCGCGCCGCAACCGCACCGCACGTGTGGCCCGGCCCTTACGTGCTTAGTAGTGATTCCTCGGAAACGACAACTTTTTTGACAGTTTAATTATTAGTACTGTAAACTAACATATATTTTTTAATTTTGTCACTTTTACACAGCAAAAAAAAAACATCTCGTGAACGGTTTTTTTTCTATGTCCTGAAAAGTTTGCTTGTTAGCGCGTACTCACATATAGAGCGACGATATTATCCTGATATAGTAATGAAGTGGAAGCCGCTCGGGGAGTCAAAGGTTCAACGAGCCCAGCCATATTAGGACAAAAAAGATATCTCACCAATCGTACAACCCTCCAAAAAAATCGCTCCGACGGGCTCCTTGTCGCCTTTTTTCTCGAAGTAAAAGAGCAAATTCCCCTTCAGCACGAACCAGCGACGCTGGAAAGACTTATTGACGTCGCCACGCTTGTTGAGCCATCCATCACGATCGACCGGAGTAAGAGACGTCGCAAACGCCGACAAATTCTTCACATTTACTTTCATTATCACATCATAATATGCACCAACGTAAGCGCGTTGCACCGCGTTTATCGAAAACGGGTCTACATACAAAATAAGGATGCAATAAGCTGTTTTAAAACGCAACAACAAACAAAGTAAGCAAAGGAGTGTCAAAAAAAGTAGTCCTCCCGACCGTGGACGTCTTTGGCCGTCTGCACGTTAGCCAATGCTTTGGGCGCCGCCTACGTCTTCTCGCTCATTCCCATACATTTTTCACACCACAGTGGTGCTGCTTCGATTCCACGTTAGCGATGCGCCCAAGCATTGGCCGTGTAAAGCGGGATGAAGCATAGACTGATAGGAAGATAGCATACAAAATAACATGCATCATCAAATGAAAACAATTGACAGAGAGACGACCCTCGAGCCGTATATATTTATCGCAACTATGTATGGTATCTGACATTTTGACCATTTCACTTTTAACCACCAATTTTACTTGTCAATTTATCTATTACACATTTTGGCAAAGTCTTATAACATACATGAAATACTTCCGGAACCTTGTTCATATATGAACTAATACAAATATAAATGTTAACTAATATATTAGATAATATAATATTTACTGAACATAATACGATTCCGGATACGTTTTTGGATTAAAAAAGAGTACCTAATTTAAACAAAAGTTGTTAACTTTGCTACTGACTACTATTATTAGGTACTCACCACGGTATTTACTGTGCGGTGCTTTCATTTCACTCGTAGGAAACTGTCCATTGTTTCGTATGCAAACAGTTAGTTGTGAAAACGTCATTTTCCAGCTCCGGACTTCAAAGACTTTTTAAATTTTGTTTAGATGGTTTCTATAATAACCCATTAGGGTTTCCTTTTTCTTTTTATTTCCTTCGATTGTTGTTTTAAATTATAATAATTCCATCTGTCGCCGCCAAGCATCATTTTATAATGCACGATTCTTGTAACTTATGTGTCTCGCATCCCACAAGCATGGATCTGTTTTCAGAATTTCGACAAACGCAATGACTTCCTCGTTAGTCCACTCCATATATTATCGAAGACAAACACGGGCGATACCATCGCTCTCACGGTGCGCAATGACACACGTAGTGTCGCCGCTTCAATGCATTAATTTTCGCGTTAAATCTCTTTGATGTACCGCCACTCGAGGTATCGCCTAACGTCAAACGGCAATGTGAATGCCGTTGCAAAATTATCGCGATAAGTCATGGCTGCACTAACGTTAAACGTCCATCATGAATCATCGCAATAATTAACGGCGTTTCCTGTTAGTGTGGCTCCAGCATTAGGAAGAAGAAGGCTAATGTGCGTATGTGCATATCTCTATGTCCACAATGTTATCTTTCAAAATATAAATATAATGGTTGAAAAGGGTCTGCACCGAGTGTATCTATTTGGTTTGTGCGTTGTCTATTTAAAGAGATTTTTAAGTTGTTTTTTATGTCTGCTGGAACAAAAAAAGGAGATACGTTAGTTGAGACAGGAGGGATGAGACCGTCAGTCAATAATCCAAAACTATTTAAAAAATTATCATATCGCTTTCTATTTCATATCATTATGAATAATTTTAGCTTTTATGTACAATAAAAATAAATGAATAATGGTATTAATAGATGTAATAATAAAAAAACGCTTTATTCGTAAGAAAAGGCGAGTTTATTGCCCGCAGGCAATATTTTGGAGCTAACCTAAGTATACCTAACACTACTATTGTAACGGGTAATTAGAATGCAAATTTACCGCTTTTGTTTTTATAAAAGTTCATATTTCAGTAAGTAATACTAAATATACTTGAAATGAACTTAAATGCATGCAATATGGGTAGTAAAACTGATAATAATGAATACCGTCTCCACTAATTCTGCGATTTTATATCATCCGCCAGTATCAGGCCAGTTAGCCAATCAGCCGCCACTCAACGCAGAATACCACATCGAGTTGCGTTGCTGACTTCCTATCTGAAACCGGGCTGTCAGATTCACCGGGACTCTATTTGTAGCAGTTCGAACAATTTTGGTTAGGTGGCACTATGAGTATTTTAAAGGCGCCATGCTCGACATCGGTCGCCAGAAGGTTGGGTGAAATGGCGTTTGGCGGTGAACTCATACTTACCTGGCGTGGGGGAGACCGTGATCAACAAGGCGGTTCCCCCAGGGTGAGGCCCTTCCATTGCACTGCGGTTGGGCTTGACCCCTGCGATTATCCCTAATGCGGATAACTCGGGCGCGTAATTTTTGGTAGTGGGGACGAGCGTACGCGCCATCCCCGATCATTATCTAATTGTTTCGTATATAATTTACGTAAGTTTGTTTGTTTCTTTTTGATCAAGTCAAGATTTGTTTGCGGTCTGATCAAGATGTCTATATTTGTTTCTAGTCTTTATTGTGAAATTTTCGCATTGTGCGGGTTTATTATTATACGACAATCGTTTACAGCCAACCCTACATGGAGTGTTTATGTGTAACGTGGTTGTTTCTTGATATTGCATTTGACCGTCAGAATTAAATATTCGAATGGAACATTTAAATTTTAATCGTGGTCGCTTTATCATTAGGTGATATAATCTTAGCACCAACTTTTTAACTGTTGTAATCTACTTCCGGAATAGACTTTTTACCCAAAATTGTCGATTATTCCTAAAATGAATTATTAAGCTATTGCATAGCTTTTATCGCGGGCCTAGGCCAGCGCGGCGACCGAATGAAGAAATTTCTTAACGAAAATGAATTATTTTAAACTGATAATTACGTCTAAATGAGTACTGCTTAAGATTCCAAAAAAATATATGTTAAACAAGAACATTTTCTTAATAATCTTAGCTTTTAATATTTTAGATTTTGTTTATATTACATAGTGTAATTAATTTGTGAAATTAGGTCTAACCGAATACAAAAACAACTACCTACTACGCAAATACTATCTGGCGTATTATTATGAAACCTGCACCATTTTAAAGATAATTTAATTATCTATCTTTTTATCTACGAATTTTTTCGAATAGTCAAAGAATATTATCCGGTTTTTTTGCTTTATCGAATAAAATTCGTGCGCTCTATCGGAAGACGTTTAAATTATTCCGAATCGATTCGGAATAATTTCAACGTTTTCCGATAGAGCGCAGTTATCTGATATCAGAAAAAAATTCTTCATACTGCATAAATAAAATAGATAAATAATTATAATTGCATAAGTTGTTAAAAAATGCTATGCAATAGCTTTACCGCGGCAGTCCCCGAGTGCCACACGTATTTTTTTTGATATAATCACATCTGAGAAATCTCTACTCATCTGAGAAAACTAAATAATGTTGTGAAAACGACACGATCTCCGATTAATTTAGGGGATTTAGGGATTATGATTATTCTGTGTGTCTGTGCGTGTGTGTCTCCACGATAGCGCCCAAACGCTTCATCCCATTGTGCTAAATTTTAGCATGCAGGCATCATTTGGTTATGGCAAGAGTAGGGAAGATTTTGGTTGACATCGGTCCAGCAGGAGGCGCGCTAGCCATACTTCAGTATCGAAATATTGGAAGACTTGAAATTCGGTACACACAGATGCGTTGTTGGTCCAAGACCACATTGTGAAGTTTTGGTTGGAATATCTCATATACAAGCGACAAAAATATTTTTTAAACACCGACATGTTTAATAACAGAAATACAGACTCGAGCTCCCCTGTGGATGACCTACCAGCCCCTAATATATGTGCATAAAAGTTATTTCATTACTTTGGAACGAAATCAAGCACCTCTTTCCGGATTTAAAGATCAACTACAACATAATACCTAATGTACATCCTACTAATATTATAAACGCGAAAGTTTGTATGTATGTAAGGATGTTTGTTACTCTTTCACGCAAACACTACTGAATGGATTTTGATGAAACTTTACAATAATATAGCTTACACATCAGAATAACACATAGGCTATAATTTATAAAGATATAGTGTGAATTATCTAAAATATAACGATAACTGTCAAGTAAGTAGGAAAAAAATCTAAGAAATTGACAATCGACATTTAAATTCTATCCTACTATCCTACTAATATTATATTCGCGAAAGTTTGTATGTATGTATGGATGTTTGTTACTCTTTCACGCAAACACTACTGAATGGATTTTGATGAAACTTTACAATAATATAGCTTACACATCAGAATAACACATAGGCTATAATTTATAAAGATAAAGCGTGAATTATCTAAAATATAATGATAACTGTCAAGTAAGTAGGAAAAAAATCTAAGAAATTGACAATCGACATTTAAATTCTATCCTACTATCCTACTAATATTATATTCGCGAAAGTTTGTATGTATGTATGGATGTTTGTTACTCTTTCACGCAAAAACTACTGAATGGATTTTGATGAAACTTTACAATAATATAGCTTACACATCAGAATAACACATAGGCTATAATTTATAAAGATAAAGCGTGAATTATCTAAAATATAATGATAACTGTCAAGTAAGTAGGAAAAAAATCTAAGAAATTGACATTCGAAATTTAAATTCTATCCTACTATCCTACTAATATTATAAATGCGAAAATTTGTATGTATGTATGGATGTTTGTTACTCTTTCCCGTAAAAACTACTAAATGGATTTTGATGAAACTTTACAATAATATAGCTTACACATCAGAATAACACATAGGCTATAATTTATAAAGATATATGGTTTTCTATCATCATTATGACAATTTTCCATCACCACGCGGGTGAAACCGCTGGGCGCAGCTAGTACATTATATTTTTGTACGAATTTTTTAAAGTCGACAAAGCACAACTGTCATGGCCTTACGAATTATTGCATTTTTATCATTAAAATAATTCAGGACCGTATTCTATAATTGTTACATTAGCAAAAGCCTATTTTACAGGATGAAAACCTTTATTCATGAAACGTATCACAGGAATTTAATTTAAATTAAAATTAAACAAATAATTGTGTATAAATGTATAAATAAATATAAACTCTATAAATGTATAAAGAAATATAAACTCATACTGATAATTATATATATACATCTTCTTTAATATCTTAGTTTTAAAAGTGAGAGTTTTCATAAAAACGGTACTTTTGCAGTAGATGTATTGCTTTAACGAAATCTTCCATGGTGATATCAACATTGACAATTTTATAATAATTGGTTCCTTGACTCTTATACAAGACGACTTCAGTATCTTGGTAGGGTCTCTTTATTATTATCTCCTAATATGCCTGTGTATATCTTCGATAATGTCATAAAATATTCTCATAATACACATAATCAAAAATTATCTATGGATGATGTATCACTTTGAAAAAAAACACATTGTGTGCCAGCTAAAAAAGGTTTTTTAATAGTTTTCTGGTAATTTCTTCTCACTGATATCTCCAGCTCTGAGTACACGAAACCATTAGAAACTCACTTGAAAATAAACCAGATGTATCACTTTGAGAAAACGATCGTCGGTTTCAGAAAGGTCTCAGGAAATACCAAAATACTCAAAATTGACTAATGTAATCGTTTTTTTTTTGTACTATATGTATAAATAAAGAGTTAACTGTAAACAAGCCGATTTATACTTAGCCATAATGACGAGATGCTCACGTGCTCGGGTTCATTAAACCAGTATGGTGGTTCCTGTACCAGAGGGCGTATTCTTGAAAAGATTCTAGAAATTCTAAATTTGTAATTCAAATTTGGCATGCTAAATATTTCAAAAATCAATCAGTCATTTTCTCAAATCAATCAATGTTTTTTTACACACTTCAAAGACAATTTTTGTTTTAAACCAGTCTTGTCCTGCCGGCTGTTTTTCCATATTGTCTGATAATTGCAATTTAATATAATTACACACACACACTGTGTGCAACCGGTCTTTTTGGCTCGGAAATGCATTGCACGTGTGCAATGTGTGCAGTTGGTCTGTGCACACGGTGTGCAGTTGGTCTGGCAGTTGCAATAAGAATTATGACTTTGACGCTGAGATACTCCAGAGTTTATATTATACAAATTATTAAAAAATATATATTCATATTTTTTTTATTCATAACGTTTTAATTATAAAATTTAATTAGAAAAAAATATTACAAACAATATTAAAAATTAATTAGTATAGGCTCCTGAACTGCACTCCTATTTATGGAATTACAAAAAAATGCAAACATTATGCAATTAGTAAACTTGGAAAAAACCAAAGACAATGTACAGCTCAAGCTGCTTTTCTAGTTAATTGTGTGTGAAATGTTTAATTTTTCTAATAATTCAATTTCTTAAAAATGTATGAAACCCTAGGCTCGCGATTTAAACTCCCACTCGAAAACTCAAAACTACGCATCTTCAATGGCAGACTCGTATAAACCCGTTTACTGTCTATTATAGATTACGCCGATAAGCTTACATTACCTTAATACTAATGAATCGTTGTTAGACAAACTGAAGCGGCTGCATAATGTCTGCACCATCATATCATCAATCTGCGAAATACGACCACGTATCAGAATTTCGTAGCTGCCTTCAGTGGCATCGAATCCGGGATCGTTGATACATGCGCATTTAATCTCACGTCACCTGTCCTGCGAGAGAAATTTATTCATGGTATCCCACACCCTAGGACGCATCCAGGAGGGGGGGGGGGGACACAGGGGACCCCCCACCATTTTTTTGTGTAAAAAATAAAGTCGAGAAAAACAGATAATCAGGAAGAATCCGCGAATTATTTACGTACTGTCAGGCACGTATCCATCCAGTGGAATGGGGGGGGGGGGGGGGTAGTTGAGATTTAACCCCCCCGAAATCGGGCATATTTTTGTTTCATTGTACGGGCAAATTCAAGTTTGGTGGGTACCGCGCGCGTTATTTTAATGAATGTCATCCCCGAAACTGAAGTTTGGATACCACAACGATCAAAGCAAAACAGCCATCTCTGTATCCTACTACTATTATAAACGCGAAAGTTTGTAAGAATATATGTATGGATGTTTGTTACTCTTTCACGCAAAAACTACTGCAATGAATTTTGATGAAACTTTACAATAATATAGCTTACACATCAGAATAACACATAGGCTATAATTTATAAAGATATATAGTTTTCAATCATCATTATCACAATTTTCCATCACCACGCGGGTGAAACCGCGGGGCGCAGCTAGTTTGTTCATATTTTTACCTCAAGATAAATGCTTGGATTCAGTTTCGTATGTAAACAGAATAAATTTATTTGAATTACAGGTTCTACGTCACATTCGATAACCATACAGACAGCGGTAATTTCATAACATTAGCTCATTGGCAGATCGATAGTCGTAACACGATTTAATCTTCATAAAATCCTTATTAATGAATTAAACTACGTGGATCTAGTCCAGCTAATACAATTTCGGACCCCTTCAGAACGACAAGGCAACCCACGTTATTTCATCTGAGACGCTGCAACAACAATTACGGGCAGAACTCATTCATAAACCGTGAGTGTAGTAGTGTGTAGGACGATCGGTATGCATCAATCGATATATTTACTGAATTGAACAACGGATTCAAAAACTTCTTGAAGAGGACGATATTTAATTTTAATATATCTTAACACATTTTTTGTTCTATAATATATAATTATATTTCATAGTTTATGTGAGTAATGTATCTCTATTGCAACCCTAACAAGATTTAACACTCTTGGTTGAATTAACGAAAGTGCACCAGCAATATCGAGTTTGCTTCTATACTACGTTTAAATTGCTAGGGATAAAATGCCCTTTGAAATGAAAAAAAAAACTGATGGAAATGCCTTTTCGCCCACATAAGTTATTGAAAAGGGTAAATGCAAACAAACTTTGTTTAAACAAAATAACAAATAAACTTTGAAATATTTGATTCAAAACAGTGTTTAATCCATCTTTTCAAAGTCGTATTATATATGATTCAAAGTCGTATTATATATGATCGAGTATAAGTATGATTTATATGTTTGCGGTATAAGTATGATTTATATGTAACTCTACAACTTTTGCGGTCATTTGACATTTTTTAGTTGATGGGGATGAGTCCTTGCCGCGTGGACTTGGACGATGAGTTCTCCCGGCAAAGTTACATTTTTGGCAAAGTTACATTGGCCATCCACAAATTCACCGGGAGGACTGTCGTTTATTTCCGCGCGGTATAGATCCGTTTCCTGACAACTAATAAATATTTACGCATGTATTGTATTTTTTGTTTCATAATTTAGTTTGAAAATATTTTTTAAATAATTTCGAACGGCGTAAGCTATAATCGGCATAAGAACATGTTTTTAAAAAAAAATATGTACCTAATTATAAGTTCATGCTGTTACTTACCTAAATAAATAAATAAAATAAATAAATAAAGTAAAGTATTTGGCAGCAGAATATTTTTTAATTTCTAAAGCTTGCTCTTGAAATGCTTGTGGCAGCGCGCGCGTCTATGTCAACATGAAATGGATCAGTCGATAATCTTATCGCAATAAAAAGTAGCACTTGAACTCATCAATAAGGTGCTATGTTTCTCTTAATATCGGTATCATTAAAAAGTGCTGAGTTGGCCACGAAGACCCATTCTGTTCAGGGTTGGTCAAACTCACGGGTCAACACCTATCCGACAGCCTCCACGCATGAAGTGCGAGCCTGGGTAGGACTCTGGCCTTATGGTCAGTTTCCCCTGGGAATCAACCTTTTGCTGGCGCTCCTGGACGGTCTGCGCACCGTGCGGCGTAAGCCAATCGACTGTGCACTCTGACTAACAACTTGGGTTGTCGACTACAACGGGCGAGCCCGTCACCTCAGGAAGTTTTAACGATTAGTCGTTCTATCTCCCTGGAGTGAACGTAGAAGACTTGGGACAAAAACAGTCCACCATCTAGCTACGTCACAAGCCCGTAAGAGGCCAACGGCTTAACCGCGAGATAGCCAGGAATGTTACCTGGCGGGCCGACACTCGCGCCCTTACTTCCAATTGTGACCAGATTACTCCGGTCTCTCGATTGGTTCCGAGTTCGAGGTCGCTTGCGCGGTCCTCTCCCTTACGAAGCGGTGAAACGGTGTATACCGAATCTATCGCGGACCACAGCGTCCTTTGCCCGGTCGTTTCAAGAGCAGTCGCCGTAAGGTCCGCAACCACCCCCGCTCTATAGGAAACAGTACTGCTTCCAGACTCCCCCGACTGTTAGTCAGAGTTCACAGTCGATTGGCTTACGCCGCACGGTGCGCAGACCGTCCAGGGGCGCCAGAAGTTTGATTCCCAGGGGAAACTGACCAAGGCCAGAGTCCGACCCAGGCTCGCACTTCTTGCGTGGAGGCCGTCGGATGGGTGTTGACCCATCCTGAACAGAATGGGTCTTCGTGGCCAACTCAGCAAGGGCCCATTAACTCCACTAACAGTCGGGGGGGGGGGGGGAGGGGGGGAATAAGTATCTTTCACATATAATAATCTTGAGAAAACGTAACATCTTAGTAGTGTGATCTTCTGGTTTGAAGTTTGTTCCGAAAAATTTGAAGAAAAATGCATTTCTGGATTTTTCAATGTGGGTTTTTATCTCCTTGTTCATATCCCAATTGTCGCTCGAGGTAAATGATATTATCAGTCTTCTCCAGCCGAATTCCGTAAGCTGTAAATGTATGTGTGTTTAGGGGCACTTTACTCTTTGTCACTTACTCTTGTAAGATTGTAAATGAAGAGCTGTATTTCTTCCACGCTGCTGGAAATTAGTACAGTGTCATCTACTTATCATATTGTTGAGGTTTATGCCATTTGCTTTAAGCTCGCTCTTGAATTAATGTATGGTTTCTTTAAATTAGAACTCAGAAAAAAGATTGAAATCAGCGGTGATATCGTGTAACCCTGTCTGACTCAGCATCGTATCTTCACCATTTCATAAATATTCTGGTCACCCTGAAAGTGTATCAAACACATGTAAACTGTGTGGCTAATACATCTCTGGACCAGAACCTGGATGCTGTGGAACTCAAATTGCGTAGGACTCTATGTATTTATCTATGTATAATTTGGGCCATATATCTATCTGTCATTTAGTACAGATTGCATGGTGATAGCCTTCTTTGTGTTATATTGGTCGGTTTATCTTACGATTCGGCTCCCATCCGGTAGCCTCTTTGAAGAGGGACTTGACCTGGTAGAGCTGCAGCCGAAGACATTTGGGATCAGACGTGCGGATCCGGTCGGAACTAGGCGGTTTGCGAACCGGGCTGTGTCAAACTAGCTTGTGCAATCCTGCTTTAAACCAGGGGAGTCTGGGAACGTACGCTTTCTAAGCAGCGAGGGTAGTTGTCGACCTGATGTCATCTATTCCTAGAAACGATCCGTTGGCTACCCAATCTCGTGTGATATTAACGGGTTAAGAGCGCCACGGATCCGCGTCAAATTCGATCTGAATTACCGCTTACGTCAGGTAGAGGCCACGAAAGCGACCTCAAATCTTTGACCAGATTGGAGGATGGAGAAATCCGTCCAAATCTGGTAGTAAGGTCGTGAGGTCGACCCGCTGCGTCCACTTTCCAGTGCCTCGCGGTAAGGCGCTGGACTCTTACGGGTTGTTATCACAGTTTGATTGTGGATTGCGCTGCCCACTAAGTCTTTACGTTCACACCATGGGAGACCGAATGAAACAATATGGTTATAACTCCCTGGGGTGACGGGTTTGACCGTTGTAATTGACACCCAATGCTCCTTCTACCTTTAAGTTCCTTCCTTCAGGTTTCTAATGGTTTTCCATGCAGCTATGGCCTGATGGTCTGTCTGTGTTTCCTTAGTTCAGCTTCACGGTTGAAAGAAGGATCAATATCGTTATACCTTCTTGGTGTGGCGGGTTCGCCCGTTGTAAGTGATAACTTCATAGGTTAAGCTTCTATCCGGTAGCCTCCTCGGAAAGGGAACTCTGCCTGCGGCTGCAACCCGCAGTCGTAATATATCTCTGGACCAATAATACTTCATACGTCTACGTATTTCGTATTCAATCTGCTGAGTGAAACCCGTTTCACTCAGCAGGCCCGAACTGGCTCCTTTGGGGCCCTCGGCCAGAGACTGAAGAGGGGCCCCTTTATGAAGAGGGGGTCTGGGCTTTCTCCCTCGGGAATTTTTTGAAAGTTACATTTATGAAAACCACTTTTCCGCTATTTTGGCACTTAAAAACTTTTTGAGTATATTCATTATCGAAAATTAAGCTTATCTACATATTTTTTAAATTGTATCTAAACTTGGAACACCCTCCATCAGTGGTAGTCAAACTTTTTCCACGAGGGGCCAGAAAAATTAAATAATTTTTATTTAAGAAAAATTAAAATTAATAAATTGTCTTTATTATCACGAAACTTGTAGATAGGTGTACCATAAAAAATAAACTGCCTAATTTAATTGCCTGAAGTTGAAGGCCTTGTCTTGGTAGGTATATGTGAAACATGGAACTGCTTTTGATTGGCCTTGACGTCGTCGTAAGCGGGTTCGAGCTGAGTCCTAAATACTCATACTTTACAGGAGTTGTTGCTGGCGGCCGGATTAAAGCACGTCGCGGGCCGGAGTTGGTCCGCGGGACGTACTTTGCCCACTGCTGCCCTAGATAAATTAGTAATCAATGACAAGTGGTTGATTACTTGTTTATTTTTTTTTTTAAATACATTTATGAAAACTATTTTGGCACTTAAAACATATTTGAGTATAAACATGATCTTTATCAAAAATTAAGCTTTTCTATATATTTTTTAAATTGTATCTAAACTTGGTACATTCTGGATAAATTAGCAATCAATGTCAAGTGGTTTATTACTTGTGACGAGAATATTTTGTATGAATATGAGGGTGAGAAATATTTTTAGATTCAGTCCACTTAACTTGTGCTAAAGTCATTATCTGAATCATACTGCAAATGCAATACCTCAATAAAAATATTAAATTAGGGAAAACGATAATGAGTAAGCCAAGTATATGTAAAGAAAAAAGTCGAAATTAAATATTTACAATTAAAATCAAGACATATTCTAAACTAACAGCTTTTTGGGCAGTTCTTCACTAATCCTGGCTACTTCATCTATAATTACATTTTTATCCAAGTTATAAAATTATTCCCTTTTGATGCTTCTTTGAGGCCCCCTTGAGTCGGGGGTCCTCGGCGATCGCGGGCTAGCCGATCTGGCCAGTTCGGGCCGTCCTGGTTACTAAATAGCGCTTTCCTGGTTTCTAGGTCGCTGCGAAAGTCAAATTGCTTATTTTATATATTTATTTATTTATTAAAGAAAAGCACATTTTTCACGGCAGTACATTGTAAGTTTAACATTAGAGACTTAAATGTAAATAGTAGCAAAATAGGAAACACCGCAGACCACAATTTTTTGAAATCAACGCCGCCTAACTAGGCCTAGGCCCGTACTAAGGCAAGCGTACCAAGTAGACAGTGGCTTGTGCATACTTTAGAATACCTTATTTAAAAATATGCTAGGTATCAAACAATATTAAAAATTAACTAATAATAATAAACATTGTAATTTGAGTGTAGTGTGATGTAACTGTAGTGTAGTGTAGTGTGATGTAACTGTAACTGTAGTGTGCTGGAAAAATAACATTCAATAAATGGTGAAATAATCAAATTTAATAATAATAATATAATGTCGTAATAAATACAAAAAAATATAAATAATAATCGAATCGAAATAAATGCAAAAATGATATCGTAATAAATGAGGACACCAGGGGAAGAACGATGAATGTACCATTTTTCTTCATTTTAAACTGAGTATGAGGAAATGTGCGTTATACCCATAAGAAAATTATGGCTAAATCGAATAGGAAGTATTGATGATGGAAATAGGAAATATTATGGCAAAAATGGAAATTTTTGAAATAGCATGTTGGGGAAAATCGATGAGAATCGAATCGATTGTGGGGAATACTGATGTATTATATAAACATATTATAATGTTCTTAAACAATAATATCAACCCTAACGAAATATGACGTCAAATAATATTAAAATAACATATGACTCCTGACCATGAACAACTTTGTATCCTTGCCTCAAATCTTTAAAGTCGTTTTTCTCAGTTACACAAAAACATAACCCTCATCGTTCTTCCCTTGATGTCCTCAAATAGTTAAAGAATCAAATTTTATTGATTACCTTTCTAAAACTAATGTTTTCAGCGCTCATTTCCTTCCGGGGCGGATTTTTCACGGCGGGCGGCGCGGGCGGGTGCTCTTCCTAGCGATTCGCCGTCGTTCGTCGGACGTCGACTTTCATTTCGTTTCAAATTTAGTCTGAAGCGATCCGTCGCAGGCGGCGCTCGTCTCCGTTCGGTTCCGTTCGGCCGTCGTCGGTCGCGCGGCTAATATTTACGATTCGAATTACGAGAATATTACGAACGCGGGGAGCACAACAGATGCGGCGGCAGTGCTAATTTTAAACGTGAATCAATCGCCGCAATTTAATCGTGTGTAATAATAGTTATGTGTTATTATATAAAAAGTCGATTGTGAAAAAAAAAGGAAAAATAAAAATACGATGGTGCTGTGGATTGTTTTGGTGGTCTCGCTGGCTGTGGCCGGCGATGCCTTCAACGTGGACACCAACACCTTCGTGAGGCATCGAGGTCCGAGGGGATCCATGTTCGGGTTCAGCGTCGCCGAGCACTCGGAGCGGGGGAGCGGATGGTGAGTGATCTATGTCTGCATTCGCTTTATTTATGACCTTAGAAAGTATGACCATATTACGGAGTACGAAAGAAGACTTCACTGGCCGACGACCTGAGAAAGGAGAGATACGAGTGTCCTCGGTTTGCTCCTCAGTATCTTTGAAGGGGCCGCTCCGAGCTATCTTTAAAAGTAGGTTCAATGCTCTATCAGCTCACGGGCGTCCTCTGAGATCTGAAGACACTGCTCTCGATTCCGGGTCACTGTAGTGATTTCTACTCGCACTCCTTCTCCGCACATGGAGCCCGTCTCTGGAATGCTTTACTTACCAACACATGTTAAGACGCGCTCCAAAATATCTATCACCCCCTCCCCTTCCCTTCGTGATTATTAGTTTAAATCTTTTTTTAAAAAATAAAATTTATCTTTCATTTTATGATAGATTTAAATGTTAAGATACATTTGATACGACCTGCCATTATAAGCAATTTTAATAAAACTTTAATTTTATTTTTACCGCAAAACATGTTTTTCCAATAAGGTAAGGTTAGCTGTAAGATATTGCTTCAGTGCAATAAGCTCGCCGATTATATTTCATTACATAAAGCGTTTTATTATTAATAATATTATTACATTTCTATTCTTCATCGAGTGACATATTTGAGAGCAGTATCAACATTGGCACTATCTGCACCTCGGATTGGGTCTTTATGGTATTCAAATTGGTATTAATGCATTAAAGGAACTGTTCTACATTCCTCAAAGAACAGCACACAAAAGAAATACAGAATACAGTAAAAAAAGAGAGGCAGAATGACTACCGTCATATGATGGGTGAAAACAACGAATTCAACAATAAAGTTAGATAAGTTATTAAAATAAGGGGTCCAAATTATATAGCAAATCCTAAAAGAATCAATACAATTATTGTAAAGTGATATAGTATAACGTATAAAGCGACAGACCATCATTGATGTGATTGTATCTCGGAAATTTGAAGACATTAAAAATAAAAGCTGATAGATTGTTGTGGACTACCTTTTTCCTTTGCTGTGATAATAATAATAAACTCTTTATTTTAAATAAAAAACCGAGCTTATTGCCTTGCGGCAATGTATATCAGCTAACCTATAGCTCAAGTTTATAATATATTACGTTGGCTACGCAAAAGAACAATAAAAATTAAAGTGGTAAAAAAGAAACAAACAGAAAACTAGAAAGGAAAAGATTATGAAAAAAGGAAAACAAAATACTAAAATAATAATACTGTTTCTGTAATCCTACATCTATCTGTCATTTTCTCTACACGTAATATGGATGATTGACGATTCCAATATACGTTTTTCTATATGTGGACACCGAGACCATGTACTTCTTTCTGACATGAATAAATTAATCAAAAAAAATAATTTAACTTACGTCACCATACTTATTCCCAAATATTAGACAAACCAACTTGATTATATTACCACTAATGAGTCTAGTCTATATTGCTTTTAGGAATATCCTTTAAAGAACATATACCGTTTTAATACTAAGGAGACCGAATCTAACGTATGAATTGTACAGTAATCAATATATAGCGGGTAATAATAACTCTAAGAATGACTCGTCGTTTAAATAAGTAACTAAATAGATAATAGAAAATAGTTTTCAATTAACATTAGTTCATCAAAATATTTGAAGCCTTTCATGCAAAATATTAAATTTTCAACTTTTTTAATAGATTTTAATGAGGATATCGTATGTTTAACTGAACACTAGAATAATGATTTAAAAATGATGTTTGAGGTAAAGAACTATGAGCTAGCCAGATCTAGAGCTACTTTAACAGAAAATCACACATATTTAAACGAGAAATGCGTTTTTCTTACGAATAAAGCGTTTGAATATTACTATTATTATAATTATTATAGAAATGGCCTGAAAACCAAATAATGTAAACATCGTCGTGGATACTGTAATATGTCGTATGTCATTTTTTTTTGATGTGATGGAATTGTATATTCAATTTGTACTACGTGGCAATAGATCACTTGTCAGCGAGCAATGTGAAGGCAGCTACAGACTACGTTACAATTTGTTATTCCTGCTGAATGTCTATAGGACCTGTCTCTTTCCGTTTATATATAATTCGCTGGACGTCATTATTTTATAAAAAATATTGTTTTTAATATTAACCATAAATATATTTTTGTTTCAATGCAATAATAATGACATATTTTCAAGATATATAGAGAAAAAATAGGAATTGAGTGAAAATAAAATTTTGTCCAAAAATAATATTATGTCAATAATATCGACAAATATTAAAAAACACATTCCAAAAAACTTATGCCATGGTAAATAGAATAATACTAAAATGGCTTGTATTAATATCCTAACGATAAAAAACAAATTTTGAAAAAAACTGATGAATAGAAACGAAGAATATATTGATTTTACTCTCTCCTAAAGAGTTGACTTTTTCTGACCATAATATATTGAAAAAAAAAATACATATCAAAGTATCAATGACCATAATATATTAATAAAAAAAATACGTGTGGCACTCGGGGACTGCCGCGGTAAAGCTATTGCATAGCATTTTCAACAACTTATGCAATTATAATTATTTATTTATTTTATTTTTTCTGATAACAGATAACTGCGCTCTATCGGAAAACTTTGAAATTATTCCGAATCATTTGCGGCTGCTGTAGCAAATGATTCGGAATAATTTAAACGTCTTCCGATAGAGCACGATTTTTTTATTCGATAAAGCAAAAAAAAAACGGATTATTTGAAAAAAATCGTAGATAAAAAGATAGATAATTCAATTATCTTTAAAATGGTGCAGGTTTCATAATAATAAGCCAGATAGTATTTGCGTAGTAGTCATTTTTGTGTTCGATTAGACCTAATTTCACAAATTAATTACACTATGTAATATAAACAAAATCTAAAATATTCAAAGCTAAGAGTATTAGTAAAATGTTCTTGTTTAACATATATTTTTTTCGAATCATAAGCAGTACTCGTTTAGACCTAATTATCAGTTTAAAATCATTAATTTTCGTTAAGAAATTTCTTCATTCGGTCGTCGCGCTGGCCTAGGCCCGCGATAAAAGCTATGCAATAGCTTAAAAAACTAGGTTTCTTTATTATAAATATGGTCAAAAGAAATGTTTCTTGACTCCTTGAAGGTGTAGGTACTTCGATGGAGCGCTTTTGAAGTGAGGGAGAAGGTAGCCGGTTCTGCAATCGGGCTGGATGGACATAAAAGAATACGAACATGCAAACGACCGATGCAAAGCAGTGAGAAACAATCGGTTGTGTAACCCCAAGACTTTTCCGGCAAGTAGACAAGCCCCCCGCCAACCCCCTCCCCCAGCGCGCCAACTCGTATTTCCGTGGTATTAAAATGGTATTTTTCCAAAAATTATGTAGTATTTTCTTATATGCGTTGCTTGTATACGAGATATTCCAACCAAAACGTGATTTCGGTCTAACAAGGCATCTGTGTACCAAATATCTAACTGCAATATTTCGAGATTAAAGTATGACTAGCGCGCCCTCTGGTGGACCGATTTCAACTACAATCTTATCAACTCTTGCCATGATCGAATGATGCCTGCATGCTCAGCTCAATGGGATGAAGCGTTTAGGCGCTATCGTGGAGGAATACATACACCCACATAGACATACACACAGACTCACGGATAGACTTCAGTCTGAAAATGGTCTTAATCGTCTTGGCGGAAGGGGAGGGGGAAGGGGGGGGGGGGTAAACGGTAACATGTATATTCTTCTTCTTCTCGAAGTGCCTCTCCATTACTGGAGGTTGGCCGTTAGCTCTAAATACTTTTGTCGGTCTTGCGCCATCCGGAAAAGCTGTTCCGTACTGGTGATCCTGGTCCAGTTTTCCACCCGGGGATTCTTAGCACCTCTGACCCATTAAAGGGCCGCCGGGCACTCGGGGCCATGGCTATTTTTGACTTTTCCATTGCTAACTACTAGGGATATATAGTGCAGTGGTCTCCCGTTGCCTTCTGCACCAGACATTTTACGTCTATTTAGGACCTTAGGCCGCTGAGACCTCTTCAACTGGTTGCCCAGTTGTGAATGGTTATACCGCCATTGACTCGGTATATTTGATGTATATAACATGTATATACCCTTCTTCAACTCGTTTTTTTTAGCGCGCTCACAATACTTTCACTTAGGCCGTGGTTTTTGGGTTTCAGGATCGCAATAATGAACATTTCTCCTTCGTCTGCAAGGACATGACTGTTTACAAATTTTAAAAAAATGTCGTTCTAAGCTATCAGGTGAAAATTGGAAACATATGGCGTCATTGAAAAAGTAAGTGGGATTATAATGACATTGAGTAACGCCTATACGAACGCGACAGAGGTGGGAAACAGTGGGAGTTTTTTATTGAGATCGCGGGTTTTTGATAGCGTAGGATACATACTTACACACACAGCGTAGGATCCTCTCTCAAAATGAATATTTAGTTTTGTTTCGTATTAGGTACATCTTGAAACGTGAGTCTGTCTTAACGGAGACGGCATGACTATTCATATAGAATGACCTCGATAAAGTCTTATCAGATAGACACTGGAAAGGTTTCTAACCATAAACGCTTAAAAACGAGTAATTTGGACGTATGAACGCTGGTGCCTGACATAAAATCAGAAGAAAACGTGAATTTCATAGGCAGCCCCCAAATCATCGATATACGGACCGCCGCAAGTAGTAGTTCCGGCACTACTTTCCGGTGTGAGCGATCCCGCGAAGAATATTGGCGTGCTATTCTTTCGCATATTGTTCACAATATTGCTCTCTCTCTGTCATATGTTTTTACGCGCCACGGTTATGACCCCAACTTATTTGTACCTGAGGGCATATGGAGGCCTTATATATCGATGCCCCAAATGGCTTCCAGGAATCGTTTCAGAATATAATAATACCTCTCGTTGAAACGGTGAAAACTGCTGGTGTGGCTAAGTTAACCACTGCGCTTAACTCACACCAGCGGGTATGGCACTGAAGTAACTATTCTTCGATGTATACTAGCATCGATTATATAGGTATTAGATTGCTTAATGCCATAGTACGTTTTGGCAACCCTCTGCACCGTCGACATGCAGGTGGAGCTGATAGCATTATTCGCCGAAACTTATATCAACCTATTGGATCATCTACAATAACATTGATAATGAATCGGGTTTTAGAAAGGACAGATTGATTTAGAAAGGACAGATTTAGAAAGATTTAGAAAGGACAGATGAAAACATTATTTAGCCAATGATACCAATAATAACAATAAATTATTAGTGTCATCTATCGCATTTGTATGTGCCATCTATTAGAGTATTTGAACATTAAAGCGCTTCATTATTATGAATTAAAACCTGTAGAACAAATTAAAATTGACAGATTTATGTAAATAATATTGAAATAATAGAGGCTATGATTAAAAAGTCGTTTGTTAATATATTATTGTTTTATTTTGAGATACGATACCGTATAAGCATGTTGAGAATACCAGCTGTATAATACCATACTGAGTGACATCAACACGTAGCGTTTGACATTAACACGAAACTATGTGTAACATCAACAAGTAGCGTTTTTTTTTGTAAAAGCACATTTTTTTACTGCAGTAGGTATATTGTAACATTAACACTAGAGGCTTAAATGTAAATATGAAGTAGCAAAATAGAGAGCACCGCAGACCACATTGTTTTCAAATCAACACCGCCTAACTAGGCCTAGGCCCGTACTAAGGCAAGCGTACTGAGTAAACAGGGGTTTGTGCATACTTTAGACTTTTTAATTTTTAAAATATGCTAGGCATCAAATAATATTAAAAATAAATTAATAATAATAAACACTGTAGGTACAAGTTCATTATTAATCTAAAAACTAAGTCATCTACATGTAAATGCGTCTTTTAGTCTGTCAGTCTACGAATAATATCTAAAACATACCCATCATTAAATGCATAATAAGATAGGTGGTAAAGGAATTTTAATAACACGTGAAAAGTAAATAATCATTACGAATTCAATAAATGGTGAAATAATCAAATTGAATAATAATAATATAATATCGTAATAAATAGTAAAATAATAAATAATAATAATAATGAATCGCAATAAATGGAAAAATAATATCGCAATAAATAGTTTCATAGTTTGAGCAATATACCCAATATAATCAATGATACTTTGAAAGAGTTATTTATGTAAAATATGCGTTGAAACTGCCATTTATTGACCGCCTTTTGACTGAACTGGACTGAAGCTCCATCCAAGAAACAGAGGCGTTGGAAACGTGAACCTTGATGCAAAAACAGCTGACCTAGAGACCATTTGCAAGATACTCAGGGCTTTGAATGATGAGCACTCGCATTTGAAATATTTTAAAAAGATGAAGTATCTTATATCTTATTATATAAAACTATTATATATAGCAAATTCATTGTTGTATGGCGTGACTCGACGACAGAAAATCGTATGAAGGTTATCCTCCCAACGGATATTGTGGATGTCAGTTGCAACGGGCGAACCCGTCACCCAAGGGAGTTATAACGACATCGTGCCATTCTGTCTCCCATGGATAACGTACAAACTTAGTGATAGCACAATACACAGTCAAACTAAGTTAACAGCCCTTAAGAGTCCAACACCTTATCTCGAGACACTGGTAAGTTCACCCAGCGGGCAAAGTTTCTGCCCTTACTACCTGATTTAGACGGATTTCTCCATCCTTCAGTGTGGTCATAGATTCCAGGTCGCTTGCGCGGCCTCTACCTGACGTTAGCGGTAATTCATATTGATTTTTGGCCCGTAGTTGTCACTCGTGTTTGGGATCGGGCCAGGGGATCGTTTCTAAGGATAGGTGACGCCATGTCAACAGCTACCCCCCCGCTTACTAACAGACTAACCTAACCGTACCTATAATCTAGAATCTACATTGATTTATCATAATCAGCCGAATAAAATGTTTAGCCAACCTGACCATCGATAATATTTAATTTTAAAAACATACCAAGCCTTGGTACACGTCGTTATTCAAATATACGCCACGCCAAAAACTTGTTTTTTGGTATAGAATAAGATTGTTAAGAAACGAGTTTTTCTCTCGTATTTATTTAGATGCGCGTAGCCACGCCGCGAGCTTCGCCACCTTTTCCTCCCAGTCTTTACGCTGCCAGCAGATTGACTCCGTTCAGCCTGTGTCCATATTGTTTTCATTGTCCCTATTTTTTGCGTTCGCCGAGTTTATCGGGCTTCGTCGTAACGAGAGATGCATTTCGGGCGGAAATGCATTTCTACGACACATGGCGACCAGATGACTTCACTTTCGTAGCCCCGGCGGCAGACAAAATAGAAGTAAAGGCTGCCGGCGCGGCGGCGCATTTCTTACATCCTTGACCTTTTAAGTTTTTGTTCGTTTTATCTCTGATCATTTTCCTGTTAGCCAACGGTTCTCGTGCAGTTGCTGCCACTATGACCCACTATGTCGTTCTTAGGGTCGGCTCGACTCACGGTTCAGCTCCTATCCATTAGCCTCCTCGAACGAGGGTCTACCCCCAAAAAGGACTCACAGGCTATCATGCTGGTGTATTAGTTTCCCTTGGGGATAGCACCCGAGCGTTACTGGGTGGTTTGTGCACCGTGTGGCAACAAACAAACGACTGTGCAGTCCGGAGAATGACTGGAGGAGTCAGGAAACGACATACGGTTTCCTAAATAGCGGGGGTGGTTGTTAACCTTATGTCAGTCGCTCTGGAATCAACCAATTGGCCACTTGATCTCGAGTTCAGAGCCGAGCAAATAACGCCATAATCCGCGATAAATTCGAACCGAATTACCGCTAACATACAGTAGAGGCCGCGCAAGCGACTTCGATCCGTGACCAGACTGGAGGCCGGAAGATTCCGGCCAAATCTGGTAGTCAGGGGCGAGGCAGGCCGCTGGAAGCTTCTCAATGCCTCGCGTAAGGCGTTGGTCTCTGACGAAGCTAGTTGGTGGAGCTAGAGGCGTTGGTCTCTGATGTTGGCAGAGCTAGTTGTTGGATTGTTTTCGTCCCCAACTCTCCACGCTCAGTCCAGGATGATAGAAAGATCACATATCGTTACACCTTCCTAGGTTGACAGGTATGTCCGTTGTAGCAGAAAACACTCCACTGATCATTTTCCTCTTCGGAGGTTGGCTATCATACAAAGCTATCTTATTTTTAGAAGCCGTTTTCCGAAACAAGGAATTCGTGCTCGAAGTCTTCGGTATATCCACTATTCAACTGCGTGGATTTTATCACATTATGAATTCAGAAAAATCCATAATTAAGGTTACAATGTTGGCAATAAAATTAAAGTGTAGAATCGTTTCATCATTGTTTGCGAAGCAACGAAAATATAGATTTGTTCGATTTATCAACTCATGAATTTTATCTAGTAATACATGTATTATAATTTATAACATAGTATTCCTTTTTTTACAATTTCGTTAAAACGATTGACTATATAATTTAGTTTATATCAAATTAATTAATTTTTTATTGTTATTGTCCAAAAATAGTTATCAATATAAAAGTACTACACTAACTACTCGTATTTTATAAATATATTTTCAGATTTAAATGGAAGCAAAACGCGTTTTAACGGGACTCAAACGGTTGATGATTAATGCCGACTACAGTGCTAGTCGCTGGCTGCCTGGACCTGGCATTTCTTGTTGTTTTAATAAAATCTTTTTAAAAGTTTGCACGACAATATAAAAATATGACCTTACATTATGGTTAATAAACCTTGGTAGGAGAGAGACAGAGAAAACATTTATCACAATTTTAAAATAAATAAATATATATTTTTTAGAAAAATAATCTTTTTTTGTTATACACATAATAATATTTACCTTATTTAAGTACTGAATATATACGTATTTTTACTAATTATTAAATATTTTTAGTTATTATTATATATGATTATTTATTATTACTATTATATATTATTATTTATTATTATAAATTATTATTTAGTATTACTTGTTTATAGTTGTAATATTATTTTGGTGTAGTGTGAATTACATTTTACCTTAACTTAATTCAGATTTTTTATTTTTTATTTGTATTTTGGAAGTTTTGTAGTTTATAATCATTTGTATTGGTGTTCTCCTTAGAACAGGCTCTGCCTAGTTAGGAGAAACACAATCTATGTTAAATGTGAGGCGTCCAATAATGGATGCCTATGGCAAAATGTATACAAAATGTATATAAATTTATATAAATGTAAATATAAATGTAAATGTGCGCCGCTCTATAGTAATACTATAGCTCTATAGTAATCCCCGCTCTATGTAAATGTAAATGTATATGTAAATATAAATTTATATACATTTTGCCGTAGGCAAACCCGAGCTAATCGCCATTCATTTGAGGGGTTAAGTGCTAACGGTGTATTTTTTTGTGGACTAATAAATAAATAAATATGCTCAAAATCGGGATGGGTAGCAACGATGTGCGTTTAGTAATGGTAATAGTCTTATATAGTACAGCATTTGCCTACAAAATTTACCCGAATTTCGAACTAATGAAAGGTTTTTCGCCCATTATTCGGTTACCCTGAATTCTTCACTAAAATCCCGCCTCATTAAAATTGCTAATATATTGTCGATCCTGCGTAATCAATTAGGATAAACATCATTAGCGATTTGGCGCGGGTTCACTTTCGAGGTGTGAATTTAGGCACCAGTCATTAAAGTCGGTCTTTGAAAAAACCCAATTCTTTTTAGGAAATAAGTGTGAAATGGGAGACACCGTCAATTAATTATTGATTGAGCCCACTAGGCTCTAGCGAATATTGGCGAACATTAGTGCGATTCTCATTTTATTTGGCGACTCCTCGAATTACATAGGTCCTACGACGAGACGCGTACAGGGATACAAGCATAGCTGCAGTACTTAATTCAGCACCATTAGGCTTTAAATTCACCACTTTATTCAACGATCTTCTCTCCTCGGGAAAGATCCTTCGTATATGGCAGGTTTAAATGCTATTCTGAGGATAGTTCATGTCCTCTTTGTAGCAATACCCCTTGCACAGCTATACTTATTCTAGCTGGCCCCAAGGCGGCCTTTGACCAACGACGGTAGACTTAACGCTAAGACAAAGTCCTTGCTTTTATTCGCGAGATAATTAGCCTCTCACTGGCTCGTGCCAACAAGGGTTTGACAGTACCCTCCAAAATCCAATACAGTTTGTGCTGGATAGCTCTAAAGGGAAAAACTATTCCTTTACAAAACCTATCTCAACAATCGAGACTGCTTTACCTTGGATTCTGGAGGTTGATTCGGTCTCTAAGCAGTATAAATTCCATGAAAGTCTCGGATGCACAGCCCTCCGTCCAGATATAACTCTTTACTCCCTATCTCGAAAGAAGGCCCTTATTGTATAATTAACTGTTCCATGGGAATCAAATATCTCAAATAACCACCTGTACCTACACATTAAATAAATACCATAATCTCGCAAATGCCGTCATTCGGAACGGCTTCATTGTTCACCTGCACGCGGTGGAAGTTGGCGCTCGTGGCCTGCCAGCCAAATCTCTGTTTCAGCACTTTAAATATCTTGGTCCCTCCATGAAATAACCAACTCTTTCCTAGAAAAAAATATCTAAAACCGTGATTTCCGCATCTCAAATTCTATAGCTTTGAAGGGGGTGGTAAGGCGCATGCTCAAACATTTCAAAACAGCTTTCTTAAACATACCACAGACGGCCGTTAGTCCGGAATCCACCGCTTACCCCCATAAGTGTAATAATAATATTATCTTAGTCCCGACTCCGGTCGGTGAATTCCATGGCAGCTCCGTTTGTATTTCTAAATTTTATAACATATATTTTAGCCAATATCCAGATCGTCTAAAAAGAATTATTTTTACGCGGTGCAACCGGTTGGCTCAACGAAATTACCTCACGAACCACAAACAAATATACATAAACTTTGTAAACCCGGATAATAACGTGCAGTAGGTGGTAATTAATCGGCGCCAGTGCGGGTCGAGATTACTGGTCGTCGACCTTGACTAGCACCATTTCGACTCAGTCGCCTGTGGTCCAACAACAACCAATCGGCTTGCATAATTTAACGTCGATTATCTCAGACGGAAAGACGATAATTTACAGTGTCGCCAAGACGTTTATCCGATACGATCATCTCGACGCACATTAACAGGCCAATAATTCGATCAACACAGGACTTAGCTCGGCTACAAATGGTGGACCGTCAATCAAGATTTAGGCCCACTCGACAATACGAATAGGGAAGTCATGAGCTAAGATGGACAAATATAAATTCATACAAAATCGCTTTTAAACGCTTCAAACAAACTCGCTTCCACCATCGATATATGATATCGATGGCTTTCCACCCTGAATCATTCCATCGGAATATCGAAAAATAAAGCGTAGCGTATATACACACAAACACAACATAGGATCCTACCTCAAAATAAATGAAACAAACATAGATATTAATTTCAAATCACATAAAGAAATTATTGTGTCCACACTCTTAACGCCAATACTTGACTACGGTGATGTTTCTTATGTAGATGCCATTGAGGTTACTTTTAAATAAGCTGAAGCGTCTGAAAAACATTTTCCTCAGGTATGTGTTTAACTTGCGAAAGCTCGACCACATTAGCTGCTTTCGTGAGCAACTTCATTAAGTTTCAGTTTCAGTTTATTTTATTTTTAAAAAATGGCTTCCTATCCGCGATCGAAGAAATTTGCATACGCTGTCGCTACTCTACAACATACTCAATAACTCCACTTCGCCCTTCTATCTCAAGTAGAAATTCCACCGTTTGGGAGGCCACGGTCTTCCACTTCGATCAAGCCGGGATAACACACTCGCCATTCCGTTGCACCATTCTTCTGTTTACACGCACTCTTTTACTGCCCATTCTGCTCGTTTATGGAATCAGCCTCCTCACTCTATCAGGCATGCACCCTCGTTGCACACTTTCAAAAAGTTGTTGAAGAAACATTTATTTTCACACAGCCACTAACCAAATACCTCGTCCTGTCCTCTCCTCTATCCTTCCCTATTTGTAAAGGTTTATTTTAAATTTAACTTTATTACTTTTGCGTGTATTGTAAGGTGACAATTAAGAAATACTTTATCAAATGGTTGACTGTAAGATATCGCTAAAGCGATAAGTCCGCCATGTGTGCATACATTGTCTTTTTTTATAAACTCAGTGTAATATTCAATAAGTAATGTTTTTATAGCACAATAAAGATATTATATTCTATTTCAAACAAACAAAGGAAATATATAAATGGTCGGTCTTACTTGGTAATGGTGCGAAGTAAACGACATACCACATTCACACATGACCCTGCTCAGCGCATACCCAACTAGGCCGAATATAGCCTGTATCTGGTGGTGAACGGTTTCGTACAGCTTGGGCCACAAGATCCATTTTGTTCTCGGATCGGCTCAACTCACGATTCAGCTCCTATTCAGAAGCCTCCTCGAGTGGAAGGCTACTCCGGGTAAGACTCCCCTGTCTCAGGTTGCATTGCATCCCGGCGCCACTGGACGGTTTGCGCACCGGTTGGCGAAGCCAATCGGTTGTGCATTCTGACTAATCGCTGAAGGGGTCTGGAGACTATGGAAATATACTGTTTCCTAAGCAGCGGCGGTGGATGTTGACCTGTTGTCATGCCTGATGTTGTCTTAAAATTACTTCGGGCCACTCGATCCCGTGTGGCACTACAGGCCAAGAACGCCCAAGTCCGCGATAAATTCTAACTGAATTATCGCTGTAATAAAACAGGTAGAGGTCGGGAGCAGTCGGTTGAGTCGGGAGGACGGAGGTATCCTGAAGGTTAATTCTAGACGGAGATATCCTGCCAAAATTTGTAGTTAGGAGGTGAGGCTGCCGGCTGGGTACCTTTTCCGGTGCATCGCCGTAAGGCGTCGGTCTCTTATGTGTTGCTGGTGAACTAGACAGTAGATTGTCTTGTCCCCAAGTCTTATGCGCTCATCCCACGGCTGAAAGAACGATCTATATCGTTATACCAGCCTGGGGTGAGGGGTTCGCCCGTTGTAGTCGACACCGCCCTACGGTATCTGGGCATACGACGCATTGTTATAGCCCGCTGGGTAACACTCCTGGCTATCTCGCGGTTAAGGCGTTGGCCTCTTACGTGTTTGTAGCGGAGCTTGACGGGGGACTGTTCTGTCCAAGTCTTCTGCGCTCACTCCAGGGAGATAGAACGACTAATCCTTAAAACTTCATGAGGTGACGGGCTCGCCCGTTGTAGTTGACAACTCTAGTTGTCATTTCTGTGTTTATGAAAATGAACGCGTAGCTGTTACGGATATTTGCCTTATATCAAGTACATATATGCCATTAAGTGCTTTCTGAGTTTAAATAATCAGGGATTGGTTTAGCTGTTCCGTCCTATCACGTCTCGCCGTAAATATGGTATGTACATAGTTAACGACTTCCTAATGTTGTTCTGATGTCGTATCTTTACCGCACCGCAAAATAGATTAAATGCAGGGCGCTCTCGTCTTCTGCGTGTGGACGATGCATTGACCCGGCCGACTCGGATTAGAGGCTGACGAAGCCGTTTTCATTCAATTGCACGAAGGCGAACTGAGTGCAATAAGTAACGCCGCGGTCTGTCATTGCGCGCGCGAACAGTAGCTGTATTCATCACAACGACCGACCTACCAACGCAAACGATAAACCGCACAAGAAGTCGTTACATAGATACTCTCCGCGTCAATCTTCTTGAGCTCTCGACCACAGTCTCAAAAATGCTTACACAGATTAAACACAAGCTCGTCAAAACTGCACATGAGAAAGAAAATCAAATGGCCTCGTGCTAGACTAGAGCCGCTATATGTAACGAACTTCGCCGGCTTCCTTAAAACCAACGCATGTACAGCCAACGACAGAATATTTGATATCGTCATGATGTATTGAAAATTAATATTGATGTATTGAAAAAGTTATATCGAAGTCGAACTCACGATCGCAACCCAGACGACGAAGATAAAATACAACACAAAACGTCTTTATTTGTTACTCTTCTGATTGTACCGCTAAACGACAGGCCGCTGAGACAATCGCGTATATACTGAAAAATTATCACAGCCGAATTCAACTCAACACTAAACGAATTTATTAGTTATGTACTCGTCTGACTGTACCGTTAAACGGCTGGCTTCGACGAGAATCATTACAGTCACGCGTAAACTCAACCTCTCTCCGTCATTCACACAGGTATAAAATATGCCTATCCCTTTTTTGGTTTCAGTGCATTGGTGTTCAATAAATGCAATACGTGTAACCTGAGCATGTAGTTGTAGAGCTCAAGAAGTATGAATCTATCTGTACGTATCATAGAGAAATATTTCGCGCCAAGGCATATCATATCACATCTCGCCTCTCGCATCTCGCAGATCGTTGTATTTTATTTTTAACACGCTTTTATTAGGTCGACCTGTATGTAACTATGTAATGGAATCTAAGGTAACTAATTTAACCATCTTCCAAAGATCGTAGCGTCATGAAAATTGGCGGCTGTATGTAGTTCTGATGACAATACAATTTATTTTTTTTATTTTTATTTATTTAGGTACTTATGATTAGGTATACAGTTCATTGATCATGTAATCTTATAATAATTATATAAATTATTTAATAATTAATATAGGGAGGTTTAACAAATCTTACATGACCTTTCCTACCAATAGCACATCTAACTAGGCGATAATTTGGCCCGTCTCTAGATGTGCATATTTTTATGCAATTTTAAGGAATTAAATGTTTTCTTTTTAAAATAAATGATTAGGACCCACCACCTGTATATACACATAAATATACCAATTTTATAAAATATGTAGCTATGTAATACATATATACATTTATAGTTGAAATTTAATAAAATGTAATTAAGAAAAATAGATAAAAGTATGGTACTGTCGAACTGATCTGATGATGGAGTCGGAATATATGAACTGGAACTTCATGATGGAACATCGTATCATAGCTGTGTTTGGACTTGTTGGAAAAGTCTTGGAATGAACTTTGACCACGATTAGGTTTCAAGGTATAATGAAGCCGGAAGATAGGCACTGGCATTCCATGATGGAATATCGTATCATAGCCGTGTGTATGTGAATATCGTATCATAGCCCAAAAGCGTGTTTTTAGTGTTTTTTTTTAAACTACATATTAATTTATTATTTATTTATTTAATATTTCACACACATTTATAAAATAGGTTGCAAGATTGAAAATCTACCTTGCTAGATAGAATGATGCTGAATACTTTCATGCGTTGTTTTTAATTTATATACGCAGTATTTTTATTCGCTCCAAATTATTTTCTAATACATTTTTTGTTATATACACTTGAAGGTTTTTAGAATTGCAGGAGTATCCCGTGACACGCACTGCGAACCATACTTTATTAAGTACAAAATACTGACTTTTACGTCTGAATATGTTTTAAAATGTCTACTATATGCTAAATCTAATATGAACGAACAAGGGGTAAACGGGAATATGCACTCCCACAATACACGCAGACGTGATGATGTTATCCTTCCTAAAGTACGCCTTACGCAGACACAAAAGTCCTGTGGATATTTGAGCTATAAGCTCTTTAACCAGCTACCTGTCTCCACAAGAAAGATGGAAACAAAGGCGTTTAAAAGATTTATTGAACAAAAAGTGCAATCAACACATGCTTTCTATAAGCTGAAGGATTTTTTTGAGGATGCCAATTCTTTCAAATTTAGTTTACCTCATTTTAGTTTTTATTGTTTAATAATAATATTATAAATTTAATGTTTAATATGTAGATTACAATGTTTAACGTAACATACCTGACCATATACATACGTTGTTTTTTTTACAATTTTGTTTTGATACTTTCTATTGTGTGATAATTTTTTGTATATAGTGCCTAAGATGACTATTAATACTCTTATAATAATTATTCATTTTATATGTATACTCATGTACATGGATTCAGCTCTATTTTTTAAATTTTATTTGTCAGCCGTGTAAAGCCGACTTTAGTCAACGCTATTGTCAAATTAATTAATATTTCTGCTTAAATAGTTTTATATCTACATATATTAATATATTACTAGCAACTGACGAATTCTAATATGCGATAATTAGCTTTAACTGATAATTCATGCTATTATTGTATATTCTGAATGAATAAATTGAATACTGAATACTGAGTCAGTAAGAGATTAGAGGTAAGTAGATAGATAGATAGAAATTCTTTATTGCATATTTTAGGAGAAAAACTTATAACAGGCGGACTTATTGCCTAAAGTACAATCTCTTACAGCCAACCTTCGTGGAAGTGTAAGAGTGTAGATGCCAGTAGAGTAAATAAACAAGAGAAACTTATACATAACAAAGATTAATCAAATAACAAATAAAAAAGCCATTTTTTAAATTTAGCCACCAATATTTCCCAGGCAGAGTGCACCGCGCTGAGATCCAGTCAAGACAAAATGGGGTACCACAGGGATCCATTTTGGCCCCGTCTTATTTACATTATAGATCAGCAAACTTCGAGAACGGTTTGTACCATTTGTATGCAGACGACACCCCCTTAAATCTCGATGGACCTGATTCTGTTAGGAGACTAATAAAATCAGATATTGAAAAACGATCCACTAGGTCCCAATTAATATGGCTTGCAAATTAATCCAACCAAAGCTGTTTTATGGCTCTAAGACGGCAAAAAGTAAAATTATTATCAAAAAATTTCTTTGAATAGCAGTAAATAAATCACAGATTTCCCTAGCGTGAGAAATTCGGGACTACCTTTGACTCCAATTCGCGATTTGAAGAACACCTCAGCAGAAATTTGGGTGGGGCTTTGATCATCTCAATGCCTTAAACAGAGAACGGGAGTACTTCAGCGTCAAAGTCAGAATCTTTATTTTAAAAGACTGAGCAGCGGATGCAGAGAATTGAAAATGCTTGTGCTAGGTTCTGCTTCAATATTCCTCCTCATCATCACGTGTCTCCATTCCTCTCCACGGCATCCATGCTAAAGATGAGTCAGCGACGGTAAATTTACTTCGCAACTCTTTGAAACATCTGCCGCCAAAAGAGTTGTTCAAAGACTTGAATTCATTTTCCGTTTAGTCGTTTTAATTTTATTTAAAAAAGTTATTTTATCTAACGATAGTGAAATTTTTCACCAAACCGAGTATAAATGTCTGCTATTCTGAACATTATATATTCATTTTAGTTGGGGAATACCATTGCGATTTCTGATAATATCAAACAATGAAAGTATCTATGTAAAATATTTGCAGAGAAGAAGCTGTGATTATAGTGATAGTGATAATAAGAACAGACAACAGTAGGCGCAAATCTCGAGTAATTTAGCACTTCCTTTGATAAAAGAGTAGACAATTAAAATGGTACAATAAGCGTTGCTCTCTCGTCTGTACATTTTGGATGGTTTATCAACGCGTACAAATGTTTTCGCTCTAGTCATTAGGAAACTAAATTCCGCTCATTCTTCGCCTACTGATAAAACTGAGCAAACAGTAATAGACGCGATAAGTCGTTAAATACTGCACAGAGAAAATACCTCGGATTTCTTGGTGAATCATGCTAAAACGATACTGAAAATGGGGCGCCTAGAAGAGCATATTTTATAATAATATAGAATATGACTTTCAAAGGAAGAAAAAACTAACATGTAGGCTGTTACAATTGAAGCTGTAACAACCTACCCTAGTCTTGCTTACCCTACGACCAAGAAGCAACTCTAGCAACTTTAGTTGAATCTCAGCTCATATTATACTCGCGTGGGACCCAACTCCGTACGTGAATAAGATTTTGGTTTCGGAAAAGAAGGTCATTAGAGCTATTTTGGGCATTGGGCATCCCGAGCCGTGTAGTCATCTTTATAGGAATCCGGCGATTTCGTCTTTGTTGTTTGCGCTGGGGTCTATGCGAATTTCACCGGAAATAAATATGACCATTAAACATAGCTCAGTTTAATCGAATAATTCAAATGTCTTGAATTCTTTAATAAGCTTCCTAAAAAAATAAAATGAATCCAATTCCACAGATTATTTAAAACTGCTATTTGAAAAATATCTACTCAGCAAAAGTTTGTAAGTACATTTTCAAATTTTGATTAAGTATTTACCTTATTTCTTCCTTCTAGTGTCTATCCTATTTCTTATTATACGTTTCTCTGTAAGTCTTCATTTTAGCGCTCTATATTTAACTTGTAATCAGCAAATATTAATTTGCCAGATTGGCAATACAATTTCTAATACATATTTTATTTTTTTTTTAGTCGGACAAATAACGTGGGTTAAAAAGCACCCATATTCCATATAGTGCACTGTGCAAGCTACAGATATACGTTGGGTTACAGATAAAATAGGAATATAGTGGTTACAACATTCTATAGTCGTCATATTAATCTATATAGTGATGAGACGTACTGGATCAGCGATTCTCAAAGTTTTCCTATCACGCCCCCCTGCTGCCAAAATAAAATGTCAACAACCCTCTCGTATTATAAATTAGTAATATGAGTGTAAAAAAGTAAAAATAAACACATAGGTTTTATTCATGGCTTATATTTACAATTAGTGTAATTAATTACACACCATTGTAAACAAATTAATTACACACCAGTGTAAAACAAATCAATCAATGAAACTGAGCTTACTTGTCTAAACAAGATTTAAAATTCTTGGCTGAACTGAAGAAAGTGGACAGCGTCAATCACCAGCAGTATCGAGTTTGCCTCTATACTACGCTGTAATTGCTACAACTGATTGGAATGCCTTTTTGCACAAATAAAAAAATAGGGAAATACATTCGCAGATATAGGTACATACAAACGCAGCGCTTGCTCTGCTATGGAGGGATAAACTTTAAAGTACTTGATCCAAAACAATGTTTTATCCATCTTTTCAAAATCGTATTTGAAAGGGTAATCATTTTTAATTTCCAAAGATTATTCTTAAAACGTTTGTGGCAGCAAATCTGTGCATGGCAGCATGAAATTTATCCGTCGATAACGTATACATATCATTAGGAAGTTAGGGAGTGTAGCGCTTCAAGCGCTTTTCCCTTGTTAGGGAGTAGCGCTCGAACTCGTCAATAAAGTGCTGCAAATAATTTAATACGGTTCTCTTAATATCGGTATCATTGAAAACCTCCATAAAACGCGTTTCTTCTGAGATTGACAATAATTTTGGATAAAACCAAATGCTTTTTCAAAGTCTTGCATATTCGACATCGTTTATATCTCGTCAATGAACTAAATAAATCAGGGAATGAAGAGCGTCTGGCTCAACTGAAGACCGTCCGGCCTATCCTTCATTTTCTTCATGCATTGCAACTATGCGTCTCTGCTCTTTCAATCTCAAGTGTTAGTCATGTAAATTATTAGTTGGCGGCGCTGGCGCACTACTAGAAGTAGCACTTAAAAGATTTTCGCCTCCTGCTGTATGGGAGTGTAGGTAGGACACGACCGGGGATCGTTCTTATCTGGCGTACTCGGCTGTCGTTTTGCAAGAACTGACGGCGCGGGGACACGGTCACACTACGACTCAGTGACGTGCACGGTAATAATTCACTCCCTACCTAGTCGTAGCTAATGGTAGCTGTAGCTCAGGTACCTAGCTAATGGTCCTTGTACAGTTAAGTCACTAAGACCCATCTCGTTCTTTGTGATCGGCTTTTAACCACGGCTCAGTTCCTATCCAGTAGCCTCTCGAAGAGGGTCTTCCCCGATAAGGACTCTGTATCACGGTGTATCAGTTTCCCCTGGGGTATGTATGACCTTCGGGTTTGATTATGGCAGTATCCCCTGACGAATACGTGAAGGATTCTGGAAACAATATATTGTTTACTAAGCAACTAGAGCTATCAACTACAACGGGCGAACCTATCAACTCGGGAAGCTTTAACGATATTGATCGTTTAGTCTCCCGTGAGGTGAGCGCAGAAGACATGGGACAAAACAATCCACAGTCTAGCTACGCCACCTGCCCGTCAGAGGCCAACGCCGGCGAGGCACCGGGAAAGGTAACCAGCGAGCAGCCTTGCCCCCCCTGACTACCACTTTGGAAGGCTATCTCCGTCTGAAGCAGCGGGGCTGGATGTTCAACTGATGTCAGCTGCTCTTGAAAGGACCAATTGGCTACCCGATCCCGAGTGAAAGACGGGCAATTATCGCCATGGTCCGCAATAAATGTAAACTGAATTACTGTTGACATCAGGTAGAGGCTGCGCATGCGATTTCGGACCCGTAACCAGTCGGTAGGATGGGGAAATCCGATCATAACTGGTAGTCAGGGCGCGAGATTGCCCACTGCTCAACTAACCAGTGCCGCGCAGTAAGGCGTTGGTCTCTGACGGGCTAGTTGGCCTAGCTAGTGGTGGACTATCTTCTTCCCAAAGTCTCTACATTCATGTAGGGTTGAAAGAAATATCAATATCTTTATACTTTCCTGAGGTGACGGGTTCGCCCACTGTAGTTGACATCAGCCTCCTGCCTACCTAGCAGCAAAATATTGCTATCAATATATTTTTTTATATAGTAACTACACGCAATTCGCGCTCTCGCCCATTCACTGACTAGGCTCGGCGCAAACCAGCCACAGCCACAGCCACCGGTGGTTGTCGAGTGCGAGCGAGTATACGCAGAGTGGTGAGTGCGAGCGAGTAGCGTAGAAAGTAGCGAGTGTTTCAGCCACCGGCCACGCGTTTGCGGCGAGTCCCCACAAAATGTATGAAAAAACGTGTCAGCTACTTGTCGCTGGCCACTTGTGGCTCTTGCCGGGTGGTTCGTTTGCGCCGAGCCTTATGCTGCCATGCCAAGCTCCCGCGGGACGGCTCTGCGATAGAGGCACATGTCAGAGGTGCCTGGTGGTCATGTATTTATACACCATTCCTCACTCATTTATACTCATTATACATCATTCCTTTCTTCTTCTTTTTAGTCGTATATACACGCTCATATTTCATTAATATGCTACGTGTCTAACTTACGCTATAATCCATTAAACCTATAACAAAATCAAACAAGGTTAAAATTAAGGAAATAGCGAGAGCAACTAATAGCCAAGAGGCAGTGCAAGAGTTTTGTAAAAGATTATACTTGCAGATCAGACAGTATTTTGCCCATAGAATACTAGGGTAGAGTCAGCACGCCAGACTCCGGGACACCTGGCGCTGGCGTACTAGGAAAGTGTAATTTTAATTAGATCGCTTGTTTTGGAAAAGCTGAAAGTAGACAGTAGACAGTGGATGCAATACAGAGCTCGAAAGAAATGCTTTGACTGCTTAACAATAGGACACGTGACGTCAGCATTACTCCATATTTTGTCACAAAAATTTATTGCATCCACTGTCTACTGATGAATTTTCAGCTTTTGCTAAAAACTTTGGGGGTACTAATTAAAATTACACCTTTCCTAGTACACCAGCGCCAGGTGTCCCGGAATCTGGCCTGCTGACTCTACCCCGGCATACTATAGTCAAAATACTGTCTGATCTAAAAGTATCAGCTTTTACAAAACTCTTGCACTTTTTTGTCGCTGGCTCCCCAACTATAAGTAGGACATAAAAACAAAAATAAAATTCTTTATATATATCACGATATGAAATACTACGATATATAACAATCAAAAGTATAGGAAAACTGTAAAAAGAAATGGTGTAACTACAACAACGCAGAAGAAATAAACACATCCGTTTTATATTTTGAATTCGTTAGTTTGGTATCTATATTCCTTTATTTAAATAAGTGCGTTTGTAATGTAATGTGGCCGCGTCCCAGTGCAGGAATAGTCGCCACTTATATTCGGCCGTTTTAGAGCCAATGGAGCAGAACTTGACGAGAAATTATTTTTGAAAGCAGGCCAGGCTGATTCGGGTCACCGCGTGATTTTAACCCAGACGATATTTGGCCAGCTTTGTGCAGATGAACCATCTTGTCAGGCTGAAAATAAGAACATTTTCGTCTCGGTAACTAGCACTGAATTGATTTAAAATATTAACAATGCCTATATATTCTTAATCAATAAATACCTAAGTATTTTCGCAAGATTATTCTACATGAAAATCAAATCGTACTAGTTTGTAAAAACAAAAAAAGTAATTGATATTATTCACATTAGACATAGCACAATCATCCCTTTTTTAAACAAATGGAAAAATAACGAAATGGATATAGGTAGTTATTATTTATACAACTTAATCTGCATCGATATCCCGAGTCTGTAGGCTAGAGAAATATAAGAATAATACGTTACAGGAATCAGTGGTGTACCTCAGGGTTCAGTTCTGGGGCCCATTCTTTTCCTATTGTATGTACATAAACTACAATATGTTGGTAGCAATACAAACGACGCTGTCTCTAGAGTTACTAATAGTTGTAAGTAGTAAGAATTAGTAACTCTTGAGACGGCCTCGTGTGAATTGCTACCAATAGAATAAAAAATGGTATGTTATAGCGGTCTAAAAATAGATAGGTACCTACCTATTATATATTTTTTAAATTATTTTGTATTTGCGACGTTGATTGTTATACTAAATTATGACTTTTATCTTAATTAGGACTGTTGTAACATTTTTGATTTTTTAAAAATTATTATTTTGTTGTTAAGTATGCCAATGATTTATATTTCGTTATTGTACGCTTAAATAGCAAATTATGCGTGACTTACACGCAATAACGAAATAATATTACTACTACTAATGATTTCAATAATGTTGTATACAGCAATTCATCTTATGAACCGGATCCAGTGCAAGAATCGCAATGTGGCTGTAACTGTATCGCGTACGTTTTGAGAGGCGAGTGCAAGATCGAAACGGCAACATGGCGGCATCGGGAATTGGCGGGAAAAAAGCGGCTTCCGCCAAATATGGCGGCTGTCATGGCGTCGCATCGCCGCGCCGGCTGGCGGAATGTTGCCATCACTTGCCATCTCGCGCCCATCGTATCGCGCGTATTGACGCTACAAATATTTGCGAAATTATTCGAGCAATCTCAAACTCGTAAAATTGAATAATATTTGGCGAAACATTCATTTTCTAAATGGGGATGGATGATCGCCCTTATTATGGCGATGAGAAGGAGGGGAACTCCAAAAGAGCGCCTCACAGGTGGTCCGTGGTTACGTACCTGAATATTATTCTCAGAATGTATTATCATTGATTATACAGAGTATTAGATTGCCTAATACCGTACTACGATTTCGCAGCTAGTATTTTACTACGAAACGCAACGTGTAGATGGCACTCATAGTTTCAAACATTGATTGATCTTCTCCTATATTAGCCCAATAGAATGGCATTCTAAACACGCATATACGATATCCTATATCAAAATAAATTAATATAATAACAAACGAATTTTTAGATCATAGCAACAAAAAAAAACCATGAAAATCGGTCCAGCCGTTCTCGAGTTATAAGTGTTCGAACAAACCCGACTTGGTTTTATATATATAGATAGATATATAAAACAAATATGTATGGGAATTTTTTTTTCCGAAAAAATAAAATGTAAGTATGGGAAAATGTTTTTTCTTTTATTTTATTTTTTCTGAAAATTTCATTTAATTTTATTTTTTCGGGAACAATGTGTATGGAAAAATGTTTTTCCTTTATATTATTTTTTCGTTAATTTTCCAATGTTTTTGATAGTTAAATCTGCTATTCGGGACGGAGGCAAATAAATAAATCAAAAACCATAAAAATCGGTCAAGCCGTTCTCGAGTTATAAGTGTTCAAACAAACCCGACTTTGTTTTATATATATAGATGGGTATTTTCTGAATGTATTCAGACATTTATTTAGATACTAAACACAATGTTTCTATTTATCTAAACTTATTGACATTTGAACATTTAGACAATTATTTATTTGACATTTGGACAGTTTAGATATAACCCTATGACGATTGGGATGACATTACAATTACAACAATACTACACACTTCCAAATCCGTTCAAGCTTTTAGAAGTTATGGTGGAATAAAGAAACGGAGAACAATCTTACAGGAACCATGAACACATTACAGTCCTTTGTGTTGCGAGGACGTCGGGAGACCGGAGTAATCTGGTCGCTACTGAAAGTAACGGCGCGAGTGTCGGCCCGCTGGGTAACATACCTCTCTATCTCGCGGATAACTCTATCGGCGTTGGCCTCTTACGGGTATGTGGCGGAGCTTGACGGAGGACTGTTTTGTCCTAAGTCTTCTGCGCTCACCTTACGGGAAACAGAACGATCAAATTTCGTTAAAACTTCCTGAGGTGACGGGTTCGCCAGTTTTAGTTGACAGCTCTGGTTATTCTTGACGATTTTTAAGCTATTGCATAGCTTTTATCGCGGGCCTAGGCCAGCGCGGCGACCGAATGAAGAAATTTCTTAACGAAAATGAATGATTTTAAACTGATAATTACGTCTAAACGAGCACTGCTTACGATTTGAAAAAAATATATGTTAAACAAGAATATTTTCCTAATATTCTTAGCTTTGAATATTTTAGATTTTATTTATATTACATAGTGTAATTAATTTGTGAAATTAGGTCTAACCGAACACAAAAACGACTACTACCCAAATTCTTGCTGGCGTATTATTATGAAACCTGCACCGTTTTAAAGATAATTAAGTTATCTATCTTTTTATCTACGCATTTTTTTAATAATTCGTTTTTTTTGCTTTATCGAATAAAAAATTCGTGCGCGGCGCTCTATCGGAAGACGTTTAAATTATTCCGAATCATTTGCTTCCGCAGATCATTCAGAATATTTTCAACGTTTTCCGATAGAGCGCAGTTATCTGATATCAGAAAAAATAAAATAAATAAAATAAACGCTTGAACGGATTTGGAAGTGTGTAGTATTGTTGTAATTGTAATGTCATCCCAATCGTCATAGGGTTATATCTAAACTGTCCAAATGTCAAATAAATAAATGAAGCAAGTGCAATACGAAATAGTACACCCTATTATGCATATTATTAACCTCAGTATAGAAAATTGCACCTTTCCAGATCATTTTAAAAGGGCTGATGTAACTCCGATCTTCAAAGCAGGAGACAAGACAGACATGACAAACTACCGGCCGATATCTCTACTAAACATATTGAGCAAAATACTTGAGCGACATGTTAAACTCCAACTGACGGACTATTTAGAAAAAAATGGCCTTTTGTCGAAAGGGCAATTTGGCTTCAGATCGAACATTGGGACGCAAGATGCTATTTTGCAAGTCACCGAATTTATATCTAAAAATGTGGATAGAGATCGAAGGTGTCTTGCTGTATTCCTTGATCTGGCCAAAGCATTCGATACTGTGCCACACGACAAATTACTAGACAAACTGAAACAAAGAGGTCTTACTGATTCTGCTCTGCAGTGGTTTACAACTTATGTAACTGGACGCACACAAAGAGTAAAAATGGATAATGTGACAAGTGATTGGATGCACATCCCCTATGGAGTTCCGCAAGGAAGTACACTAGGACCAACGTTATTTCTTATATATATTGACGACCTATGCCGACAAGACATATCAGGAAAATTAATATCATTTGCTGATGACACTGTACTAATGTTTGAATCTGATACATGGGATTCGGTTTTTGACAAGGCAACAGCGGGTCTGCAGCAAACGTACGACTGGCTGACTCATCATCTACTTACGCTGAATATCAAGAAGACTAAATACATGACATTTAGAATAGATGGGCGAAAGCAACCTGGACTTGATAAACAACTGACGGTACACAGCTGTGACAGAATGAACTGCTTGTGCCAGCCTCTAGAGCGAACAACCACTATAAAGTACCTTGGAATTTTTATTGATAACTTTCTACGTTGGCACAAGGAAATAGACTTGACAACACAGCGACTACGAAAACTAATATACGTCTTTAAAAACATCAGGAATATTCTTAGTCCGTCTATGCTGAAGATGACATACTACGCACTTGCACAGACTGTAATCACTTACGGACAGATTGGTTGGGGTAGCGCTGCGATAACTATTCTTGATCCCCTAATAAAGGCCCAAAAAGCCCTAATTAGAGTAATCAACAAGAAACCTTACCGCTACCCTTCCGATTTACTATTTAATGAATTTCAAGTACTTGACATCAGACAATTATATATACGAACAATAGTACTCTACTACTATAGACATGACCTGGTGCCTCAGAATACCTCTATGCACAAGTACGATACCAGAAACCGTAATAACCAACCCCAACAAACTAAAAACTCAGCATACGGACAGCGACATTATGCATTTCACTCGCCGAGGATTTACAATATGTTCATATCTGAGGTGGGGGGGGAATGCATTGACGTCAACATCGACAGTCGTGCTGAAGAAAATGGTGGTGTGTTGGCTACTAAACGAAGGGAAACCGAAAACCTATTTAAAATTCTTGTCTAAAAAAAAAAATAGTATTATTGCTGTTGTTCTTTTTTTGGTATTTGCTCTACATTTCTACGTTAACTACATATCTTCGTTATAATTATCATTAAGGTAAAAATATCAATAATGTTATATATTATATATATATATATATATATATATATATATATATATATATATATATATATATATATATATATATATATATATATATATATATATATATATATATATATATATATATATATATATATATATATATATATATATATATATATATATATATATATATATATATATTATATAAATATAATATTAGTGTTATATTACTATTATGTTATGTATATTGTATATGTGTATATGTATGTATATGTGTGTATGTATATATATATATATACATGTGTATATGTATGTATATATATATATTATTATTTTTTTTTTTTAACACACGGCTGCTACTAGACAACCTTCACTAGACTACTGCCTCGACACAGGCCCAAGCCTAGTGAGGCAGTAAAATCCACATGAGCCTGTACCTTTTTTTTATCAATGATTAATTAAGTATTAATGTTAAGCACTACTAGTTTTTTAATCAATAGTTTGTAATTAATTAATTATATGTTATTAATATGGATAAATAAATAAATAAAAATAAATAAAAATAAATAATTATAATTGCGTAAGTTGTTAAAAATGCTATGCAATAGCTTTACCGCGGCAGTCCCCGAGTGCCACACGTGTTTTTTTACATTTTCATTTTATGTTTGAAACTCTACAGGCAGTAGCCTAGTTGGGCTTTAACTATTGTGAACTGTAGCTATTGCCTAAATTTGAAATGAATACATAAATTTGAATAGTTTGAATTTGAACAGCACTTACAGGATGTTTCATTGGTAGTTAACCACAGTTCTCTTCTTGGTGTTCGATGACAATGTCGGCACATATCTTTTTCGAAATGTGTAGCCTTTCCTTCCCTGTATAACTCTACGACAGCATTCTTGTTGGAAGGCACCTGTAACCATACAAATAAAAGGTTGGCTACACCTGTCTGTCTGTCGAGCTATTGCATAGCTTTTATCGCGGGTCTATTCCAGCGCGGCGACCGAATGAAGAAATTTCTTAACGAAAATTAATGATTTTAAACTGATAATTACGTCTAAACGAGTACTGCTTACGATTCGAAAAAAATATATGTTAAACAAGAACATTTTAATAATAATAATAATAAACTCTTTATTTGCACTTAAAAAAAGTATACAAAAAAGGCGAGCTTATTGCCACATGGCAATGTCTTACAGCTAACCTAAACATAGTGGTACATGCGCGCATAGTGAAAATAAAGAGTATTACATAACATACAGACAAGTGGAAGAATTTAAGACTAAAAGTGCCCGAGGAGAGGAAATTGGGAGAGGAACAGGAGAGAAAGGGAAGAACTGGTTACTTCTTAGAAAGGTAGTAATCCTTAAGGTGAGTCTTGAACGATGGTAAAGAAGGCGAGTTTCGTATATTTGCTGGGAGATCGTTCCAGAGTCTTGCACCATGGACACAGAAAGAATAGGAATAGAAATCACTATTATGACTCGGAATTTTTAATAAACTGTCAGAGGCTGACCGAAGTACGAGACCGTGGGAACTTAGTGGTTCAAAAAGCTCCAGGAGATAGGATGGTGTTAATTGGGTGAGTACACGATATAGGAGAGCCAGTATATGAACATTTCTTCTTTGGCGTATTGGCAACCACTTTAACTGTGCCCTATAGTCGGACACGTGATCATACTTACGTAGACCGAAGATGAATCGTATGCATACATTTTGCAAACGTTCAAGTTTGTTGAACAGTTCCTCTGTTAAATCGAGATAAGCCACATCTGCATAGTCAAGGAGAGGCAAGAGGAGAGACTGTGCAAGAGATTTTTTTGTGTCCATAGGAAGAAATCTTCTGAGTGTTTGCAGAGGGTGAAAACTAGCAAATATTTTACGACTTACCTCGTCCACGTGTGGTTGCCAGGAGAAATGTTCATCGATAATTAGACCAAGATCTTTCACTTTTTGCGACAATGGTATGGTGATATCGTTTAGTTTTAAAAGCGGAAGGGATTTTACATTTACTCTGGAGAGCAATTTACGACCTCCAATGAGTATAGCCTGGGATTTCAAAGGGTTGATTAGTAGACCCATCAGCGCACACCATTCACAAATGGCCTGAAGATCAGAGTTCATGATGGCGATCGAGGCATTGATGTTTTCGGGAGAGAAATGATTATATATTTGGACATCATCTGCATACAGATGAGTATGTCCACGAACTTGGTTGGAGATAGGATTTATAAAAATTGAGAAAAGAAGCGGGGACAGAACCGCACCTTGTGGAATTCCAGCTGTTAGATTAACCCATTCGGATGATCGATCGCCTACTTTTATACGCTGTTGTCTGGCTCTGAGATAGGAGCTGAACCAATTAATAACGGTTTGCGAACAGTTGAGAGTTTGTAGCCGTGCAACGAGCAAGTCGAAGTCGACAGAGTTGAAGGCGCTGCTAAAGTCTAAGAGAACGAGCAAAGTAAGTTGTCTCTGGTCCATAGCTTTACGTGCGTCGTCGGTTACTTTGACAAGGGCAGAGGTAGTACTATGACCGGGACGGAAACCGGACTGATAGGGATTAAACATATTGAATTCAGAAAGGTAATCTGATAGCTGAGAGAACACTATATGCTCCAACACTTTTGAGAGAGCAGGGAGAATAGATATTGGCCTGAAATCATTTGGTCGCACAGGATTTGATATTTTAGGAAGGGGTATAACGTAGGCATTTTTCCAAGGAGCTGGGTACGAACCAAATTCTAATGAGGAGTTTATTATGTGGGTAACGACTGGAAGAATACATTGGATGATACGTTTGAGCATATCTACACTGAGACCATCCGTTCCCACGGCCTTAGATTTAATCTGGTTTAATGTTAGTAAAACCGTTTCAACAGTAGCTGGAACAAAGTGAAATTTACACGGGTTGACTGGCACACTAGAATTGGCAATATGGGTGGTAGCACGGGACTTTGCTATATTATCTAGTAGAACCGGTGACTTTGAGAAGTGGTTATTAAGAACGTCTATATCTACATTGGGATCTACGGGTCCTTTACATTTTCCTAATATTCTTAGCTTTGAATATTTTAGATTTTGTTTATATTACATAGTGTAATTAATTTGTGAAATTAGGTCTAACCGAACACAAAAACGACTACTACGCAAATACTATCTGGTGTATTATTATGAAACCTGCACCATTTTAAAGATAATTTATTTATCTATCTTTTTATCTACGAATTTTTTGAATAATTCGTTTTTTTTGCTTTATCGAATAAAAAATTCGTGCGCGGCGCTCCATCGGAAGACGTTTAAATTATTCCGAATCAATTGCTTTCGCAGCCGCAAATGATTCGGAATAATTTCAACGTTTTCCGATAGAGCGCAGTTATCTGATATCAATTTTTTTTATTTATTATAATTGCATAAGTTGTTAAAAATGCTATGCAATAGTGCCACACGTATTTTTTATTTTACTATTATTTACATAAGATGTCAAATATACTAATCGATAGCATTCTAATCTCTCCTAATTATTCATGTAATATAACCAGTCTATATAAAAATGCGATAGATGATATTAATAATTGTAGGTATGTTATCGTTGTAATAATTGGTTAAATTATTAGGTTTTTATAATTAAGCAGTCCTTGGCTACCTGGGTCACCCCAAGTAGCCAAGGGCTGATTTCATCTCAATATTAATTTCATATAAAAAGTCGATTCCCAGCTCGAACGAACACGCGGATACATCTAAATTCTCGGAGACGAAACTCGAAAAGAAGCAGATTAAGGCGTTAAAATCGAAAAAGTCGATTCCCAGCTCGATCAAAGCCGCGGGTACATTACAATTCTCGGAGACGAAACATGAGAAGAAGATTAAGATGTTAAAATCAAAAAAGTCGTGTGTTGCATATTGGAGTAGTTTATGTATTGTATTGTTGGTGTGATCAGATCAGATAACCCATCAGTTTCAAACTTATAACGCGTCTTGCAGCTTTTAATCAGCGGTATCAGTCCTTTAAACAAATGCAAGACAATTATGTAGTTAAGCAATCATTAAGTGCACACATGCTCTGGGCTTGATGCTTATTAACTTGTTGCTTATGTGCCTGGGTTGCATTATGTGCCTATAAAAGAATTTGTCGCAATTATCTGCAAGCATCATACGTCTGCACAGTGTATCATTATCCATTTTTACTGATTAAATTCCTTGCGTTTTTGCAATTAGATCGGAGGGGAAGATAGGAGTTTCAATTGAGATAAAAAGTCTCATGCAAGTGACAATCTACAAATTCCTTCATAAGCTTGATAGGTATTTAAAATTGAATAAAACTGTAATAAAATATATTCATATTCATATTCACACTCATTTTATTAGTATACTGGTATACAAGTCAGATATAGATTAGCAAACATTCATACATATTACCAAACAGACATTTTTTTATCGTAAAGAAAAGATAATATAAACAAAACAAAACGAAGAAAAAAAAATACGTGTTGCACTCGGGGACTGCCACGGTAAAGCTATTGCATAGCATTTTTTTAACAACTTATGCAATTATAATTATTTATTTATTTTATTTTTTCTGATATCAGATAACTGCGCTCTATCGGAAAACGTTGAAATTATTCTGAATCATTTGCTGCTGCGGAAGCAAATGATTCGGAATAATTTAAACGTCTTTCGATAGAGCGCCGCGCACGAATTTTTTATTCAATAAAGCAAAAAAACCGAATTATTCGGAAAAAATCGTAGATAAAAAGATAGATAATTAAATTATCTTTAAAATGGTGCAGGTTTCATAATAATACGCCAGATAGTATTTGCGTAGTAGTCGTTTTTGTGTTCGGTTAGACCTAATTTCACAAATTAATTACACTATGTAATATAAACCAAATCTAAAATATTCAAAGCTAAGAATATTAGGAAAATGTTCTTGTTTAACATATATTTTTTTCGAATCGTAAGCAGTACTCGTTTAGACGTAATTATCAGTTTAAAATCATTAATTTTCGTTAAGAAATTTCTTCATTCGGTCGCCGCGCTGGCCTAGGCCCGCGATAAAAGCTATGCAATAGCTTAAAAACACAAGAATAATGTCAAAAGAAGAAAATACAAGACAAAATGCAAAGAGATCATTAAATACTTTAGCCACCAAAGCATTTTAGACTTCACTCGAGTAATATTCCTCCAGTGATTAAAACGCCTTATCTGTAAGGTATCTCTTAAGGTGTCTCTTAAACACGTCAAGAGATTGCACCTGCCTAATGTGCTCGCTGAGTTTGTTGTAAACCGCTGGGCCGGCGATATAAGCTGGCCTCTCCGACTTGGATAATGCATGACTTACCGAACGTAGCATGCTACGGGATCTTGTTGGATAGTGATGATGCACATAATATAAAGATAGGCATAATATAAGGACACATACTTATAAAGATGGGCAATGATCTGTAGTGCGGCTTTTGCAACCCCTATATTTTATTATTTACTTTAATATATACCAATTATATATATATATGTTTGCCGAATATAACATGTCGTTACCTGTCATCTGCAATCTGTCATAAGTCGAAACTACATAGTTTCGAGAAATTGACGACTGAAAATGTCGCTTTGCGTATTTTATTCTCCTCTATTTTGAAAGATATTAAAGATTTTATTAGAAAAAGAGTTTAAAATCGTATTCATCCTTATGAACGAGTAGGAAATACTGAGTAAATTATATTATTTGACAAAAAAAAATGTACTTGTGCCATTTTACACAAAAAAATATTGTGTTTTTTATTCATATTTTCGAGACTGGATGATGATTGTGTCGTTTTGTAATATAAAAACCATTCAGTGAAAAATCGAATATTTAATATTTGAGATGAGACATAAAAGTTAATATTTATGACCATAATTATACAATAACGATATTAATTGTTCTGCTAAAACAAATAAATTGAGATTGCATTATTGATTACTCAGTTTTGAAGTAAACTTATAGAACTTACAAGAAAACCTATAGAATTGTTTAAGCATAGCTTTGAAAATATATATTTTTAATTGACAGTTAACTTAGTATCTAAACTTTATCACTATTTGGCATATAAAAATAACAAAAAAAAACGAATTTCAAACATATAATTGGTATACTTATAGAACTTTGAAAAAACTATAGAGCTTTTCAAAACAGCTATGACTTTTTTTTTAATTAAAAGTGACTAGTGACAGATTGCTGTGAAGTTGTTTCGAGATGAATGCCCAAATGCAAAACGTCATTTGCTTCACCGTGATAGTTTTTAGAAGCACAGTAATATTGATTTACTGAATAAAAGTATACCATTTTTGAGTACATCTGTATATTTAGGTCAAAATGGAAAAAAAAGACTTATGACGGATTGCTTTTAAGGCAACGATAGGGACATGGAAGAATAATATTTTAACTTTCACAAAAATCCTCACAATCTCAATAATCTCTCTGATTATCAATCGTGTGTCTTGTAAATAGGGTTGCCAGGTGAGTCGCGAAAAAATACCGGACAACCCCAAACGGGGGGGGGGGGGGGTATGCTAGGTCGCAAAAAAATACGGATTTTTTTATACTAATATTTTTTATTTATTAATCAACATCACATAAATCAACTAAATTAGTAACAATATATAATGCAGTCATAAAATTGTGGTCGCCAAGACTAACTTTGACAAAGTCTTTAAACAATGGTATGAATATTATAATCACGGAGCAGCTAACCAGATCACTCAATAAAATACTGTGCAAGAGTCACCTTCTAATTCGTCTAAGCAACCAATGAAGTCGACCATTTTAATTTAAAAAAAACATGTTTACTTTTTAGCCAATCTCCGCTAGATTGGTTAGCTGCTCCGTGATTATAATCTACTACTTACTTAACAAAATAAAGGTAGGAACTTCAGAAAAAAATAAAATCACCTAAGACTAGATAGGTATGTTTAACAAAAATAATAGGAACTTCCAATGAACAAATAATAAAGTTGAATCATTCTCCTAAAACGAATTTATGTTGTACTGTACCTAGGTACTTTTAGGTAGTACCTACTTACTTCTTTCTAACATATTTTGCATTTGACGCAACCGCTTTCAATAGTGTTTTATTTGATACAACACGTTCTTTAAAATCAGTGCAGCTCGAGTCTCTAGACCAAGGCGGTTTCGTTCATTGGTCCATATATTCTCCATCACACTGAAATACATGTTGGACCAATTTGAGAAGAGGCGCTTGTGACCAGTAGTACCGACTTTCCTCAAAAATAAATGATCATACCGGACATTGTCCTGTCCGGTATGACCATTTATTTTTTACCGGACAGGCCTCGAAAATACCGGACTGTACGCTTAAATACCGGACATCTGGCAACCCTACTTGTGAATGTCAATTTCATAACGTATCAATGGCAACTAACAACAGAATTTTCGTAAAGTTCAAACTAAGCTGTTGTCGATGGCCATCGCGACGCTAACATAACAGACTCTAATGAATAATGCATAAGACTAAAAAGATGTGTTTGTGTGTAATAATGGTAATATTTGTTTGCGGCTTATTTTCATAAGAATTCAGTCAAACAGCAGTGAAAATGTTCACTCCGTGAATAATTACAATGGATAGTATTGTTATGAATATTTCTTGATGCCAAAAGAGATCTGCTTTTTATAAGCTTATATTTACCTTGGAATGTTTGTTAGTTTGTTAATTTGTTTAGTTTTGTTCACTTCCTCTTATCCTATGAAGTTGAAATTTACATGTTTGCTTTGTTCCGATGACAATGCATTTTTAAGGTGAGCATGACCTGATTCTACACCCAAGATCGGCTCCCGCCGAGGATACTCTTCCAATAGCACAGACATACAATTTTGTATACGCTTTCAATTATGATACCTCGTTCTAAATTTCACCATGACATGGCTGCTGCACCCAGGGTTGGCTCCCGACGAGGGGACTCCTCAAAGGCCAACAACACAGAAACAAAATTTTGTTTAAGCATTCAATTATGATAGCTCGTTCTGAGTTTCACCGCGATAGAGCTGCTGCACCCAGGGTTGGTTTCCAACGAGGGGACTCCTCAACTTCTGTATAGCATCCAATTATGATAGCCCGTTCTAAGTTCCACTATGACATGGCTGCTGCACCCAGGGCTGGCTTGGAACAGAGCATTTAAAAAAAAGATTGTTTTCAAAAATGTGCTTTTACTATTAACTTATTTCTTATGGTGTTACGTATATTCTCATCTTTCGGCTATCTTGTTTTGAACTTGTATCGTTTTGGACACACGATTAGTTTACGATTTTTATAATCATTCATATTTCTCTCCGTTTGCTCGAGCTCTTTATTCTGTATTAATTGTTGACTGTCATAAGCCTACTAGCCTACGTGCATACATGTAGTAACTAGGGCTGTCGACTACAACGGGCGAACTTGTCACCTAAGGAAATTTTAATGATATTGATCGTTTTGTCTCCCGCGAGGTGAGCGCAGAAGTTATTATTAGCCGATTGTAATATAAGAGTTCAGTGCCTTTGTTTTCTAAAACAATTTCCGAAGAGTACTTGTAATATGGCACTATTTGGTTTGTCGACGAAATCTAAAGGCGAGCTCCTGATGAATGATTCTGGCTACTATTTATGTTTGTGCAAATACAGTGTCGCCACGGTGGTGTCACTAAGCGCTGAACAACAAGACATATGCTTTCACGTTAGGACGTATTGGGCTGTTAGGACGTATTGTCGGAGGTGGTCTACCTCATTATTGTGAAGATTTTTCATATTAAGTAATCAATTATCTGGCCTCTAATTTTAGAGGCAGATACATTGTCACCATTGACGACAATTTCGGATGATGCGTTTGGAATGTGGTCATATTGATCTGTAGCTTGCGGTGCAGGCTGGTCTAGCTTGCGGTCTAGGTTCCTAATGGTTCCGCGCAGCTTGGGTGGCATTGGCCAATTGTTGAAGTATACATCAAGCTATCCAAAGTCTACATCAAAAGCGCTATAGAAAGCATGAGGTAGTGTATATGTTTCTATCATATCACCACGTTTACGACGGTCCTCTAATGTGTTTTCTTTCAATAAATGCAGCCTTTCCTTATATTCTAGTTTCTTCATATCTGTGGTACCTACCCTAGTAAATTTTCTCTGGTATGCCAGGTCTATGTCTTTTTGGAAATATACATAGATTCCAGATCTGGAATCTATATGCAGGTAAGTCTTGTATATTTTCAATGACAAGTGACAAGTTCACAAATGATTTTCTTATCAGGTATGTGAGTGATATTGCATTTTTGATGGTTAATATGGTTACAGGGCATTGTTTATATATTGGTTTATTTAAGAATTAATGTCTATAAACCATTGATTTTGGCATCAGAAATAACAGGAACCGAATGGCAAACCTGTCAAGTCATGCCAACGAGATGCCACTGCAATGATAATTACAAGAAAACTATTTGAACCCTCGGGACATGGACAGAACGATCCGGAGCGTGATTTTACACCAATAACAATAAAGAACGTAAATCCTGTTGTTTATTCGATTCTGAAATAACCGTGACTAACCTGTTCTAGGTTGGACAGGGCTCTAATAATATAATAAATTATTTAAACGTTGTAGTTATTAAATTAATCAATAAACATTGTAATCAATAAATTATTTAAACGCTCATAAAACTTAATCGCCATAAAATGTGGTCATCAAAAAAAAAACATTGCAATTCCATTATAAGATCGGCATTAAAATTGCACATAAAATTATCTCTAGATCTTTTTGCTTCGATGTGTGTCAACTGTGCCATTCTGCTGGTAATTGAGTGTAGTATCTTGACGATAAATCCACAACTTAAGATTGGTTCAGTGGTAGATTGATAGAAAGCATAGCAATTTATAGACCTGCTATTTCTCTACCGCATCGCCACCGCAGATATATGCGAACTGCGAACTATTGCGAACCGCAGCGGTCGAGAGTGTCAGTAGTTTCAATCACAGGCGTCAATATGCTTGACCGGCTAATGTTAGGTCGGGTCTAGGAGATATCGACCGAAATTCACTTTCTGGCTTCTTTCTATAAACTAATGTGTACGTTATCCTGGATTATTGCCGGAGTAAAGCGAAGCCCAGACTGGGCTTGCAAGTTCAGATTGGGGGCAAAATGTCGTTGTGCCCGTGTTTGTTTGTCTGTGGGCACGATAACTCCGGAACGCGTGATCCGATACCAAAAATCTTTCGACATTTTATTTGTCATTAGGAAGAAAATGTTATATATAAAAAAATATATATATAAATTTACGCCTAGCGCTCTTGTGATGAGATGTAAACATTTTCTATTTTTTAAAGTAAACATACAATATGAAAAAAAAATACATTGTATGCGATAATTTGTAATATGAGTAATATTTAGGATTTTTCGTCCTTTTAGTTCGGAATGTTGGACTAAGTAAATGGGCCTCAAACTTAGTTCGTTTTCTTTGAATACGCTTGGAGTTGATTTTCTGCACTTAGATATGGACAACTAATTAGATATCGAAAAAAATATTCATCGCAAAAATGAATTTATATGTTCCTCTTTAGTATGCGCTAGTCAGATTTTTCAAATTTTCTTTGAATTTCTTAATCTAAACGTCACAATAAGTAAGATTTTCTCATTTTTGTACGTTGAATAAACCATACTACCAGCTTCCTACAACGCCACAAACTTTACCTCTTTATAATATTAGCATAGATGGGAAAAGCTTAGCTCCAGGTAGTATGGTTTTGTAGAATGAGACCTATTCTTTAGATCTTGTTTCAAACCAGTTCATATTTCATTTTTGTCTCCTTTACAATATTTCAAAAGCGAGCTTACTACTAACATCCACAACCCTGAATATCTTGCAAGTCGCAAATAACCTTCAGGTTAGGTTCACGATGTTTTCAAAGGCCGCGTAGTCTGATTATAAAGAATCTTTCGACAGTATGTTATATTCGTCAATAGGAAAAACTAGTTCCATTTATGGTTCAGTACCTACGATAGAATGGTAGCTGCCATCCAAACAGACCTTTTAATGTGTGTGTGAGTGCCTCTGCGCACGATAACTCGAGAACGCATTGTCCGATTTAAAAAGCCCTTACACCAACAGCTTTTATTCGTCTATGGGAAAACTGATTAAATTTAGGGTCTGACTAAAAATTAGACCTGCGATAAAAATAGGAGCTTCCTTACAAACGGACATTTTGAAATGTTTTTGAGCACGGTAACTTGTTAACGCGTTTGCCGTGGCCTTTGGCCCAATTAGATGTGTTTCAGAGTCAAGTTAATTTCTGCGATAGCCACCCTAATATCGGCTGTTTTTGCGTGAAAATATCCTTGCAGGCTATCGGCATAAAAATGGTAGGAGGAAGTGAGACCTGCCGTAATGGGACTAATGAAAATGGATAATTTTAACAGAAAATGATTATTTATATAAATATAATATTATAGATTTCTTAAGATAATTAAAATAAATTGTCTACCTTGGAACATGCGGCTGCCTAGTTAGGTTATGACTTTTGTATATATGTCCTAATTTAGTGTTTTATATTTACTTAATATTTACGTAATCTGCCTAATATGTCATAGGTCGAATATGTCATTGTAATAGGATTTGGCAAGTGGGGGAGGGGGACCTTTTCTGCTTGCCTGGAAAGCCTCAGGGTTCCAAAACCGTCTTTTTTTTTATTTTTTCGTGGAAGTGTAACGGCCCTTAAGTACCGTCACATGTAATCAACAAATGCATTGATTTCCAGTGAAATACACTGACACAAATTCAGCTATTTCGCTACCTCGTGCAGCGATGAATCAGCACGATGAAACAATACTTTTACTCGGAATATTTTGGATTGCATCATTTATCGGCCTATATAAACCGGCGAAAACGCCACCAAAGTATCATTCCTCGAGTGATCACCTCCCCCAAGATTGCTACGGCATACTCGGTACCCCTCTCACGAGGTCGCTCAACGAGTCCGGCTCCTTGGTTTCCTTTTCCTTCCTTTTCCGATCGAGAAGCATCAGTCTGCATCCCCACAGACTCGAGCAGTGCCCAGTACGAGATACTAGGAGCACAAGTAAAATCCTTATCATCCTCGTAAATTCATTCAGTCCGCGAGTCACTTCATCCGCGTCAATATTACCTATTCGGGAAGCGTTACAACTGGCAATATCGAACTCTCAATCAATTCAATAAATACCTTCTGATTCACTCAAAATCGCCTTTTAATACGGAGGTAACCCGCAAGTTGACACCACCACCTCACACCGCACAACTTGGAGTCTAGTGAGGGGTGGCCCCTCACAGAAGTAATTATCAAAAACATTTTTCTCGATGAATTAAAGTGTACGCAGATTCTAGAAAGGATTTCGCGGCATCTAAAATCGGTCCTGAAGTGGTGCGATAGACAGTTCCCCGCTTCGTTTGAGAGGGTGTTCGCGAGAACGGAGAGCTCCGGTGCGCTGGCGCGGTGGTCTCTTGTTACGCGGTCAGTTTTATGACCTGGCAAATCACTAGCAGTTGTACCGGCCGAGTGCCGTAATTGGCGCCATTCAAATAAATGCCTGTCACTTGGTCTGTCCCTCTTCAGCCGTGGAAAAGCAAAGTCGTTATCGTTTATTACGCGCTATATTTACATCCTCGCGTCACCATCGTCTCCAACACAAGTAATTAATTGCTAACGAAATCGATCTTTGAAAATTGGAATAAATTGGCCCATAACAGAAAGGGCCGTGATATAACTATTACGCGATATACTTCTTTTTTTTTCGGCACCAGGGAAAGTATTGTGAACGCGCTAAAACAATCGAGATGAACACGGAAAAATCCATTTTGACACCCCTTGAGACGATTAGGACCATTTCCAGACTGATGTTTGTCTGTGACTCTGTGTGTATGTGTGTGTGTGTCTGTATTCGTCCACTGAATTAAAATTTGGCATGCAGGCATCATTCGGTCATGGCAAGAGTTGAAAAGATTGTAGTTGAAATTGGTCCACTAGTTATTAGTGCGCTAGTTATTAGTTCGTTATTACTTCAATCTCGAAAGATTGCAGTTAGGAACTTGAAATTCGGTACACAGATGCCATGTTGAACCGAAATCTCGTTGTGAAGTTTTGGTTGAAAAATCTCATATACAAGCGACGTTTTTTTAAAAATACCGCCGCATTTAAGAAAATGCTACATATATTTTTTTTAAATACCGTTTTAATACCATGGATATACTCCATTAAAATGTGGTACTTTTGCTAACATAGTCACTTGACACAATCACTATCAGGTGTGGGAGGGGGAGGGTTGATGGGGGGGGGGGGGGGGCTAGGTGGAGGAGTGTTGAGAGGTTTGGCACTCTTGGTTGTCTGCTTGCAGAGAAAGTCATGGGCTGACACAACCGATTTTTTGGAATTATTATTTATTTAACGATCTTTAAAATACGAGTAGACTCCATTTCAATTGTAACTTTTTTAACTTTATTTTTTTTACTTAAACGTAACTTTAAAGTTAAGTTTTAACTTCCTTTAAATTTAACTTCCATCAGCTTCCATTTTAATGACGATTTTATAGTAGCATTGCGATTTATTTTTTAGAGTACTACATTTGAGGGCAATTTAGTTTTATGAGCATTGTACTAAAACTTTTAAATACTTTGTTATATTATTAGAGCCCACTCTAGAACGGGCTAGTCCCTGTAGGGTGACAGAATCTTGTACAGAACCCAATTTATTCTATTTGGGACTATTTGGGACAGTATTGAAAAATTTTTTTGCAGCTCGAGGTATTTAAAAAGGTTTTATATTTTTATTATATTTTTTAAATAATTGATTTTACAATTTAAAAATAGGTTTTCTGTAAAAAAAATATTATACTACATACTTTATACCACATAATCAAGTAAAATCAAATTCAATTTACCAAGAGTAGGGATTCCTACCAAATGGTTTATTTTAAAAATAAAATAAATAAAATCTGTCTAGTGCTATGTTTAGTGAAAATTTCCAAACTCATTCCTCCGATTACTAGCGATGTGTTTCAAGCTTTTGGACTTCATGCAGCTTAGCTTAAAAACTTTCAAAGATTTCTACCATATTTAAATGAGCCGTTGACTCTCATTAAAAATTCTGTCGAGACTGGTCAAAAGTCAAGTCAGCGGAAAAATCTGCTGTACTCCCGATCCCCTGAAAAATCCATGTATTCCGAATGCTAAGGATCTCCGATGTATCAATATTCCTTCATGCTTTTTTAAAATACTTAAAAGAAGCATGATACTATTTAAAAGTATTAGTATATTTTCAAATTATCTTATTCATAATTGCCTAACGTATTCATAATCTACTTTTTGACGTTTAATCTGTTTTTTTCGACGTCAACATAATGCAATATTACATGGAAATATATTTTAATTTATATAGATACCTAGCTGAAATTCTTAATTTTTTTTATTTATTTTTATTTTTCGGAAAACTTACAGCGTTTTATACTTAATTCTAACACATGTTATACAAATCTAAGGCCAATTAAAAGTTTTCACAATTAAACTAAATCTTTTGTTACAGCGCTATGAGATATGAAAAAAATCTGTTGTGTCACCCCAAGACTTTCCTGACTAGTATCCGGGGAGGTGCGAAAAAACAGCGACATTTTTTACTCTAGTACCCCTAATTTTCCCCAACCGTAGGTCGTAGAGACCCAAGATTCTAGTCAGTAAAGTCTTTGGGTGACGAAACCGATTCAATAATGGATAGAGAAGCCTCATTATCATGACGACATTCAATTGGGCTCAGTATTTTGTTGGTTAACATTGTGGCAACGTGAGCTCTCATAAGATGTTTTCGATACTTTAATCTGACCGGATCTAGACCTAATGCAATGGAAGTTGCATTGGCAATTGCAAAAATCCCACAATCATAAATATTCATTTGCTTTTGAACTTCGTGGAATATTGTTTGTATATGTTCCTCGTAGTTGTCGCCATACATGCGCCTGATGTAATTTTGACATTGGGAATGCAGCCTCGTGGAATTAAGGCTGTCGTAAACGTGCATATCGATTGGAGAAAGAAATTTTGAAAGCGGGGACAATATGTAATCAAGGTTCCCCAAATTTGTATGGCAGGTACCCCAAACGTTGGTCGTAAGTACCCCAAAAACTAATAGGTTCTTCCGATGGTTAACAGAAGCTTCTATGCCAAATTTTAACTTAGACAGATTAAGCGTCTGGGCGCTATCGCGGAAACAATTTTTTCGCCGGGAACCCCAAATTTGTATGGGAGGTACCACAACCGTAGGGCGTAGGGACTCCAAAACCTAATGGGTTCCTCCGACGGTTAACAGAAGCTTATATCCCAAATTTCAGCTCAATCCGATTAAGCGTCTGGGCGCTATCGTGGAAGAATACATACATACAGACATACAGACATACAGACATACAGACATACATACAGACAGAGATCGGTCTGGAAATAGTCTCAATCGTCTCAGGGAGTCTCAAAATATATATTCCCATCTTCATCTCAAAATTTTTTTTTAGCGCGATCACAATACTTTCCTTTCCGATAGGTCGTCAGGAAAGTAAAAGGGATAGGGAAGCCACATTATGAGTTATGTCGATGTATTTAAGATATATAATGTTATATAACATACATACATAGGTATATACATACATACACGTGCACAAATAATAAATAATATAAATAATACGATAAGGTAATAATAAAATGTAAAGGTATAGTTAATATAAATATATATAATATACATCACAATGTATTTATAATGTTAATAAACATTGTCTATTTTACATTATATTTTTACACAGTGTGTACGAGACGTATTATTTTCTCTCTGCATTTTAAAATTCCGTCCGGAAATTCGGCTGTCTTTAGTCAAATCTTAGCTAATAAATGCTTTATATTCTTACAAGCTTTTACTTACCTTGCAATGTTTGTCAATTTGTTTAGGTCAAATCTTACAAGCTGAATTAGAATTACTTCCTCTTACCCTATGACGTTGAAATTTTACACGTTGGTTCAGCTCCGATGACAATGCATTTTTATGGTAAACATGACCTGATTCTACACCCAGGATTGGCTCCCGACGAGACTACTCTTCCAGGGTCAACAGCACAGACACACAATTTTGTATACGCATTCAATTATGATAGCCCGTTCTAAATTTCACGATGACGTGGTTGCTACACCCAGGTTTGGCTTTCAATGAGGAGACTCTTCAACGATCAAAAGCACAGATACGAAATTTTATATGTGAAATCGAAGACTATCGCGGTTGTTTGACATTATAAATAGGCCTATAATAGGTTTGACATTATAAATGACCCTAGACAACGGCGGCTGCAACGTCACCGAAACGTCGGGTCCTACAAATTTCACGCGGTAAATTCGTTTTCTATCCTATTTATAAGGGTTATATGGTATTCAATTATGATAGCCCGTTCTAAGCCCGACTCTTCAACGGTCAATAGCACATTCCAAAATTGTGTATACGCATTCAATTATGGTAGCCGGTTCGTTCTTCTGTTCAGAGCATTTTTACACGACTGTCCAACAAAAAAAGGAGTGTAATGTGTTCAGGGTTTATCTATGTATGTTTTCCGTTTCTTTATTCCACCATAACTTCTAAACGCTTGAACCGATTTAGAAGTGTTGTTTGTTTGTTTGTTTATACTCTTTATTATGAAAATGTCACAATGGGAGGGTTTATTGTCATATGACAATCTCTTACAAGCAACCCTGCTATGACGTGTTATATGTACGTGTGCGTGTAACATGTCTGTAAGTGTGTGTCTTGTTATTGCATTCGATCGACAGAATTGAAAATGCAATTCCGTTAATTTGATCCCAACGGGAAATGGTGACCCAGCCGGGAATCGAACCCGGGACCTTTCACATTGGCGGGTTTATTGTCATACGACAATCTCTTCCAGCCGACCCTAATTTGAAATGTTTATATGTATGTATGTGTGCGTATAACATCTGTGTAAGTGTGTGTCTTGTTATTGCATTCGATCGACAGAATTGAAATGCAAGTGCGTTAATCTTATCCCAACGGAAAATGGAAACCCAGCCGGGAATCGAATCCGGGACCTTACTAAGTAAGATCAGGCGACCTAACCACTATGCCACCGTATGTATATTGTCAGAATCGTTATGTCATACCGAGTGTCATAGGGTACCCTAACTGTCAAAATGTTGTCTAAATGTCAATAAATTAACATAAATATAATGTGCTTTTTAAAAATATATATTTTTAATTGATTTATTTAAAAAAATATGTACTCCTAACTAGGCAGTGCATGTTCCAAGGAAAACGCTCAGTGTCAAATGAAAGGTCTGACTGAATACATTCTGGAAATATACATGAAATATACATCTATATGGATACATATATAAACCACAAATATTTCATAAGAAAACCGTAATAAAAATAATTATAAGCACAATAGTTCACTTTCTGGTTACATCAGTCGTGTTTTTTATTCTTTTTAAATACACGTACTTTTAATAAACGCTTGTTTTAAAAATGCTTTTTACTCTTTGTCTTATTTTCGTATTTACATTGTGGCGGTCAGGTTTTCCCGGATTTTGATTCTCAATTAAGCAATGGAGATATTAGTTCCTTTAATTAAAACATTCAGTATTCAGTATTCAGTATTCAATTTATTCATTCAGAATATACAATAAAAGTATGAATTATGAATTAAAGCTAATTATCGCATATTAGAATTCGTCAGTTTAAATGTAGATATAAAACGATTAAAGCATAAATATTAATTCGACAATAGCGTTGACTAAAGTCGGCTTTACACGGCAGACAAATAAAAAAAAAAAATAGAGATGAATCCATGTACATGAGTATACATATAAAATAGATAATTATTATAAGAATATTAATTGTCATCAAGCACTTTATACAAAAAATAATCACACAATTGGAAGTATCAATACAAAATTGGAAAAAACAATGTATGTATATGATCAGGTATGTTACATTACACATTGTAATCTACATATTAAATATTAAATTCATAATATTATTATTAAACAATAAGAACTAAAATGAGGTACCTGAAAGTTACATATTAATGTTATTCCCATTTGAAAGAATTGGCATGCTCAAAAAAATCACCCAGCTTATAGAAAGCATGTGTGGATTGTAGCTTTTGTTTTAAAAATCTTTTAAACGCCTTTATTTCCATCTTTCTTGTGGAGAGTGGTAGCTGGTTAAAGAGCTTAGTAAGACATAATGCCGTGGAAATGGCTGAAGTAGACAGTCGCGCCGATTCCACGTCAGTCAGCCGCCTGATTTCCCTAACAGCAAAAGCTGCAGATGTAACTTAATAGTCACTTCCCGTTATCTCCATAAACCGCAATACGTCATGAATTTACTATTTCTATTTACATCGCCGACCCCGAGCGCATCCGCGCTATAAAACCGTCTGCAGCTCAGACACCCGAACACAATGCAATCATTTAAAAGGGCATTAATCAGTTTTATTGACGCTCAGATCATCTTTCTCATCTGCGATTGTGATTGATTTGACTATCTCTGGAATATTGCCCGTATGCATGTTACACAGCTTTACATTTTAACTTCCTTAATTTATTATTTTTGACGTGACAACGTCTTATAATTCGATGGAACCGGCTGCACGCACGAAAAAACATGCAATGACTCATGCGGCGTTACCTCGCTCTGAGGCGTTCCATTTATTATATTTATTATTCAATATAAATGCTGCCATCTACCGGTTGCGACAAGAATTATTTACTAACCTCACTCTAAAATAGTACGAATGAAAATCACTAGATTGATTTAAATTCTTGACATAATTTTATATGTATTCTTGATATACGGAATGTTATTACTGAACGGACAATTTTCTCGTGGGTACAACGAGGTGCAACGAAGTAAGCAACTTTTATTAAAAAAAAAATTAAAAAGTATGAAAAGCTATCATTACAATTCGCTATCTAGCGGTTCGTAAAATGTCGCTTATATTGTTTATTTACGACGTATTACCTACCGCTAGATGGCGCAGCGTGCTCAAACGCTTCTCAAACCGTTATTTAACAGTTTGAGATTTTAAACTTTCAAATTAAAAAAAACAATAAACTTTAAACAATAAACAATTATACTGCTATACAGTAATACATTTACATGTTGTAGTCAAATCGGTGAGTATAAAACCATATATTTTTGGGTGTTTGTAATAAACAATAACAGAATCTTAAATGAAACTGCCTCAAATGCAACCATTCCATCAGTATTTTCTTATGACGTTGTCACGTTCAACTATCGTCAGTAAACCGACTTTACAGACAACCGATTTTTTAACTTTAACTTTACTTTTAACTTTATTTTTAACCCATTATTTTCCAGTCTAATGCCGAATTTATAGTGGAATTGCGATAATTTAAGACCACATTTTAATGCCATTTAGTTTAATAAACATTTTACTAAACTTTTAAATAATTTATTACATTATTAGAGCCCTGTATACCCTAGAACGGGCTATTCCCATTTGGGTGGCAGAATCTTATACAGAATCCAATTTATTCTGTTAGGGACTTTGACAGTATTAAATTTTCTAATCTTTAATGATTATTTTTTTGGTTGCCTATTTATGCTACTAAATCTAATCATTTTAATAATTCGAAATGGATTATAATATTAAAATTTGTATTAACTCTTCCTATTGCGCCATTTTTGTTGTTATTATTTTGTATTTCAAAATTGACTATTTTATATCTGACTATTGGTTTTTATATTTTGACTATTTGTTTTGATTTATACCTTTTTAGGTATTTTAGCAGCTCAAGTAATTTTGAAACGGTTTTACATTATTATTACATTTTTTAAAATAATTGTTTTGACAGTTTTAAAAAATAGTCTATCTGTCAAAAAAATATTTATTAATCACTAACTAACTGGAGTAGAATGAATTGTATTCATTGCTTTATCTGGCAGATTATTTAAAAAAAAAACAGACGAAAAAATCTTGGGGTTCGAGGCGAATCTCTCCTTTCTGAATTTGAGGTAATCTTCAAGGATATTATGATTTTAGTTGAACGAAAATATAGATAATAGTGATTTATTATTTTATTAAAGAATTAATTACTATAAAACATCGATTTGCTTAAAAAAATAACAGGAACCGGATGGCAAAACCTTAACCTTTTGCTTATTTGTTTCTGTCACCCAACTGAGACTAGCCCGTTCTAGTGTGGACAGGAGATATGATGCTACCACATAAGGTTTACAATATTTCAGATGCGAGCTCACTAACATTCTCAGCCCTGAATATCTTGCAAATAGTATCTAGTTTAGTTGTTGTTGCTTTAAGGTTCACGGTGTTTCCAAAGGTCATTAAATCAGGCTCACTGTTTCTTAGCTGAAGTTTCAGTCCAGTTTATTCAAAAGTGGCTAGTGACTCTCTGACAGCTCTTGCACATGACGGTCTGTCTGCGTTTTCCTAGGTCGGATCAACTCACGGTTCAGCTCCTATCCGGTAGACCCCTCGAAGAGGAACACCTACAAAGGCCGCTATGAACTCTGCCTGTGGCTATTACCGGCAGTCTTAGACAAATGGGATCTGAGGTTTCGATCTGGGGGAACACCTCGGGTGGAACTGGGCGGTTTGCGCACCGTGCGGCGTTAGCCAATTGTTTGCGAGATCCGACGAATAACCGGGGTAGTCTGGAATCATCCAAGAAGAAGTATAGAAGATACAGCGATCGTCCGAGTACTCTCGCTTATGGGACACCAAAGGAGATGTTTCTATTTGAAATATTAACATTGTTTGTTTAAGTTTTGTAAAGTAAGTACTGTAAAGAGTTTGTATGTTGTAAACTCTATGTCAGTCAGCAAACCAAATTCAAAGATTACTTAGTTATGTTATGATTAGTTAGTTATGTTAGATAGTTAGTTATGTTATGTTAGATTAGTTAGTTTATTTATTTTATTTAATTACGTAATTTAAAAACATTTACAGTTCATGGACATGTAGGTACAATGTAATAGACAAAATAACCAGTAGCAAAAAACTGAAACCTGATATGCCAGAAACTGTTGCCAGATATTCCATTTCAATGTCGCCTAACTAGGCTATAGCCTGTTCTAAGGCAGACATTTAAATTAACATAATTTTATAAAAATATAGTAAGGTAATCGCCGTAATTTTAAGTAAGTACTGTAAAGAGTTAAGTTAGTTAAGTTATGTTATGTTAGATTAGTTAGTTATGTTATGATGACAAGCCTTAGTTATGATTGAGATAGGAATTGGGTTGAGGGAAAGCAGAGTAATGGTTTTAATTTTGTTAGTTAGTTTGTTTGTTAGTTTTAAAACTTTATTGCACACACAATAGAGTACAACACGATGGGACGGTTATTGTGACTATAAATATGTTTATGTTGGTAAATTTATATAATATATAACATGTGTATTTTTTGTAATGTAATGGTCATAATAAGTAAGTACAATTACATAATAAAAATAATAAATAAAATAAAACAAAAATGAATAAAATATGTTAACTGAATATCGAACAGAGGAATGGATAAAAGGAAGATGGAGATTTATAAGGGGGGGGGGGGGGGTTAATAAGTTAATTAGATAATAGAGACTTAATAGATTTTTTAAACACGATCAGGTTTTCGCGTTGTCTGAATGGCAAAGGCACAGAGTTCCGTATTCGGGCCGCCTGCACTGCGAATGACTTGGACTAGAAAGTTGATGAAGGTATTGCCAGTAATAGATTTTCCTGAGAACGCCAAAGAAGGCCATGGGATGAAATCGGAGAGAAGAGATTATACAAATAAGAAGGCATGTTTGAATGAAGTACACGAAAGAGTCACTCCATTTGTATACGAATGGTTGATATAATCTTCTTCGGGGAATAAACTCATCGAATACACGCATTTTGAATCCTTTATAGTTTATTGAGTATAGGTAATCTCATTCGCGTATAGGTAATCTACCTCATTTGTGTCGCTATTTGAGCAACATTATAGCATCTTGCTATTTACTTTATTGTTTGTACATAAACGTATTTTCGTCTAGCCTCGGCGGTTTATTACTGTTATTTCATATATGCATATATTACAAAAATCGGCGAGCCCAGTTTAATGCGCGCTGCGGCTGTGTCCCACATTTTTCCAAGTCGATTCAAGGATTCGCATCGTGACCAATACGAGAGATACAAGAAGTGACGTAATTGGCAGGCGTTAACAAACAATAAACTGGAAATAAACGCAAATTAATTTCAATGACATTAACATCTAGTATAGAAGTATGCCGTTTATTCTGTTAACGATGGCAAGCCTGGTTTCGTGTCTGATCATTTTCATTAGCGCTACACTGTGAGTTTTAGCTTTGTCAAGAATCTTTTTCCTTTTCACGCTATCGTTTGGGTCTTAAACCACCACAGAATCAAGCCATCTTAGTTTTACTCCTCGACTTTACTATACCTTTTACGTTTTCCGCATATAATGTGCTTCAACAGCTGTTAATTTCCATCCTTTTTACATGCCCTAACCACCTGAGCCCTTCAAATTTCAGGGATCGCACAACGTGCACATCATATAGGTCGTACACTTAGAGGTGTCAGTTACTACGGGGGAACTCATCACCTCAGAAAGTTTTAACAATAGTGATCGTTCTATCTCCCGTGAGGTGAGCGTAGAAGAGCGTAGAGACTGTACAAATCTACCGTCTAGCTAAGCCAACATGCCCGTCAAAGGACAACGGCCTTAAAACAAGTAGGCAGTCTCGCCTCCAGACTACCAGTTTTGGAAGTATATCTCCATCTGGAATTAACCGTCAGCATCAACCATGATTCCCTGGATTTCCACCTCGTGACAATACCTCCAACCTCCCCTGGTTACGGATCCGAAGTCGCTTGCGCGATCTCTACCTGCCGTATATTCAGCAGTGATTCAGTTTGAACCTATCGCGGACCATTGACACCTTTTGTCCGGCTCTGAATTCAGGATCGGGTAGCCAATTGTTCATTTCATGACTGGTTTACGACAGGTCAACATCCACCCCCGGTGCTTAGAAAACAATAAATTTCTATAGTCTCCCGACTCCTTCAGTAATTAGTCAGAGTGCACGTTCCGATTGGCTGTCACCGCAAGGTGCGCAAACCATCCAGTAGCGCCGGCAGGCGATCCTCCAGGGGAAACCGATCCACCAGCCGTGAGGCCTGAAGCACGAGAGTCCTTCTCGTGGAAGTCCTACACACGAAGAGGCTACTGAATAGAAGCTGAATCGTGAGTTGGACCGAGCCGATAACACAGTAGATCTTATGGCCCAAGCAGCACAAAACCATTTGCTGTTCGTTCGTACAGTTCTTTGTTGGTTCGTGTTCTCCACATGACGGCCTCCTGCAGTGCATCGAAGATCCTGCAGGAGTATTTTGCGTTCAAACTGAGTGCATGGTATGATATCATTATCATCAACATAGTAGTTGTTTCGAAGAGTATCGACAGTAGTAGTTGTAGTAGGCCTGATTCTTGTTACACACACGTTCTACAACTTGATTGCTACACGTCGAATTTGTTTTTGTCATGGGTTTTCAAAAGGTAGTGTTATATTTATATAATATTTATGTTCGGATACTTCTCGATGATTTGGATGGTAATTGTCATGTTGTAAAGTCTTAAATAAACCAATCCCTACTATTGGCATGACAAGAAATCCTAGTAAGGCCTAAAATCGAGGATATTGCTATGTCAGTAGTACGTCATCATATTTATTAATTTAATGCCAATAATAGTGTGACACAGCCGTCGGCACTTCCGCAATCGTGCTCCGATTTTCATCCGTAATTTTGGTAATTGTGTAATTTTCGGAAACGCAGGAGTGACAGAGCTCATTAATAGTAACGAGTAAACGACTCGATTCCGGTGCGTTCTGGTTCGTCGGATTGTTAGGTGGTTACGAGGACTAATGACGCTGAAAGCCGCAGCAGTTCAGTCCTTCATCAAAGAGATCTAGTAATTAAGGGCGAAGCACTAGCCAGTCAAGCGTGGTTCACTATTCGGCACAGCCATTGTCCTTAATTGCGGGTTAAGTGATTATTCTGATTGCGATTACCTATTTAGCTTCTAATTTATAGGGTTATCAAGATATTTATTTTTGAGAGTTTTTTGGATATCACAGATCGATTTTTTTGTTTCTCTCCGTCGGTCAGATTTTTTCTTCTTCTTCTTCTTTTTATATGTGGTAATGCACCCATATAATAATTTGTATAAAAGAAATAATAAACAAACCATCGGATCAATTATAAAAATCAAACAGAATAAAATAACAAAAAAATATATAAACAAAATTTTTAAATTATCTATCAATAAGTTTTTAAAAATAGTCAATCAAAAATTTTTAAATAATCAGTTAATACGCAATAAGTTTTACAATAAAATCAACACTACAGTAACAATATACAGAACAAAATAGATTTGATAAATGGTAAATTATATTTAAAAAATTAAGACGACCTTGTCACATTCATCAAAATTATTGAGAGCATGGTTGGTTAAGTTTCTTTTTATGCATTTCTTAAATGCAACCTCCTGAAGTATTTTAATTTCTGCTGGCAACGAGTTTAAAAATTTAAACCCCAAATATAAAAATGATCTCTGCTATAAAGAAAGCCGCACTTTGGGAATTACTACATTATTTTTATTGCGAGTGTTATGTTCATGCAGACTCGAATGCTTTTCCTCGTTTTTCAAATTTGCTTTCGCATAAATTAAGCACTGATATATAAATTCAGATTTAAAAGTTAATATTTTTTATTTTTATATATCCTTCTAGCCGCGTGTTCGGCCATAGCGACTGCATTGTAGATTCTAGTGACTTCTTTAGTCTTCTCAGAGTCCATTGTTCGGAAGCAGTCAAGTGCGCAGGCTATATGGTGCACAGGTGGGCGCGCGACCACGGGTGCACTCTCTCTTCCTCCCTCTTCTGAACCCGATGGAACGGAGACCGTTACGACCAGAGAAAAGTTTGGATGCAGATAAAATAAAAATAAATTAATTAATCGCCAACACAGCAATGGCTGTCATTGTTAAATTTGTACTCAATATTGCAGAGCGATTTTTTTCGGATTTAGTTCGTTTTTCCACACTGTCATTTATGAAATTAGTAGTTATGGCTTGTGGCGATGTTTAAGGTTTTTGGAGCTATTGTGGAGCTATTTTCAAAGATCGGAGCACAGTGATCGTCTCTTTTTAACCGAAATATGCCTGGACCCATTACAAATATACCTGGACTTCTTTTGGAAAAATACTTATCAAATATGACGATAATTCGGAAATGATATAAATTACAAGCAGCCAAAGCTTAGGAAAACTTTTGTGATAGCCGAGATATGAAGCATAATAATATCTTTACTAAGAATAACAAACGTAAGAATGTCTAATCCAAAACTAAGTACATTGACAATTATTATTCATAAATTGTATTATAGATTAATTTATATAAGTATCACTATTATCAGTATACATTAGTACTCGAGTTACACTCTCCTGAATATAAGTTCTCTCCTGTATATACACTATCCATTTTTTCAAATTTTAATATCATTTTAATTAACATTCTGCCTAATACCACATTAATAATCAGTTTATATTTAATAAAATACACCACTATTATCACACCTATATTATATCATAACTACAGACTGTATAACTGTATCATGAAGGATCAGAGCAGTGCAGGTTTTACGTATAAGCTACACAAGCTATAGCCTAGGGCCCCCACTTTCTCCCCCCCCCCCCCCCCCCAAATGCCCGAGTGAGCAATAATTGTCATATATATACCTAAATATACTGCAGCAACAGCTCAAATAGCTTAGGGCCTTATCAAGACTAAATCCGGCGCTGGATCAAAGTGATGTAACTTTTGAGAAACGGTACTTAACTCTATAGGGCAATTCCGGTGATTTAAATCTCAGTCCCTCAATAGTTACTCCCAAAGATTAATACTATCACAATCTAAACCGGATATATTATGTAAGTTAATAAACGAGCGCATTACGTGATATGTTTGTGGATCGCTGCCCGAGATGTTTTTAATTATTTGTTTTAGTGACCGAAACGTGGACACCCGGTGAGATCTGGAATGGTTAACGAGTCGAAGCAAAAGTGAAAAGCGTCTGTGGGTAGAGTTAGAGTGAAGTCACCGTAGGCGAGGCGAGTTGATCGTTGAATTTGGGTCATTCGGGTGGGCGGGCGGCGGCAACTGACATTTATGTAAGTCGGCATCGCTGCCATTTTGGCGATGCATCCAAACCGCATTAGAAATAAGTAAGGTTGAAAATGAGCTATTCCTGAGCCATTCACGTTCTGCCAAACGGAAGGAGGCTTTGAAAGTCGGGCACATTCAAAACCTCCTTCACAAAAGAGGTAATTGTAGGTACCTATATAGAATAGAATAAGTAGCAAGAAGTGCAACGAAGTAAGCAACTTTAATTTTAAAAAACGTGACAACGTCATAAGAATAAAAAAAAAAAAAAAAAGTTGCTTACTTCGTTGCACTTCGTTGTACCCACAAGAAAATTGTCCGTTCAGTAATAACATTCCGTATATCAAGAATACATATAAAATTATGTCAAGAATTTAAATCAATCTAGTGATTTTAATTCGTACTATTTTAGACTAAGGTTAGTAAATAATTCTTTCGCAACCGGTAGATGGCAGCATTTATATTGAATAATAAATATAATAAATGGAACGCCTCAGAGCGAGGTAACGCCGCATGAGTCATGTTTTTTTTGTGCGTGAGCCAGTCGAAGCAAAAGTGAAAAGCGTCTGTGGGTAGAGTTAGAGTGAAGTCACCGTAGGCGAGGCGAGTTGATCGTTGAATTTGGGTCATTCGGGTGGGCGGGCGGCGGCAACTGACATTTATGTAAGTCGGCATCGCTGCCATTTTGGCGATGCATCCAAACCGCATTAGAAATAAGTAAGGTTGAAAATGAGCTATTCCTGAGCCATTCACGTTCTGCCAAACGGAAGGAGGCTTTGAAAGTCGGGCACATTCAAAACCTCCTTCACAAAAGAGGTAATTGTAGGTACCTATATAGAATAGAATAAGTAGCAAGAAGTGCAACGAAGTAAGCAACTTTAATTTTAAAAAACGTGACAACGTCATAAGAATAAAAAAAAAAAAAAAAAAAGTTGCTTACTTCGTTGCACTTCGTTGTACCCACAAGAAAATTGTCCGTTCAGTAATAACATTCCGTATATCAAGAATACATATAAAATTATGTCAAGAATTTAAATCAATCTAGTGATTTTAATTCGTACTATTTTAGACTAAGGTTAGTAAATAATTCTTTCGCAACCGGTAGATGGCAGCATTTATATTGAATAATAAATATAATAAATGGAACGCCTCAGAGCGAGGTAACGCCGCATGAGTCATTTTTTTTTTGTGCGTGCAGCCAGCTCCATCGAATTATAAGACGTTGTCACGTCAAAAAAATAAAAAAGTATGAAAAGCTATCATTACGATGCGCTATCTAGCGGTTGGTAAAATGTCGCTGATATTGTTTATTTACGACGTATTACCTACCGCTAGATGGCGCAGCGTGCTCAAACGCTTCTCAAACCGTTATTTAACAGTTTGAGATTTCAAACTTTCAAATTAAAAAAAACAATAAACTTTAAACAATAAACAATTATACTGCTATACAATAATATATTTACATGTTGTAGTCAAATCGGTGAGTATAAAAGCATATATTTTTGGGTGTTTGTAACAAACAATATCAGACAGAATCTTAAATGAAACTGCTTCAAATGCAACCATTCCATCAGTATTTTCTTATGACGTTGGCACGTTCAACTATCGTCAGTAAACCGACTTTACAGACAACCGATTTTTTTACAAGCTTTTATTTACCTTGCAATATTTGTTAGAAGGTATGTGCATGTTTTTAGGTCAAATCTTGCAAGCTGAATTAGAACCCCTTCCTTTTATCCTATGAAGTTGAAATTTTACACGGTGGTTCAGTTCAATAACAATGTATTTTTATGGTGAGCATGACTGGATTCTACACACAGGATCGGCTCCCGACGATGCTACTCTTCCATGGCCAACAGCACAGACACACCATTTTGTATACGTATTCGATTATGATAGACCGTTCTATTTTTTACCGTGACATGGCGGCTGCACCCAGGGTGGCTTCTGACGAGGGTACTCCTCAACGGTTAACAGCACAGAAACGAAATTTTGTATACGCATTTAATAATGAGAGCCCGTTTTAAGTTCTCCTAAGGTTGGCTTCCAACGAGGGGACTCCTCAAGGGTCAACAGCACAAACATGAAATTGTGTATAGCATTCAATTATTATAGCCCGTTCTAAGTTACACTATGACATGGCTGCTGCACCCAGGGTTGGCTCGGGACAGACCATTTTAATGAAAGCTTGATTTAAACATATTAGTGATTTATTTGTATTGTATTGTATCACTGTATTTTTTCGACTAAAAAATTGACTTGAAATTAAATGGTATGAGGATTAGGAGCTCATATTGTGAGAGGAGAGATCATTGCGGGCGAGGAAGCTGTCATTTGAATCACTCGAGCGAGATGACGTACGCAGCGCATATGTCACAGTCACATTCCAAATTTGAAAATGCAATCACACTCAAGTCGCTGAAAAGGAGCGTGCGAGAGTATAGAATATCGGATCGATACCTCCTCGCGCAACATGATCTTCTGATATTAAGAATCGCCATCATTTCGCATGATTTTTCGTTATTTTTGACGATTCCAACGATCCCCAAATCTTAAGAAGCACTATTTCGTTTGAATTATATTTTTTTCGGAAATCAGAATCGGAAATATTTAATCTTATAATTTTTTTATACCCTTACCACAGTATACCCCAGACAATAGCTTATCTTAGAACAAAATTGAAAACAAAACGAATACGACACGAGTCTTAAGGGCTCGCATTTGCTCGCCAGATGTTTCGCTAGGCCTACGCAGATTCTTTACCTGGCCGTAATTCTAAATGTTCACGTTCGTCGGGACGGACCTCTCTGCTCACATTCCTCGTACCCTCTTTCCGCATTGCCTTGTAGCTCGAGAGTAAAGCTACTGGTAGGTATACTGTGCCCTTACTACTGATTGGCAGTATAAATCGTTGATAATTTATCGTTTTATGTGATTTGATTTCACGAATTTTGGACGTGTTGTAAAAAAGCATTGTTCCTGTAGGAGAATTTGCTTTATCTGTTGATTAAGTGGTAAGTCTTATCTGTTGATTAAGTGGACTAATGTCGGACCGTTTATTAGACTTGTGTTTGACTTGTATTACCAAACTGATAGGTTCAGTAGATACACAGCCTGCTAGCAGCAATGGCTTTGCACAGCTTCCAACCTTTGCACCTCCATCTGCAGCGCGCAATATGCCACAAAACATTCCTTATCTAACCAGTGTTGCAACTGAATTTGTCGCTGTACGAGCCGCCGCGATGCTAAGAGTCAATATTGACTGAACACCTCGTTTACAGTTCAGTTCACACATATCGCCCGTGCGGACATGCTTCCACCGCGATTAGACGAGGCGTGCACGCTATTATGGCCTTTATTGCAAGTCTATGCTGGCACGTGCTATGTGACTTTAGGGTCACACAAATTGAAGATTTTCTTGCGTTCTGTCTCTAATGCCCCTCCTCACATTGGTATGTTATTAGTAAATCTGGAGTCTCTGCTGCACTTAAAGCAATTTCTCCTAGAAAATAGGGGTTTTAAAGTCATGTTAGTAATATGCCAGATATAATACCCAATATTTATAAACCATAATTAATCATATAATAAGATGTTTTTATACTTCTTATAAGTCGTCTACTTCTAATAAGGGTTTCCTTCCATGTGCCTCTCCTGACAGTGGACACAGTATACCGATTTAGAAGCAGTAACTGCATTCTCGAGCGGTAGGGCGATGCGGGAACAGGGTGCGAGGAAAATGCGCAGAGGGATTTATCTCGGCGATCCCCTTGATTGTACTAAGAGAAGCTACTATCTGTATACTTGTGGGAGCTAATGGGCCCTGTTGCAGTTTGACCACTAAGACCCATGTGTTCAGGGTCGGTCAAACTCACGGGTCAACACCCATCCGGCGGCCTCCACGCAGAAGTGCGAGCCAGGGTAGGTCGCTGGCCTGCGGGCCAGTTTCCCTTAGGAGTCAACCTTCGGGCGCTTCTTGACGGTTTGGGCACCGTGCGGCGTCAGCCAATCGATTGTGCATTCTGACCGACAGCCGGGGAGTCTGGAAAAAGTACTGACTCCTATAGAACGGTGGTAGTTGTTCACCTTACGGCAACTGCCGGGTGAACAGATGATACCAGGTGAACAGCCGGGTATAGGATGCAGTGGTCCGCGATTAATTCGGTAGACACGGTATCACCGCTACGTAAGGGAGGGGACCGCGCAAGCGACGTCGAACCCTGTAACCAGTTGTGAGACCGGAGTAATCTGGTTGCAACTGGAAGTAAGGGCGCGAGTGTCGGCCCGCTGGGTGATTAACCTGATTATCTCGCGGTAAGGCGTTGGATTCTTACGGGCGTGTGGCGTAACTAGGACGGTGGACTGTTTTGTCCAAGTCTTCTACGCTCACCTCACGGGAGACCAAACGATCTAATATCGTTAAAACTTCCAGAGGTGACGGGTTCGCCCGTTGTAGTTGATAGCTCTAGTTTTATACTGTGCAGTGGGAATGTATGTAAGCTGAGCCAAACGGGATTTGCCGGCGACCCTTGTCGGGCCGCGCCGTTGAAGACCAGTCTGTGCCTTGACCTCTAATAATTTTGTATCCTAAAGCTTGAAAGCTTGCTCCCGAGTGTGTTTATGTTATGACCTATGTATAGTCAGGACACACAGAATCAGAAGTAAATACGCAAGTGCTCTTTATACACTTGCGCTAATAATACCCATGAAAACAATCTACCAGAAGAGTAGATCCTCAAGAAATTAACTCCTCCGATCCTAAAAAGCTACTATCAGTTTCAGATCACCTCGTCGCTGCAATGCTAACAGGACACGAGGGACAATCCTTACCAACCATTTTTGAAAACTAACTAATAGCCGAATACTGAATTTCTGTAAACCTGAAAATTCAGGATAACCTCTTTATTAAAAAAAAACATATTCGATTCTAAAATGAAATGTTCTATCTGCTACCGAAAATCATCACGCCTCTCATTATTTAACATTTGCTTTTCTACATTTTTTTCAATTTGTCCATATTATCATTAAAATTACCAATTATCCCTAACATTGATACCATAAAACCGTCCTATTTACAAACTATACACAGTGTAAATACTCATTGAAGTTCATTAAAGTTGATAAGTAAGAAACCGTCCTATTTACAAACTATACACGGTGTAAATTGAACTCATTGAAGTTTAATTTTGTATGTACTCAAGTAAAAAACTATCATCTGAGAAGCCAATAAATTACATAATTGGGTCTATAATAAGCTTGAGCTGTCTGTTAATTCAAAATCAAATAATAATTGCCCACGTAACTATATCTACTTATATGTTCATCCGGTACTTCATCCATATAAAAGATTGTTTGGATTCAAAGCATGGACCCTGATTAACACCATTCAGAGTGCATTACGCCAAAGTGCGCCCCCATTACTCCAGGCCATTACGCTTCTACGGCATGATTATATGGGGTAATGGTAATGATTGCGGCGTGACTGCAGAAAGGAGTGGCTTCTCGCTCGATAGCCCGGCCGGCCAAAATGGGGAACTTTTTTTACGAGTTATTTTTTACGAATACATGAGGACGCATTGAGTTATTAATTTTCTTTGTGATCTTTTTCTAATGAGGGTTGCTTTAAATTTATATTTTGAGATTGAACAGAGAGAGAAAAGACATCGCCATAAAAGAAAGTGGAATCAAGAGTTGTTTTTTAAAGCAAGTGGTTTTATTACGAGGCCCTGATGTTTTTGTTGTGTGGAGGAGCCATAACTTGTGTGGAGGATCCACAACTTCCTATTGACTGTCAAATTATACTCAAAAATATTTCGAAATCCGTTTTCGACAATCGAATTAAATTAATACACGAACCATCTTACATTCCAAGATAATGTCATCTTTTCTTTGGAAAAGAATTTCAAACACACCACCTCTATCTATTTACGTAGACAAACTGCTTTTACACAACTGCCCAACAAAAAAGGAGTGTAATCTGTTCAGGGTTCGTCTATCTATGTTTTCCGTTTTTTTGCCACCATAACTTCTTCTTTTCAAGTCTTTCAAGTCTTACTAGGCAAGTCTACTTTTCCAGTGTCTCTGAAAAAGCATTTTATGTCCCTAAATTTGTAGTAATCCTACGTCCTATCTTATCCTCTCTCCTATCCCCCCTCCTTGCGAATATTCTCTAAACCCTATATTTATTTTAAATAATGGCATTTTTATTATTTGGTTATTTTTTGTTGTAATAATGTCATTGAAATAATGTATAAGTTTATTTTGTTTACTTCACTTTACTGGCACCTAAATTCTTTCTCTTCCACGAAGGTTGGCTGTAAGAGATTGTAATTTAGGCAATAAGTCCGCCTGTTGTATATTTTTTAATGTACAATAAAGAATTTCTATCTATCTAACTCCTAAACGCTCCAAACCTTCAAAGTTTGTTGTATTTTTAGAATCGTTATGTCATTCCGAGTATCATAGGGTACGTTAACTATCCAAATAACAAGTAAATAGTTGTCTAAATTTCCAAATGTTAATAAATTAACATAAATATATCGGGTTTAGTGTCAAATGAAAGGTTGCATTGAGTACATTCCGGAAATATACATCTATCTATATGGATAAATACATAAACCCCAAATATTTCATCAAAAACCGTTATGGAAATAATAAAAAAAACTAAAGTTCACTTTCTGTAACGGCAGTAGTGTTTTTTTATTCTTTTTTAGATGTCTTGATGTCCCATTATCTGAATTGACTGGTTTTTATTTACTTGTGTACGAGTAGCTTCACGAAACCAGTCAATTCAGATGATTTGGACACTCAAAATAATCTAAATGTAGTAAGTGTTATTGATTGACGCTTCATCCTGACTAATTTGCGTCAAGTTCATAACAATACGGACGGGGTCATGTCCTGCAAATTGATTGTGACGCGATCAATTTAGTATTGTCCACGAATAAAGTTGCAAATCGTCGCTTGATGGGGTGCCGCGGCGGCGCCTCGCCACCGGACGAGCGATCGTGACGCAAATTCAAGATGAAGACATCCTGCCATATTTAAATTATTGATTAGCGAGTCGACGTTCTCAGAAAGCTGGATGGGGGACAAGTTGTTTCAAACTTCGTTGTTTCACTCGAGTTGTTTCAAACTTCGTTCAATTCTAATATAATCGGTTAGCGCATGGAGCTATCGCAACATCCAAATGGCTCCAGAATTCATGCTTAGAAGCTATTTGTCTAGTCTAGGCCTATGGCTTCTTGCCCACGGCACGTTTTTAACAAGCTTTTATTAGGTCGACCTGTATGTAACTAACTATGTAATGGAATCTAAGGTAACTAATTTAACCATCTTCCAAGGATCGTAGCGTCATAAAAATTGGCAGCTGTATGTAGTTCTGATGACAAGACAATAATATGGTACTGTCGAACTGATCTGATGATGGAGTCGGAAGATATGAACTGGAACTTGGAACATCGTATCATAGCTGTGTTTGGACTTGTTAGAAAAGTCTTGGAATGAACTTTGTCCACGATTAGGTTTCAAGGTCTGATGATGAAGCCGGAAGATAGGCACTGGCATTCCATGATGGAATATCGTATCATAGCCGTGTTTGGACTTGTTAGAAAGGTCTTGTAATGAAGTTTGACCACGATTAAGTTTTAAGGTCTGATGATGAAGCCGGAAGACAGGAACTGGCATTCCATGATGGAATATCGAATCATAGTCGTTTTTGCACTTGTGAGAAAGGTCACGTAATGGACGTTGAACACGATCTGGCTTCAAGGTTATAACAAACCTATTATATATTGACTTGTAAATATTGAGTGTAAATAGTGTAAATATTGACATAGGTGCATGTATAAAATCTATATTGACCTGTACATGGAGAGTGTAAATAGAATAATATTGATATATCTATATACGATGTATATTGACGTGTAAATAGGGTAGTAGGTTGTTAAAGATCCCACCCAAGCCAAGGTGAGAAACGTGCCGAGGACTGAATGGCATGAGGGTGGTTAATCAAGCGTGTTTTTGGTGTTTTTTTTTTAACTATTTTTTTTTAAACGCACGACCTGTTAGCCGCACCATAGAAGGCCGTAGGTACGACGAGTTAGATAGGTAGATAACATTTGTAAGGTACCCTATGACACTTGAGAAGACATAATGGTTCTAACAATATGACACACTTCTCAATCGGTCTAAGCGCTTAGAAGTTATGGTGGAATAACGAAACGGAAAAATCTACATAAATTAACCCTAAACATTTAATGTATTTTTTCACGACGTATTGCATATGATTGTACATAGGTAGTAAGCGAGCAAATTGGGTCAGCGAAATGATAGGTAACGAGTGATTACACAGCCATTTCCGGTTTGTCTTGCGGAAACGCCATTTCCTGAAAGCTCCGCATGAAAGCTGCGGAAATGACGAGTCAAACATCCCCGCTTTCGACCCGCCCGCGTCGACACACCATTGTCTGTGGCCCGCCCAGCGCAAAATGGCTCCTTCTCCATTACCGGAAAAAATAGCCGGAATAAACGTCGGACTGGTATGGATATCCGCGTCATTAAGAAAGGAGAAATTACTTCATCTTCTTCTTCCTTGCTCATCTTCGTTATAGACTCCGCGGATGCTATTATTTTATATGTACCTCCGTTTAATATAAGATCAAATTATAAAATAAATGAGATCAAAAACCTTCTCTCCTTTTGTTTACATATCTGCCACCGAACTATGGCTATAGATATAAATAAGATAAAAACAAATATACCGCGTGAAATGCCTAACATCCGACGTTTCTTAAAGATTTTAATTATTTATTCTTATATGATAGCTGTTATTATAAATGTCATTCTATTTGTATAATTACGGTGATATCCGTATTAATTTTAGTTTTCAATGCCTTCGTTTTACTGTAATGTTGATTAGTAATAAGTGAATAAACAAATAAATAAATAAATGAAATAAATAAATAAGTTGCAGAAAAATATGAGTTGTTTTTTTAAATATAAATACCTATTAAAATGTGTAAATAAATATATGTTTTACTAAACCCTTTCGTTATTAGTTGTTACAATAAATTTCCTATTAATAACTGTCATAAAGTATTAATGTGTTGATTTTATTTCATTTCATTTTGGGGGTATGTCAAATCCCTCCTAGTATGGCATGTAAGATTCAGTCACCCTGTATATATATCGATGCCTAGTATACGGAGGCTTAAGTATGAATTTCTCTAATTATATCGTGTGATAAAGTAAAAACATACATTGAAATAAGGATAATTCTCAAAATAGGCTGATAATACCTAGATAAACCCTGCTCCGATATTGAATCGGCTGTTGCGATGTCTTACTAATAATTCCTGGCTGCCAACTAATAATTCCTACGAGCTGACGCCCACAAAACTATGTCCACTAATCCCGGTCGGCTTCCTGTTCGTTTATCGGGCGCGAGACGAGACAATCCCTACGAATCCCAAATACACTTTATTAAAAACGCTCCGTTAGCGAGGGCTATTTTCATAGTAATTTAGAACGGAAAGAAGGATATTTCTGGCTGTCGGTGCTTCATTAACGGAGCCCAGCATTGCAACCGGGCAGACACCTCGAAATAGCTGCGGACGAACGCGCCGTAGGTGTGAACGTCGCAGACGATACCGGTACAGATTCTCTTAGATTTGTTGTTTTTACTTTTCAGGCCCAAGGGAAAGTCTTACGAACGCGCTAAAAATTATTTTCGAGATGGTTAAGCCCCCCCCCCCTGAGACGATTAAGACTATTTCCAGATTGATGTCCGTCCGTGAGTGTGTGGGTGTCTGTGTGTGTCCATTTCTCCACGATAGCGCCCAAACGCTTCATCCGATTGAGCTGATGTTTGGCATGCAGCCATCATTCGCATAACACTCGGAACAAACAAGACTTGCGTCCTTACAAAGTACGACTGAGTAAGGTTAGAAATAGTTTCCTGTACCAGTCCAACCTTTTTAATAATAAGATTCCATTGTGCGTCAGGGGTCTTGGAGACGTTCATTTTAAGAAAAAAGTCCAGGACATTCTTATCAAGAGCCCATTTTTTTCTATTAGGGACTTTGACAGTATATTGAATTTCTCAATCTTTCATGATTACTTTTATTATAATACAATATTATGTAAATTTTTTTCTTGACTATATATCCATTCATTTTGATAATCGGAGATGGATTATATTAATAACATTTGTATTAACTATTTCTATTGAAATATTTCTATTTGCAATCTATTAAATGTGGTATTTCTGATTTGACTATTTTATAACTGACTATTTGTTTTTATATTTCGACTATTTGTATTTTTCATCTAGGTATACCTACTTAGGTATTTTAGCACCTCGAATAGTTTTTTAAAGGACCTTATATTTTTATTGTAAATTTATTTATTAATTGTTTTTTCCGTTTAAAATAATAGTCAATCTGTATAAAAAAATAATTATACCACATAAGGTATAACACATTATCTTGTATAAAGAATTTGACCATACCAAGAATAGGGATATCTACCAACTGGTTTATTTTATATAAAAAAAAACAAATTTGGCCATGGCAAGAGGTGAAAATATTGCGGTTGAAATCGGTCCACCAGTGCGCCCCCTGCGCACTAGTCATAAATCATCCTCGAAATATTGGACTTAAACTTGAAATTCGGTACATATTAAAACTTAGGTGCACAAATTATTAACATATTTTTAAACATATTATTATATGTTAAGTATATTTTAACATTCAACTAACTACGAAAATTATTTGACTTTGACAATGAATTATACTTTTTAGACAAGGTATTTTTATATTAAATCCTATATTACTTAACATATATTAAATATTAATGACTGTTTCTTTCTTTTCTCACATATAACTTTATTTATATTATTTAATCGAATTTTATATTATATTTATTGCCGATTAAATAATGGAATTGCATTTTATTTATTATATTATCTTTTATTATTTTTTTAAGCTATTGCATAGCTTTTATCGCGGGCCACTAGGCCAGCGCGGCGACCGAATGGAGAAATTTTTTAACGAAAATTAATGATTTTAAACTGATAATTACGTCTAAACGAGTACGGCTTACGATACGAAAAAAATATATGTTAAACAAGAACATTTTCCTAATATTCTTCGCTTTGAATATTTTAGATTTTGTTTATATTACATAGTGTAATTAATTTGTGAAATTAGGTCTAACCGAAGACAAAAACGACTACTACGCAAATACTATCTGGCGTATTACTATGAAACCTTCACCATTTTAAAGATAATTGAATTATCTATCTTTTTATCTACGATTTTTTTCGAATAGTCCGGTTTTTTTTGGTTTATCGAATAAAAAATTCGTGCGCGGCGCTCTATCGGAAGACGTTTAAATTATTATTCCGAATCATTTGCTAACGCAGCCGCAAATGATTCGGAATAATTTCAACGTTTTTCGATAGAGCGCAGTTATCTGATATCAGAAAAAATAAAATAAATAAATAATTATAATTGCATAAGTTGTTAAAAATGCTATGCAATAGCTTTACCGCGGCAGTCCCCGAGTGCCACACGTATTTTTATTATTATTATTTTTTCATTTTATTCTGAAGACCACATTTTAGGGCAATTTTAGTGTCATTAGCTTTTTACTAAAACTTGTACATTTGTAAGCAACCAAGCAATCAAGCAAACTTAATTGTAATATTGGAGTCCTGTCCACCCTAGAACGGGCTAGTCCCAGTTGGGTGACAGAAACAAATAAGCAAAAGGTTAAGGTTTTGCCATTCGGTTCCTGTTATTTTTGTAAGCTAATCAATGTTTTATAGTAATTAATTCTTAAATAAATAAATAAATAAATAAATATATGCGTTGTTGGGCTGAAACCACATTTTAGTTGAGATATCTTTTATACAAGCGACACAAATGTACAGTATTTAAGAAAATACTACATCAATACTATCAATATACCTACTACATTTGCAATCATAATGGCACAATCACTATCGGTTGGGGGGTGTGGAATAAGGGGCTGGCGTTGGGGGATTGCCGGGGAGAAGGAGGAAGTTAGCCGTGAGAATGCCGGGGGGGGGGGGGGGGTTGGCGGGGGAGGGGGTGAATTTGGCACCTTGTAATTTGGAAGGGATAAATAGATCTTTCCAATGGTAAATACGTTATTGTCATTGGACAGGCGGTCCCAGCACATATACATTTTTGCCCATTGCCATTTGGAATGCGTAATTTGCTATGAATATTTTGTTGCTGGAAAGAGTGTAGGGATGTTTCACTAAAATCCCAAGGGAATGGAGCCATATGAAATATGAGGAGAGACTCTCAGTGTTGAATCTGTCCACAATATAAGACTGGCGAAAACATGTAGACCTAGTCGAGACGTATAAGGTGCTACATTCAGCTGACTTTATACGTATACATATGCTACAATGATCTCACTAACATGCTCCACCTTAGCGCTAATTCAAATCTTCGTGGACACTCTCTGAAACTGGCCAAGGCAGAAATTCATGCAAATCCCCGGAAGCAGGGGCGGATCAATATAAGGGCTTTTTGGGCTGCAGCCCAGGGCCCCGTGGATATAAAGGGCCCCAGCCTCCATCGAAAACAATGGACAATATTGTTTTACCGAGTTCCTACCGAGGCTAGTGGATTTTATGAATTTTATGGACGTTTATGGATTTTAATTACGCTAACAGGTATATCATCGAGACCAGTTGATTTTTTGTTCTTTGGAGAGTCGATGCATTTTTCTATTCCTTGATTGTTGATTGATACAAACTATCTTTTAAAACTTATTAAATGCTATCGATCTTAACTTATTAAATGATAGCGACCCTTATTAAATGTAGTTTATGTAGCACTCTTTGGATGCTTTCTATTTTTTTTGTTTTCATATATTTTCGTTATTTAATTGCTGATTCTCTATGTTTTCTCATTATTTCTGTTTATTTTTATTTTTCTAGTTTTTATGTTTTTGTTATTTATGAATTTCTATGTTTTTTTTCAATATTAGTTTTTTATAGACTTTTTTATAATTTAAAATGTAATTTTATTTGTAGAAATACCAATTTTATTTAATATGTAATTTCTATACCCAGATCGGGTTTTTGAAAATATTTTTTTTTATTTCTTATTTCTTAGTGCCTTGTCAATAGGTAACTAGTAATGAATGTTTGTTTAAATTTTAATTATATTAACTAGTTTTACAATTAATATCAATACTTGCTTAATTAAGCTACTAATTAAGATAGTATTAATGTTGTTTAGTAGCAATAGCATTAGTATTAATGTTGTATAGTAGCAACGTTTTCTTACGCTAATCGATTTGTCTATTTTTAGTGAAAAGTTAAATGTCTTACAGTTGTGTTTGTGTGTCTGTCATATTAAACAAATAAAATATTGTATTGTCCTCTTTCTTTCCTATATTATGTACCTAGTGACCTAGAAATCATTATCAAAAAAAGTTTTTTGACAAAATGGCAATTAGTTGATTAATTAGGCAGGCCCCCAAGTAATAGTTAGCCCAGGGCCCCACAAACGCACGGTCCGCCCCTGCCCGGAAGCATTATATGTCGAATATAGTTGTGGACGAGTGCATCCGCCTACCGTGTTAAGAGATTGCATAAGTGAATATGGACCAGTTCAAAAACTGATTATACTAATTCTATGAATCCAGTGATTGACATTCTTTATCTGCTCATGTTCGGGTTCCTAGTGGTTCCGTGCAGCTTGGGCCTGATGACCTATCTGTGTTTTCTTATGTCGGATCAACTCACGGTTCAGCTCCCATCCTATATTCAGATCCAACCCATCACAGTAGCCTCATCGAAGAGGAACTAACCTAGAAGCGTCGCTGTGAACTCTGCCTACGGCTGTTACCTGTAGTTGTAGACAGTTGGGATCGGTAGTTCCGATTCAGGGGGACACTAAGCGTTTTGCGCACCGTTCCGCGGCAGCCAATCGTTTGCACGATTCGGCGAACAACTGAGGGAGCCTGGAAGCGTGCGTTTCCTAATAAATGTGGGTAGTTGTTGACCTGGCGTCATCTATCCCGAGAAACCATCTTGAGCTCGACGCGCAAAGGACGCCTCGGTCCACATTAAATTCGAACTTGAATTACCGCTACTGTCAAGATGAGGTGGTCTTTAGGTGGTGGTTCGTGCAGCTTGGGCCACAACATTTACTTTGTTCTCGGATCGGTTCAACTCACGATTCAGCTCCTATTCAGAAGACTCCTCGTGTGGAAGGTTACCCCGGGTAAGACTCTCAGTCTCAGGCCTCACAAGCTGGTGGACCGATTTCTCTAGGCGGGATTGCAACCCGGTACCGCTGGACGGTTTGCGCACCGGCCGGAGAAGCCAATCGGTTGTGCATTCTGACTAATTGCTGAAGGGGTCTGGAGATTATGGAAATATACGGTCTCCTAAGCAGCGGGGGTGGATGTTGACCTGTTGTTATGCCACTCTTGAAATGACCTTGGGCCACTCGATCCTGTGTGGCACTACGGGCAAAGAACTCCCAGGTACGCGATAAATTGTAACTGAATTACCGCTGTAATACAACAGGTAGAGGCCGCGTAAGTGACTTCGGACCCGTAATCAGTCGGGAGGACGGAGATATCCCGAAAGTTAATTCCAGACGGAGATATCCTGCCAAACTGGTAGTCAGGGGCGAGGCTGCCCTCTGCGTACCTTTCCCGGTGCCTCGCCGTAAGGCGTTGGCCTCTGACGGGCAGGTGGCGGAGCTTGACGGTGGACTGTTTTGTCCTAAGTCTTCTGCGCTCACCTCACGGGAGACAGGACGATAAATTTCGTTAAAACTTCCTGAGGTGACGGGTTCGCCCGTTGTAGTTGACAGTTCTTGTTGTCAAGAAGAGGCCACATAAGGAACCTCCAACCCGTGACCATACTGAAGAATGCAGAAATCCGTCCAAATCTGGTAGTAAGGGCGCGAGGATGGCCAGTTGGTGGGCACTTCCTAGAGCCTCCCGGTAAGGCGTTGGACTCTAACAGGCTGTTGGTGTAGTTTGACTGTGGATTGTGTTGTCCACAAAGTCTTTACGTTCACTCCATTGGAGACAGAATAGCACGATGTTGTTATAACTCCCTGGGGTGGCGGGTTCGCCTGTAGTAATTGACACCCCCATGTTCATATGTATAATTCGACATGGGCACGTCAGCTTAAGCTACTCGCTTGTACTACTACTAAAAATAAAATGATCTAAATATTGTATGTCTTTGTCTGCAGGGTTCTGATTGGGGCACCAGAGGCCCAAACTCATCAAGCAGGCGTCGAGAGGGGTGGTGCCGTTTACAAATGCGACATCAACCGAGACGACGCCTGCTATGAGATCCCTTTCGACAGAAATGGTGAGTTTATAGTACTAGCATCTGTACTCTTCTTATACGTAAGTTATAAGTAAATTAAAATATTTGAGTATTTCAATACCAAAGGCGGACATCTGCCATCCAGGTCAAAATTGAGGTAGGTTCTAATTATAATAAAATATTTAGTGTTTTATTTTCATTTTTTTGTCCATTTTCGAGATCGGTCGAGAAATACGACTTTCCTACATTGAAAGTCGATATTGGTTTCAACAACGGGCACCTAGCTCCCGAGTTTGGTTCAATCTCTGTAGTTATAGATTAGCCTGGATAATTTAACTTATTTGTCAAAGTAATTGATATTGGTTACCTTCCCTCCAGATATAACTCTTTACTCTCTATCTCGGAAGGTGGCTCTTATTGTAGAATTAACTGTTCCATGGGAATCAAATATCCCAAAAGACCACGAGTACAAATTAAATTAATACCATGATCTCGCAAATGCCGTCACCAGGAACTGCTTCACTGTTCACCTTCACGCGGTGGAAGTTGGCGCTCGTGGCCTGCCAGCTAAATCTCTGTTTCACCTTTTTAAAGATCTGGTCTCTCCAGGAAAATAATCAACTCCTTCTTAGAAAATTATCTAAAACCGCGATTTCCGCATCTCAAATTCTATGGCTTCGAAGGGGGAGTGAATGGGTGGTAAGGTGAACGCTCACATGTGGCAAGACAGCTATCCTAAACCTACCACAGCCGGTCGTTAGTCCGGAATCCACTGGTCACCCCCAGACGTGTAATAACACTATATGATGGGCCCGACTTCGGTCGGTGAGTTCCATGGCAGCTCCGTTTGTATTTTATTTTATTATAAATACAGTAGTTCACTTTCTATAACGGCTGCCGTGTTTTTTATGCTTTTTAATATATTTACTTGTATTCTTGCTGTATATCCGCAAGACGTATTGATTAGTAATTACACTTCGAAAACGGTTAGTAATTAAACTAAGACTTGTATGTTGAAGAAAAAGTTGGCTTATTAAAAAATAAAGTCTACTAAAATGTATAAACAAATGTGATTTACTTAAACCTAGGGGGAAGTCCCTAAGTCGCGGCGCGATCGATACAAAGAGATAGGAAAAGAAAAATCCTACGCTTCTCCGCGCCCCGCACCTTTTCACCCGCCTTTGTATCGATTGCGCCGCGACTTGTTGAGATACTATTAGTGTCCGGCGCTAGGTGCCGTCCGGCGTTAGGGTACTTCCCCCTATTCATTATGTTATAACAATAAATTGCCTATTAATAACTGTCTTAAAGTGATCATTTGTTAATTTTATTTTATTTTATTTTCGGGGTCAGTCAAATCTACTATACGCAGGGCTTAATAGCAATAGTTCACTATTGTTCGTTAAATGATTTATTTGTGCTTTAACTGCTATTTTCTTCGTTGTTTACTGTGGTGGTTGCTCGGTTCCGTTGAATGAAATCCGCTATTGTTAAACGATACTGCGTTGAAGTTTTATATATTTAATAATTATTTAATCTGACTTTAATTATGCTAAAATGTTAGACGTTGCAAGTTCTAAATGTGTGTGTTTTTATTTGTTTTCTTCCTTGATGTTCCTTTCTTTTTTCATTGTTATCTAGTTGCCATGGCAACTTGTTGTCCTTTCACGCGGTCGAACTTGCTGCCTCCCTCACCACTGTGTATTTGTGCGCTGAATAATATGTTTATATTCGCAACAGTGCAATAAACAGATTTTCATTCCCTTTCAGATGGTAGTGTTTCTAAAAAAATATATTTAAATGAATCGCTTTAATTCTGTTTTTTTAAGTACTTGCATTTTAATCATACACGCTGTATAATGATCGAGTACAAAACAAAAACGACGACTGACAGTCTAAACGAAATGAGCTCATTAAAAAGATCGACACAAACAATTTCAATAATAGGTCAGGCGGCAGCTGTATTAATTTATTACTGGCCTTGTCCTAGTGATCATGCAGCCCGGTTTACCTAAGTAATTGTCGTCCTACTTCTGTGCCTATCAATAATTCCGCCATACGACATTCTTCAATGACATATTTTGATAATTGTATTGTATGTTGCTGTGTGTGGTCTGACCTGATTTTGTTTTAAATAAGATAAAAGAATTTACCGCGTGAAGTTTGTATCCCCCGACGTTTTGGCGATGTTGCAACCGACGTTATCCAGTATAACATGGACAACGGCGGTTGTCATATCTGATTTCAGATGCCACGTTCAATCTGATAACACGAAAGCAACACCACCGTGCGAAAAAACGGAGCAGCGCGAAAAAACTCAACACGCTCCTCACGTATACAGGGCATGCCAAGTGTTAAATCACACAGAAAGGCACACAGCTCTTAGATCAACAAGCCCTGCTGCAAATAGTTATTAACCTCATGTATACACAACTATTTATTCATGTATACACAATTATGAATTGTAACACTCCAGCCGGTGCGCCCCTGAGACAGTAAACCGAATACATACATAAGTGGGCATATTTTGAAGGTCAAGGAGCACATGCCTTGAGGAAATTAGGAAAAAGTAAATCAATGGACCAGTACACTATCTACTTAGAGCCGATATAGTATTGTGAGAGCAGTACATTATAGGGTTTATTGTCCTAATATCTCTCTATCTCGATTCTTTCGCCCATAATAATATTTAGAACATTCTGGATCTTTTTGTCGTGCCTTTTGTTTGATGTTTTCTTGTTTCGTTGATCTACTTGCATAAACCTCTTCGCTGGTTTCCGTATCCGTTTTATTCATTGCATATACTACCTGTACGGTATTACACATTTTGGCTATGTATTGTGCTAAATCTTCCAATTGCTCTTACATTTTGTTAAAGTATTCTATGTCACGACTAAGGGGATATTTCCTTGTGTATCATTCTTGTTTCGTTCCGTTTGCCTGTTGATTATCTTCATGTGACTGTAAGTAAAGGATATACGGTGACTTTCTTGTGAACTTTACAGAGAGTGTCAAGGATATGACTGAGTAATTTGTCTTTTTTTGTGATCGTCTTTTCTTTGAGACGCTTGCATATTTCATTTCTGTGCGACAGGTTTCTAGCTTGTTTGAGCATTTTCATCAGTATGTATCTTTTTGGTAAAGCTGGTGCTTCCAAGATGTATATCTGCCATTTATATTTGGTTATTGGGATGAACTTTGTTTTTTTGGCAACACCGTTATTGTGAATTGTAAATGTTCCCTATACAGTTAGTTACCTTGACAGTTTCACTTGAGGACTATGATGAACCGCAGCTTTCATTCAGGATGGGATTTTCTAGCTTTTCAGGCATCTAGTTTGTCGCCCCGCTGAAGACGCTTCTCTCTGACACCATCGCCTAGCACTTTCCACTCAACGATCTCATGATAGGATCTCTTGAGCCCCGACATTATATATCTTTTTTCTGGTTTAATCTGTCATACTTCGAAAAATTAAGCTGACGGCAGGAATAAATCTCTTAAATTGAAGTTGAATTTTACACTCGATATAAACGTGAACTAGGACTGTCACGAACAAACCCTATTTGCTTTCTTCGCGGCTTGTGTCTATAGTATTAGTGGGCTTTTGAAGGACCTCGCAAAAGCCGCGAAACCTCGCACATCACGTGCTTCCGCCTTATGACGGCTATATATTGGTAAAGGATCCCGTTGTAATTTATCCTACGACATCAGGCACCCGAATTAAACCTCCTCGGTATATATTACTCCTCTCCGTTTCATCTGTATCTACTAAAGATATTGGAAACCGCTAGGCTGCTCCCCCCCCCCCCTCCCCCAATAGATTGACGATAGCCGGCTGTTTTGTTCGACGCTCATGCTGCAATTTTTATTGGCCGGATTAAGTCGATTAGTGATGTCGCGCGGACGATTAAAATGATTTATCGAAACGATTTTTTCCAGTTTGGTAGAGATAGAAATTAAAATTTAATTCGATATTCTCGATGTTTTATTTTTAGATTAGAGATATTATAGATTTTAATTTGAATATTAATTTACTTTGGAAGTGAAATTAGAATGATATTTTTTTTTCTGAAATTGGCAATGACATGACAAGTTAATAGAAAAACACATTTTTAAAAACAAGCTTTTATTAAAATGCTCTGTCTTGAGCCAACCCTGGGTGCAGCAGCCATGTCATAGTGGAACTTAGAACGGGCTATTATAATTGAATGCTATACAAAGTTTCGTGTTTGTGCTGTTGATTATTGAAGAGTCCCCTCGTTAGAAGCCAACCCTGGGTGCAGCAGCCATGTCATAGTGGAACTTAGAACGGGCTATTATAATTGAATGCTATACAAAGTTTCGTGTTTGTGCTGTTGATTATTGAAGAGTCCCCTCGTTAGAAGCCAACCCCGGGTGCAGCAGCCATGTCATAGTGGAACTTAGAACGGGCTATTATAATTGAATGCTATACAAAGTTTCGTGTTTGTGCTGTTGATTATTGAAGAGTCCCCTCGTTAGAATCCAACCCTGGGTGCAGCCATGTCATAGTGGAACTTAGAACGGGCTATTATAATTGAATGCTATACAAAGTTTCGTGTTTTTGCTCTGTTGATTATTGAAGAGTCCCCTCGTTAGAAGCCAACCCTGGGTGCAGCAGCCATGTCATAGTGGAACTTAGAACGGGCTATTATAATTGAATGCTATACAAAGTTTCGTGTTTGTGCTGTTGATTATTGAAGAGTCCCCTCGTTAGAAGCCAACCCCGGGTGCAGCAGCCATGTCATAGTGGAACTTAGAACGGGCTATTATAATTGAATGCTATACAAAGTTTCGTGTTTGTGCTGTTGATTATTGAAGAGTCCCCTCGTTAGAAGCCAACCCCGGGTGCAGCAGCCATGTCATAGTGGAACTTAGAACGGGCTATTATAATTGAATGCTATACAAAGTTTCGTGTGTGTGCTGTTGATTATTGAAGAGTCCCCTCGTTAGAAGCCAACCCCGGGTGCAGCAGCCATGTCATAGTGGAACTTAGAACGGGCTATTATAATTGAATGCTATACAAAGTTTCGTGTTTGTGCTGTTGATTATTGAAGAGTCCCCTCGTTAGAAGCCAACCCTGGGTGCAGCAGCCATGTCATAGTGGAACTTAGAACGGGCTATTATAATTGAATGCTATACAAAGTTTCGTGTTTTTGCTGTTGATTATTGAAGAGTCCCCTCGTTAGAAGCCAACCCTGGGTGAAGCAGCCATGTCATAGTGGAACTTAGAACGGGCTATTATAATTGAATGCTATACAAAGTTTCGTGTTTGTGCTGTTGATTATTAAAGAGTCCCCTCGTTAGAAGCCAACCCTGGGTGCAGCAGCCATGTCATATAGTGAAACTTAGAACGGGCTATTATAATTGAATGCTATACAAAGTTTCGTGTTTGTGCTGTTGATTATTGAAGAGTCCCCTCGTTAGAAGCCAACCCTGGGTACAGCAGCCATGTCATAGTGGAACTTAGAACGGGCTATTATAATTGAATGCTGTACAAAGTTTCGTGTTTGTGCTGTTGATTATTGAAGAGTCCCCTCGTTAGAAGCCAACCCTGGGTGCAGCAGCCCTGTCATTGTAAAATTTAGAACGGGCTATCGTAATTGAATGCGGCTGTTGTCTGTGCTGTTGACGGTGGAAGAGTATCCTCGTCGGGAGCCGATCCTGGGTGTACGATCAGGTCATGCTCACCATAAAAATGCATTGCCATCGAAACTGAACCAACATGTAAAATTTTAACTTCATAGGATAAAAGGAAGTGGTTCTAATTTAGCTTGCAATATTTGACCTAAACGACTTTGTTAGTTTTAGCATACTAACAAATATTTCAAAGTAAATAGAAGCTTGTAAAAAAAATGAGCAAAGAGCGATGGAACACGTTATTCTTTATAACAATTTAAAGTTTCGTTGTTTGAGAAACAAAAATTTCTAACGGTTTATGAAATATGAATAGTTCATATTTAATGGCCAATACGTCTGACAGTATCGCCGCTCGATGTGAATACATTCCCGAATACTTGAGATATATTTACCGAAGTTGACTGGCATTTCTCGGATATTGAATCCATTCAATAGTTAGGTATTGCACGGTACTCAGATAATACTTAGCTGAGCATTACTTAAGTACTGAACCGATACCAGGGCAGCTAATGGTTCTTATGAAATTAGGTTATTAAGGCTATCTCGTTGTTTCTGGTCGGCTTAGCTCATGGTTCAGCTTCTATCCAGTGGCCTCCCCGAAGATGGTCTACCCCGATAAGGACTCTCAGGGGCGTGTTTTCTCAGGGGCGTGGCCTTCGGGCGCTTCTGGGTGGTTTGCGCACCGTGCGGCGTCAGCAGCCAATCGACTGTGCACTCCGGCGAATAACTGGAGGAGTCTAGAAACAATATACTATTTCCTAAGAAGCGGCGGTGGATGTTGACCTGTTGTCAGCCACTCTTGAAACGACCGGTTGGCCGCCCGATTTCGTTTGGTATGACGGGTAAACGACGCGATAAATTCAAACCGAATTACCGGTTAACTAACAACAGGTAGAGGCAACCCAAGCGAGTTCGGACTTGTAACCAGACGGAAGGACGGAGAAATCCGGTCAAATCAGGTAGTCAGGGCGCGAGGTCGACCAACTGGATTATATTCCCAGTGCCACGCGGTAAGGCGTTGGCCTCTGACGGGCGTAGCAGCGGTGGACTGTTTCATCCCTAATACTGCTTGGGATACACGACGCTAGATTTTCAATCTAGGATAGAAAGCTAGTGTTAGTACGCTAGCAAGCTAGTAACTCTAGCTTCGTGTATACAGAACTAGCTTAATTTCTAAGCTAGTAAGCTAGTGAGAAAGCTAGTGAGCTAGCGTCTCAAGCTAGGATAGTTTAATAGGATGGGATTCTATTTTTTGTACTAGTACCAGCTTCTGTCTTGTAACTGGCTTGTGTATTAGCTTCATGTGGCCGGCGAAGCTAGTATTCGATTGTGTTTTTTTTTACGAATGCAGTTGGTTTTACTACACAGATGTGTTGTTACCTCACTGAAATGTTACCGGATTAAAATTATTTGGCATCATGTTATCAGGACAGCAAGCCAGGATAGTAATACCGAGGTTTAAGCTTGCTATCCTAGCTTGAAAAACCAGCGTCATGTATCCCGGGCATTAGTCTACGTTCTACATTCACTCCAGGTTGAAAGAACGATCACTATCGCTATAATCTCCTGGAGTGACCGGTTCGCCCGTTGTAGATGACACTTCGTAAGTGAACCGATACCCGACTATAAATTCGGGTGTTACAAAGAGCTCCCGGACTACCTGTGTCCGAACCGGGCGCGGCGCCGCGGCGCTTGTCAAGTCGTGCTTTTCCGCCTATAGTCGTTGCTCCTCGTACGTGAGCCGTTCTGTAAATATATACTTACCTTTTTAACCAGTCTGATCGCGTACTTCTTCAAACGGATTCGAAATAGATTCTGTGCATTGAGTGTTGGCCACACGTCCTGCCTCGATTCTTACAAGCTCACATACATTATTAGACCGCCGGCATTCATGCTTTCATCTATGAGACGTGGAATAATGAGTATGCTTAATAGCCCCCACAATGTCAGGTAAAAATGTGCATCTGTAATCAATAAACAGCTTATCATAGAAAATTACAAGATTGGAAGGAAGATTAAGCAGCGATATCTTATAAAGATATATTTATATTTTTAGCTAATACACATAGGCACCTACGCCTTCTTACCTTTTTGTGACTATGCAGATGCGGCTTATCTTGATTTATCAGAGATACTACTCAACCAACTTGAACGGTTGCAAAATGTATGCATACGATTAATCTTCAGTCTATAACGTACGATTAGTAATCCAATCGCGTTATACCAAGAAGAAACAAGAGCGCCATCGCGTTTATTTAAAACGCGAAAAAGAAAAAAATACTATAGGTTAGGTTATGACCGAAAATTTAAAAAAACAACCACAGGGTCGGGGAAAGAATTTACTTTGTCACTAAATTTGGCAAGACAGAGAATAAACCTTCGCAATTTTAAAATAAAACTACAAATTTAAAGTTAGAAAAACAAGATCCTTTTATTAGCAGGTAGTTCCTCCTTCTATCTCCTCTTCAGACATGTGGTACAGACTTCAGAAATGTGACATGTGATACGTTTTTCAGTTCAAACGGACATCCAGGCGAGAAAAAGTCAGGGCACGGTGGGCCGATTTATTGTAGAATTTACATTGGAATATAGAAAAAGGCGGCACAGCCAAAAACCCGCTGTGACGAAAAGAGAAACACACCATTACTACAAAACTCGTTTATCTCATTGAAACCCCAAAAGAATTAAACGCTTACCGAAAAATGAGACCTTGTTCACATAACTATAAAAACGCCGCACTTCTGGTGCACACAACTCGCGGATCACCCGGCTAGTAAACGGGTTTTTTGTCGCCCGGCGCGAGTTAGAAGTACTCTTCCTCGCGCCAGCTTGGAAAAAATGATCCCTCAATTAACTGTGGCTAGTTTGGACAGACTGGACTGCCTGCAGTTATACCAACTTTAGGAGATTTAAAAAAAAAACTCATAGCTAATCATGTTCACTAAAATAGTAATATTTTAGGTAATATTTATTACATTTATTAAAATTCTTTTTGAACTCGATTTTTAAGTAAATCTCTTGTTTTTTTGTCATGGCAAGAACACCAGAAGGGTCATTTTTTATTGGGCTGTGCAATACGGCTATCTCTATTCTGACAGATCCAAATGTCAAAGCTTTTAGCAATTATTTATTGTTTTAAAGATGTTTTGCGATTTTGAACCCTGATTCCGAAAACAACTCAAAAACTGAGTAAGACCAATACAAAAAAACACTAGAAATACAAGCGAAACATGTTGCAATGCGTGCAACATGTTTTTGAAACATAACATGCCACGCAAATTTGGATTTTTGTTACAAGTCTATGCACAGTATACCGAGAGAACAGTAGACGCTCCCTCGAGCGATAGGGCATTGTGGGAATAGGGTGCGAGGGAAGTGGGTAGAGGGGTACATCTTGACGAACGCCTTTGGTTAGCATTATGCGCGGGTAAAGGTTGGCGAATATTTCGAATTTTTGCTCTGCGTGGTTAGAATAAATAGCGGATATATGGCGGCCGCATGCGAGCCCTTACGACTCGTGACGTATTCGCTTAGATTTAATTTTTGTTCTAAGAGAATAAACTGTATAGTATACTGTGGTATAGGTAACCTTGCGCTATATTAGGACAAATGATCCCTATACGATTCCATTTTGTTTATAATCTTTATTGTTAAATTTCACATTGGCGGGTTTTATTGTCTTACGACAATCTCTTCCAGCCGACCCTACTTTGAAGTGTTTATATGTATGTGTGCGTATAACATGCGTGTAAGTTTGTGTCTTGTTATTGCATTCGATCGACAGAATTGAAATGCAAGTGCTTACTAAGTAAGATCAGGCAACCTAACCACTATGCCACCGTGTCACCGTGTGGCATAGTGGTTCTGTCTACATAGATACATACGGTCTACTACATTCATCTTCGGTCTACATAAGTATGATCACTTGTCCTTATATAGGGCAAGGTTAATGTGGTTGCCAGTACGTCAAAGTTGAAATAATCACAAACTTGCTCTCCTCTGCTTTTCGAACCATTAAATTCCCATGGTCTCCTGCTTCGGCCAGCCTCTGATAATTTACTCAAAATTTCTTGTCATAATACTGATTTATACTCCTAGGCTTTCGGTGTCCATGGTGCAAGACTCTGTAACGACCTCCCAGCAAATATACAAAACTCACCTGCGTTAGAATCATTCAAGACTCACCTAAAAAAGTACTGCTTTTCTAAGAAGAACCCAGTTTTTCCCTTTCTGTCTCCTTTCTCTCCCAATTTACTCTTCTCATGCATTCTTAGTTTTGTGAGAATGGCCACCCTTCACTAGACTCCAATTGCTTGTGAGCGAAGGGTGGTTCTCAGCATGAAGGTTGCTCCGTTAATGAGAGTCGTAGATGTCCGTGTAGAAGAGTTTATTCAGAAGATTGAAGATTGAAGTGAGTCGAAGTCGCCAGTTCTTAACACTTTGAGTTGTGTTCGCCGTTGTGTTGTAGTGAGGGCGCGAGGTGAAGCCGTGGCGGTGCGTGTGTAGTCGAGGAGCGAAGTGTGTAGTCGAGATATCTGTCCACTGAGGGGACGATGTGTAGAGCGCGGTAACTGTCTGCCGAAGTAATGATGTAGAGGGGCAACTGTCTGCCAAAGGAATGATGATGATCGAATGAAATGTACTGCGTTTTATAGGGTGATCGGTGATGCAATAGCTACGAGTGGGGCGACGCATGTGTCGCTTGCCTGGGCAATATTTGCCAAATTTAGCTGGAAATTAACTGCAGCTGCTCGTGTAAGTTTGAGCGAGTCTGCAGTTTTCTATTCTGTGAAATTAACTTTTTTGTTGTGGGTATGTGGAGCCGTAGGCTCCTACAGTTTTAAATAAAATAGTTTAAATTCTAAAATTTAAACTATTTTATTGCCTAAGCATACAGACAGAAGAAACAGAAAACTTACATAGACGAACTCTGTAAACATTACACCCTTATTTTGTTGGGCAGTCGTGTAAAAAGAATTTACTTATATCTTTCCAGTATTAACGCGCGTCATTGTGTTAGAAATAGAACGACGCGAAGTTTGCTAATGAATGGGTAATTATGGAATATATACTAATGAATTATATATCTGTAGCTTCCACCAATTCTTCCGGCGTACCTATTGTCCCAGTTCAAGTACGTAAAAGTCGAGTTTTGCGTACTGAAAGAAATCACTCACCCGTACCAATCTTTCTTTTATGCTTCTGCTCATCTTTGCGATGTGCGGTACTTTATGATCGCACTCATACGATAGCGCCAAGACGTGACGAGAATACAACTGTGACGAATCGGCGACCAGTTGCGGTCACCGCGTGGCGAATCCCGACAGAAATAACTCTGTACGTTTCCGACACATGAGCGACGTGGAAGATGCAGTCTGCCGGTTCGACGATGTCGACGATGACGACTTTTGGGACATCCTATATAATTGATGATGGTGCCTGAGTATTCTTGTTATACAATGACGTCACATTCTATGCGCTGATTGATTAAAATGTTTCACAAACTTCCAATTATTCCTCACTCACCTCGGGTGCACCCGGGTTCTGAAACTCACCCGTCTACCCAGAAAACCTCCACTTTTTCATTATAAATAGGATAGAAAACGAATTTACCGCGTGAAATTTGTAGGACCCGACGTTTCGGTGACGTTGCAGTCGGGTCCTACAAATTTCACGCGGTAAATTCGTTTTCTATCCTATTTATAATGTCAAACAACCGCGATAGTCTTCGTTTTTATACTCCACTTTTTCAGTTCACATTTTCTCATCATCGCTAGTGGACTCGAGCGATTATCGTATATTATTATATATTATCATATATTAAAATAGATTTTACTTTGCCGACCTACCAACCGATAAAGAGGTAAAGTATTTTTGTTTTTACTGTTTGTTGTGACATTTCACAATGGGCGGGTTTATTGTCATACGTAAATCTGTTACAACCAGCCCTACGGTGAAGTGTTTATATGAATGTGTGCTTGTAGCATATGTGTAAGTGTGTGTATTGTTATTGCATTCGATCGACATAATTTAAATGCAATTCCGTTAATTTATCCCAACGAAAAATAGTAACCCATCCGGAAAACGAACCCAGAACCTTACAAAGTAAGATCAGGCGACCTAACCACTGTGCCACCAACCAACCGATAAAGTGCCGTATGTACAACCGATTAAGAGGTAAGTCGGGCCGACCCCAACGCATGGGTCTTAGTAGCCTAACTGTAAAAGTCCCTATTTTTAATAATCTTCACCCAACTAGGAGCTAGAATTACTTCCATTCCAGACCACAACCAAAATATGAATGATTTCCACATATTTTGTGTAAAGGTGGTGTGGTGACGTCACCTCATACCGCCACCGTCACATATCCAGTTTTTTTTTATATTATATAATTTCATTATTATTTTCATCATCCTCATGTGTGACATAATTCCACATCACGTTTATTAGACGGAATTTAGATTATGCATAATATTTTCTAAAGAACTGAGATATAAAACAAAATCTGAGGAACAGTATTTACAATGACACGTTAAATCAAATTAATTGCCATTTCCGCTTTAACGATTTCGGCCTCAACAAAGCCTATTAATTTAAAACTACCGGGTTTTCGTTAATTATGTTTCGTTTCGATTATTATGCTAATGTTGATTTTTATTACGTCAACATTTACTAATCGATTTCGCGCAGACTACGTAAAGACATTTGACACCGGTAATATCTTTTAAAAGTTGAATGGAGCTCACTATAATATAAATCTGAGGTTTGATGTATAAAATCTGATGCGATATTTCATTCAAGGATTTATGCATGGAACAGAGGCATGAAATAAGTAGGTAACAAAAATGGGAGCTTTCGAGAGGTGCACATAAAATAGCTTATATAATCGAGTGATTGTTTGTTTGTTTGAAAAACATTATTGCACACCTATTGTGGGCCTATTGCCAAGTGGCAATATCTTACGATCATACCACCAGGCTTATTGTAACTAAATGTTTACGTTGGAAAATTAATCTATAGCAAGTGTATTTTTTTGTAAAGTAGTGGTCATAGTAAATGAGTACAATATAAACATAATAAACAATTTAACAACATATTTCAACTCAATATCGCAGAAATTAACGGAATATAAAGACAAGCTAGAAGTCGGGTGCGAGGTGGGGGGGGGGGGGTCTCTTATTAAATAAAAAAAAACTCGATCAGGTTTTCAAGATATCTCAAGGATATAACCACAGAGTTCCATATTACGGCCGCCTGTACTAAAAATGAATTAGACATGATAGTTGATGAATAGGTTTTCCAGTAATAGGTTTTCCTGATATTGTAATGGAAGGCCATGGGATGAAAGCAAAGAGAAGAGATTATACAAATAAGAAGGCATGTTTGAATGAAGCACACGAAGTAGAGTATGTAATAATCTCGATATCGTCTAATAAGGAGCCACTTCATTTGCCTATTGTGGTACTAATTGGGGCTTCGCTCGTCTCAAGGTCCTATAAAGAGTTTGGGAGTACCTCAGTGTCAACGTCATATTTCTTTTACGGACTATGCCGAATCAGAATCAGAATCAATTTATTTGCCTGTTTCGTGTTTTACATTTTGAGTCCGCTGCGTTTGTGCACGCACTCGGGTGTGTCAGCTATCTTATTACTATGAACGTCACCAGTAGATGCGCAAGCATTCTGAGTGGTGCCTCCACCAGAAATGATGTTAGTCCCGCAGGTTTGTTCGTGTGTTAGTCTGATTTTTACGCAACCCCAAGCAACCCCAAGAACCTGTGAACCATAAAACACAGATCCAAAAGAAGTAATCTAATGTAGGTCGTTAAAAAAACATACTAAGATTATTAAGTCACTACCTGCTTTCAGTGATAACTTTATAATTAATTTTATTTATTTTATTTATTTATTTTTAGGAAAACCAACAGCTAATTATAGTTTAACAAAAAGACGAAGTAGGATAACAGAGAGCCAAGGTTTTCACGTTGTAGAAACATATGTGACCTTTCAATTAAAGCTATCGATTAAAAATACATCAAAAATTATTCAACAATTAATGCTAAAGAATTCACTGTTCAGCCGCTGCCTAGCTGAGTTAATACTCGTACAGAATAGATCAAAGTCAAAGCGTTTAATCAAATCATTGAAATTGTCACTTATTCGCCACAGAAATGCATTTTGCCTATAGTTGGTACCAGCATGAGGAACATGAAGAGAGTAATAGAGGAGTCTGCTCACTGACATACTGACGGCCTTTTTAAAAATATAAACACTGGAGGTAGAATATGAGTCGATGAGCTGTTTACCACATCGGTGAATACTTTCAAAATTGAACTATTCTTGTGCTCGGGACACAGATGACGCAACGCAATGGCGATACTGCGAAGGTGACGGTCCTTATTTGGAAGGTGGTATTCGCAAGTTTCTTTTGGACATGGAGTCAGTAAATTTGCACTGTTGGGTAAACGTTCTTTCATCAGGGATTGCCAACTATGTGACAGTCTGTAATCAAAGCTTGTTTGTTTGAAAAACTTTATTGCACGTACAATAGAGTACAACGTGGTGGGCCTATTGCCAAGTGGCAAAGTCTTACGACCATACTGTCAGGGTTACTGTGACTAAATGTTTATGTTAGCAAATTAATATATAACGAGTGTAATTTTTGCCAAGAAGTGTCCATAATAAAAGAGTTTAATTACATAATAAGCATAATAATAAAGCAGAAATTAATGACATAATAATATGTCAACTGAATATCGAATGGGATATGAGGACAAGCTAGGAGATGGGTGTAGGGGGGGGGGGGGGGGGATATTCATACTTTAAAAAAATATCTCCTAATATTTTTTAACAACCTGATCAGGTTTTCAAGTTGTTTTAGGGGCAAAGGCACAGAGCTCCATAATTGGGCCGCCTGCACTGCAAGTGACTGACATGAAAGTTGATGTACAGCATACGAGGTATACTCGTATGCTGAGGTATATCCAGTAATAGATTTTCCTGAGAGTGTAATGGAAGGCCATGGAATGAGAGCGGAAAGAAGAGATTATTCATATATTCATATTCATATTCATATTCATTTTATTAGTATACTGGTATACAAGTCAGATACAGATTCATAACATTCATACATATTAGCAAACAAACATTTTTTTTATCGTAAAGAAAAGATAAAATAAACAAAACAAAACAAAGAAAAAACACAAGAATAATGTAAAAAGAAGAAATACAAGACAAAATGCAGAGATCATTAAATACTTTAGCCACCAAAGCATTTTAGACTTCACTCGAGTAATATTCCTCCAGTGAGTAAAACGCCTTATCTGTAAGGTTTCTGTTAAGGCGTCTCTTAAACACGTCAAGAGATTTCGCCTGCCTAATGTGCTCGCTGAGTTTGTAGTAAACCGCTGGGTCGGCGATATAGGCTAGCCTCTCCGACTTGGATAATGCATGACTTACCGAACGTAGCATGCTACGGGATCTTGTTGGATAGTAATGATGCACACCATTCACTTCAAAATCGGCTAGATTTCTGCGAACGAACAGCGCTACTTCCATAATATAAATGGACGGCAGTGTCATGATGCAGAGATCTCTAAACAGAGGCCTAGCTGGCGCATCAAGCGCCACACGCGCTATTGTGCGGACTGCACGCTTCTGCATGACGAAAGCCCTCTGCCTGTCGGCTGCTCGCCCCCATAAGAAGGCACGTTTGAATGATGTACACGAAATAGTAGGGTTGAGTGTGAGCATCCCGACAGTGTCTAATGGGGAGCCACTCCATTTGCTTACGAAAGGTCGATATGTGATCAAACTTTTTCAGTAATCTTCTTGAGAGTCTTGTAATATTCGCTTATTTTCATTAATAATAAATGTTAATAATAATAATAATAATAATAAACGTCTAATGGGTATTTTCTCACTAAAAAAACCATGCTGTCTGTTTTTTAAAAAAATTATAATGACTTTATTGGTTTGGAAGATTGGATCATAACTCTATGAGGTAAAAAATGTTTCCATGGAAAAAACATCAAGCAATTTGCGGCACAAATCTCTTTGTGATGCTCCAACAGCTCTTTCGAAATAAGAAATAGGTACGTCTGCTCTCATACCATATCCTAGGCGGACGAAATATACCGCTCTGATCCTTTCCGTATCCGAAACATTCCTGGCAGTACCAATCGCGTAGCAGCCAGATGCTAGTTCTTGAATCAGGTGATATATGCGTTTTTACTCAATTGTAAGAAAATGATTACGCAGTAACTCTTCAAAAATCTCCCGAACAATTTTGACGCGGAAGAATGTCTTGCTCTATTTGTCGATAAACGTCGATAAGCCATTTAAACGCAGTACGATAATTTACAGTCTGTGTACACACGATAAAAGTCCTCCGCTCCCGCTTCGAATGACGACAATCGTATATCGTGTCGTCACTTCAGAATCCCAGCCATGCTAATGTGTGAAATTTGAATGAAAATATATGAAAATTTTGGTTATTATAAATAATATTGAAAGCCTGCGCTTGAATGTTCAACCTTCTTGTATGTATAGCTTATACGCCCAGAAATATCTCCCTGGTATATTTGAACAGTAAGCAGTTTCGTCTCCGTCCTCATCCAGATATGACAGGCTGACGTATTCGATATTCAACGTAAGAGCGGATCAGAACGGACCGGGTCAGAGCATCTAAAGCTCAGAACATCTAAAATTATTAGATCTGAGCCTCACACGATATTTTCGTGTTTTCGGGTCATAGCATCTAAAATGAAGTAAATGCAGTGCTTTGCAATTTTAGACGCACTGAGCTTTAGATGTTCTGCCCCTCCGTTATAATAAATTACATTTCAATAAAAACGGGCAGAACATCTAAAGTAGCAACTGCGGTCAGAACATCTAAAATGTAGCAACCTGTGAATTATAACGGTCTGTCTGCTACCGAAAAATAGCGCTTTAGGGAACGTCAATTGTTGCCAGGTTTCCTCTGTTTTGAGATAATACGTAAATATAAATATAATATTAATTATTGTCCTGCAACCGAATATACTTGAATTTTCAAGGTGAGAGACGTTAAAAAACTAAATTATAATTAACGTATGGTCCTTCCTTCGATGTAGGAGCCTACTCTGCGATAGTTTTCATAGTTTCGGAAACCTAACACCAGATAAAACTTTCCGATACGCCTGGTAACACAACATCCATCTATGACTGCTATTTATCAAATATCATTTAACCGTAAAAAGTAGCAGGAGCTATGTCACAGTCGTGATTTTTTAGATGTTCTGACCTGTTAAATGAAATCGATGTATTTATTTCATTTCGAAGGCGGCTCAGTACATCTAAAGGCCAGAGCATCTAATTTAGATGTTCTGCACCTCATCCGATATTATCGCGGTTTACGGGCCAGAGTATCTAAAATGCGTGCGTTTCGATTTTAGAAGCTCTGCGCTTTAGATGTTATGACCCGGACTCGATCAGAACATTGGCCACACTTCGGATACCATGAGAATCTAGTTTGACAAGGAGGATACCACACTGTTCACAATTAAAGCTCTATTGATATTGAGGATAATTCATGACACTAATATACCACACAATCGTGTAGGTATATTAAATTAATCTTATATTAGTTAAGCAATTTAACGAAGAATGATATACAGTAAATTACTCCAAAATGATTCCAATTAACAAACAGGACTATCTCAAAAAGGTGTGATTCAACCAGCGCGTAATATACTAATCTCAGATCTCTCCATACAAGTCCTGCTGAGTAATAGAACGTACCAGACTGATGACAGTATGTGCTTGACATGCTCTATAAGTAAATTCTTCTAGTACATCATTTCATCCAGGAGTTGTCCGGCAAATTTAAAACGAAAACGCTTCATCCAACATCAAATTCAGATTCAAATTAATTTATTCATTTCAAATTTACAATCATTACAATTAGTTAAAACCTAACTAGGTTGCCGCCTGTTCTAGGGTAGACAATTTATTTTAATTATTATCTTGTCGTACTGAAAGTCTCCTACTGTGCCCACTTCGAATTGGAAAAATCTCGATCGGTGACTCAATGGCAAAATAGAAATGCCAGAGCTCTAGATAAACAGATGCGAAGCTCGCGTTAGCTCATTTATTATCCCACGTGTTTCGTTCGTATCTGGAGCAGTTCCGAAAGTCATACAGTGTCTCAGTGGCCGGTTTACTGCACGCCATTCACCATAAGGTTTTCTCACACAAACATCGCAAAGAGCAGCGTGACAATAATGACATTGTGCAATGTAAGATGAAATATATGATGCGTGGATGCATGCGCATGCCCTTTTGCGTATATTACACAGTGAAATGCCACTTAATACGAGACTCAAAGCACATATGTGTATAATATAGTCAATGGATCCAAGAACCCAGTTTACAGTCCCTTTCCATTTTATTAGACCCACCGTACATTTAAGTAAAAAGTTACACTTTTTAGTAGCCTATAGCGTTTTAACAGTGCTTACTTTCATATGTCTGTATTGTTTACTTTAATGAATTGAATATAGCTAACAAGTAAATGTATTGAAATGAATAAAAACACGACTGCCGTTACGGTAAGTGAACTATTGTATTATAAAATATGTTTTTTTTTAAATATTTGTGGTTTCTGTATTTATCCATATATATATACAATGACATGTATATTTCTGAAATATACACAATCAGACCTTTTATTTCACACTAAACACGATATATTTAAGCTAATTTATTGACTTTTGGACATTTAGACAACTACTTACTCGATATTTAGACAGTTAGGATATCCTGTGACACTCGGGATGACGTAATGATTCTAACAATAGCACACACGTATAAGTCGGTTTAAGCGTTTAGAAATTATGGTGGAATAAAACCCGGAAAACATACTTAGATGAACCCTGAATATTATAATACAAAATATAATTATCACAATTCACTAGTAAATGTCACTTCTAGAATTAGCGTGGTGAACATTGTGGTTTTTGATTTTATTATAAAAGAAAATTTAGCAATTTTCTTATCGTTTAACCCGGTAGAAGACTTAGTATATAACGTTTAGGTTTAAAATAATTACGCAATATTGCACTAGTACATTAAAAAAAATATATTTCCGCTAATTCAGGTATGTTATGCGAAGAAATACTCTCGACTGATCCCAGATCATTCTAAATTACTTAAAAAAATAAAATTACTTCTAGACATATACAGTCAATCCTCTCTGAAAAGTTTTTCAGTGCATATTGACAGGGTGTCCTTAAAAAAACAACTAGAATACTAAATATCTGGGGGTCACGTTGGATTGTATACTCTATTTCAATTTGTCCTAAATGCCACGTAGGACAAATTGCAGTTTAAGCGAGGACATAAATAATATTATCCATTATCTTGCTGAGTCTACTTGGAGTACCGATTTCCAAACGCTTTTAACTGTTTAGTGTATATGGTTGAATATTGTCCATACCAAGTGGTTAGATATCCAGATTAAGTAGGCTATGTGAATAATGTCTATTAGGTACGGTCAGGTCCACGTCACAACCGCGGCTGCCCGTTTTAAGGTCTCTTATACAAGAAGCGACAAAAGAATAAGGCTACTGATCCAAATATCGTGATATTCCGACCATATACCGATCCATATATCGGGAGATACCGACAACTAGGGTTGTCGACTACAACAGGCGAGCCCGTCACCTCAGGAAGTTTTAACGATTTTTATCGTTCTATATCCCTGGAGTGAGCGCAGAAGACTTGGACAAGACAGTCCACCATCAAGCTCCGCCACAAACCCGTAAGAGGCCAACGCCTTAACCGCGAGATAGCCAGGAGTGTTACCCAGCGGGTTTACACTCACGCCCTTACTTCCAATTGCGACCAGATTACTCCAGTCTCTCGATTGGTTACGAGTTCGAGGTCGCTTGCGCGGTCCTCTCCATTACGAAGCGGTGAAACTGTGTATACCGAATCTATAGCGGACCACGGCATCCTTTGCCTGGCTGTTCACCCAGGATCGGGTAGCCGATAATCGTTTCAAGAGCAGTCGCCGTAAGGTCCGCAACCACCCCCGCTCTATAGGAAACAGTACTGCTTCCAGACTCCCCCGATTGTTTTTTTATTTTTTATTTTTTTATTTGTTGAGTGGGGCTTTTCTAAGGTCTTTATGAGCCTTGTAACACTGCGACCATTGCTGATCTATTGTGCTCGCCACCTACTATAGTTCTGCGCTAAGCCTCGTGTCATTTAAGAACCGCAGCAGGCTTTTGGCGCCAGATTGTTTTACCTCGTCAGGTTGGAGGTAGTGACCACCCAGGTGGGTGTACCTTTTACGCATCAGTGGGCCACACTCGCACATAAGGTGCTCGGGAGTTTCCTCTTCTCCTTGGCAGAACCTGCACATTTTTGTGTCTTTGAGCTTGAGGTTGAACATGTGTTTGTTCAGGCCACAATGCCCCGTGAGCGCCCTTACCAGTATGCGTAGATTGTTCCTATTTAGCGATAGGGCCTCACGGGCCGTCTTACGGTCGTAAGGCTTAATAAGCGCTTTGGAATGATTCAACCTTGGCGTGTTGTTCCAGTGGTTGACAGAGTGTTCTAAACACATTTGTTTGAGCATTAGGTTTGCAAGGCTTTTTGGTACGCCACAGCAAGGTTCAGGGCCGTATAACGTTCCCTTTGCTCCCGTCCTAGCAAGTTCGTCGGCTTTTTCATTTCCCTCGATTCCTGCATGCCTTAGAATGTGAATGCCTTAGAAGAAGAATTACCCTGTTCTTTACGCCCAGGGAATTCAGTAGCGATATGCAGTTTTGCACTAGCTTTGAATTAATGGTATTCGAGGCTAGTGCCATAAGAGCTGCTTTGCTATCCGAGTGGATATAGATACGGTGGTTGGCGTAGTCCTTTTGGAGGTTGATATCCGCACATTCAATAATGGCGTAAACCTCCGCTTGGAATATGGAGGCGTATTTTCCCAAGTTTACACTTCTTTCGAAGTTTGGTCACTCTCCATATATACCACAGCCTACGTCAAGTCCCGATTTGGACCCATCAGTATACCATTTAAGGCTACCGGCCTCCCATTGCAGTTGGCTTTTTAGCCAGTCGTCTCTGGGCGGCAGTTCCACTGTAAAAAGTTTTCCAAAGATTAGGAGTGGGAGCATGGTGTCTGATACCATGTTGAGGGTTGGATTTTCACTGACTGAGTCAAGAACTGATCTTAGTGCTTGTGAGATCCAGTTTACCATCTCTCGGGCAGATAGCCTGTACATGCTGGCTTTCGCCACCTGTTGCAAATGAATGTGTAGGGGCGGTAAGTTCAGCAGTGCATCTAGAGCTGCTCCAGGAGTGGAGGACATTGCGCCAGTTGTCATGAGGCACGCCGTCCTTTGGATATTGTTTAGTTTGGTAATCACAGTTTTCTGGTTGGCTTTGTTGCACCATACCACCGAGGCGTACGAGATTATCGGCCTCACAATGGCAGTGTATAGCCAGTGGGAGATCTTGGGGTTAAGGCCCCAGTTTTTCCCCGCCAGTCTTCTGCTTATACCCAAAGCACTTTTAGCTTTTTGAATTGTTTTATCTAGGTGGCTGTTCCAGGTGAGTCTCTGGTCGAGCGTGACTCCCAGATACTTTACTTCCTTGGAGAAAGGAATCTGCCTGTGGTTTAAGATTGACATTTTTAGTCCACCTAGTTGACGTTTGTTGGTAAATGGCACGAGGACGGTCTTATCGGCGTTAACCGATAATTCGTTCTCTCTACACCAATTGCTAACGATTGTTAACGCTTTTTGCATTATGTGTGAGATTGTTAGTAAGAGTGCGCAATCGATTGACTTATGCCGCACGGAGCGCAGGCCGTCCAGGAGCGCCAAAAGATTGATTCCTAGGGGAAACTAACCATAAGGCCAGAGTCCTACCCAGGCTCGCAATTCATGCGTGGAGGCCGTCGGATAGGTGTTGACCAGTGAGTGTGACCAATCCTGAACAGAATGGGTCTCCGTGGCCAACTGAGCAAGGGCCCCTTAGCTCCCAAATATACCGATCCATATATCGGGAGATATAAGGATCGGAGATTCCGACCATATACCGATCCATATATCGGGAGATACCGACAGTCAGGAATCTTCGCCTGAGGTTCAGCAAACCGCCTTGGTATAACAAATGTGTTATGGGAACTGGATAAGAAAAAAATCGATTTAACCATCGCTTGGTCCGAGGTCGGAAAAATCCAAACCAGACCGCAGCAGCTTTTTTTTCGACCTATCCCAACGCAAGCCATGTTTCGGCCTAGACAGAATCGAGAAGTCGTAATTAAACAGGCTTATCGCTGTTCGCGGGCGAAGTGGCCACATGCTGGCTCCACAAATGGGGTTTCAGGTAGGACCAAGCTGTGACTGGCTGCCCCGATAGACTTCCCATTTCGTACCTTTCCTGTCAATCTAAGAGCTTCTGCATCAGATATCTAAAACAGCAGGAAATCGGGCTTTAAATTTTACCGTTTCGTTACATTTTATTAAATATTTGTACCTATATTAATTAAACTATTTTAATTACCTATTTTTACAATTTTCCTCATTTTATGTTATAATTTTAACATTTTTTTAAATCGACGCTCTTTATGTGACACCTTTTCAGGGCATGGAAATAACTAATAAAAATAGTTTGCTGGACTGACTATTAAAACTGTCAAAGAGTTAAGTTGTTTACGACGAAATACTAAGCATGTGAAATACTAAGCATGTGAAAGATATGATCGTATAGTCATCAAGCCATGCCTACGAGATGCCACTTCAATGAGAATTACAAGAAAATAAAGCAACTGGAGCCCTCGGGACATGGACTGAATGATTCGGAGCGTGATTTTACACCAATAGTAATCAAAACTGCTAATTCGATTTTTTGGCGCGTACGAGGTCTCACATATAAATCGAAGAAATGTTTTAAATGCTAGCTATTAAATTTTAAAATGTTTTAAAAAACGCTGGCTTTTACGCCATATTATATGGGAAAACTGATTAATATAATGCAAGCAGTTTGTCTAAATTTCGTCATGTGATACATGCTGCACCTCAAAGAATGAGTCAATATAGATTGGATGGGTACTCTTCGAAACAGCCAGTTTTGTTGGTTAAATAAATGCCCACGCGCTGCAAGCGCATTTATTGTTCTTTGGTAAAGACGTAAAGATATCAATACACGATCAAATATTATCCCAGAACAGACAACCTTCTTAGAGAACACCACGCGTTCAATAGAAAGTCTTTTGTTAGTCAAATTTTAGCGTGGTGGTAAGCTTAGATTTTATGTGGGCTTGATGTTTGAATGCTTGGTCTGCATGCTATTAATACGCGGAGAGTAGGTTCGCGCTTCTATTTTTATCTGTTATATCGATGATGGCTGTTTTGTCATCGAATCGCAATTCTCCGGCTATTTGAATAACAGCTGCTGCTCTGTCGTTTCCGATTTATTAATGGTAGGTAACACATCGATTTATAAGGACCTATATATAGATGTAGCAACACAATAAAATGGATTGTTTGTGTTACCAATTTTACTGAGTGGCAGTTTTTTTTTCTTCTTTAAACCAGTCAATAGGAATTCCTACAGTTGGAAATAACAAAAATAACAAAAAATACAACAAAATATGTACAGTGTATTTTTATTAAAAACCATATTTCTAGCAATGGGGACTATATCTACAGTCAAAAATAACAAAAAATACAACAAAATATGTAAATATTTATTTATTTATTTATCCTATTTTTTATAGTTACATAAAAAAGACTGCGTTCATTTTTTTAACACATTTTAAAAGAATACATATGATGAAAATCGCGAAAGGGCATTAACTTGTCAGGATTACATCACCCCACGAGGTATACGCCTGTGTTGGGGTGATGGATACAAAGTTCTGTGGTATTATTTTCTGAGCCTGTACGCCTTGCCTGCTGTCCTTCTTCCGTCTCATTAAAAACAATACGTAATATAATTTAGCATAATATAATATAAATAATATAATATAAAATATTACAATATAATATAATATCACTAGCGACCCGCCCCGGCTTCGCACGGGTGCAATGCTGATACTAAATACAGTACAGAAAAACTGTGAACGTTGTATATAAAAACATAGCGGCCCGCTCTGGCTTCGCACGGGTATAAAATATATAGCCTATGTGATTAAAATCGATCCAGTAGTTTTGATTTATTCATTACTGCCCGTGGCCCGCACGCGTTAAATTTGGAGTAAAACAATCCCCCTTTCCCTATACCATGAAGATTTCCTGCTATCTTTGGAATATCTAAATTCATACACTACATTTTTACTTATTTACTTTTTACATTTTTAACTATTTATTTTATTGTTACAACATATTACAGAATGTCTTTATAAACAACGTTCACAGCTTTCTTGTCATTAGACAATACAAACATGTTTTCTCTGGAGGTCACTCTTGAAAGAGCGACATACAGTTGTCCATGTGAAAAACAGTCAACGCTCAAATCTAAGCCTGCAACGTTGTAGGTTTGACCCTGCGATTTATTAATGGTTATTGCAAAAGATGTCTTTACCGGAAACTGTAAACGTTTAAATTGGAAGGGTAAATCCGATGGTATCAGAGGGATTCGGGGAATCAATACATCTTCTCCGGTACCACATCCTGTGAATATTGTGCACTCTATTATGAAAGTTTTCAATGATTTTACCAGCAAACGCGTGCCATTGCAAAGTTTAGGTGGATTCAGGTTTCTTAATAAAATAACAGGACAACCTACTTTCAACACCATTTTGTGAGGAGGGAGTCCAGACGGGTTCAAAGAGTTTAGAAATTCTGTAGGAAAATGAACAGCTTCTTCCAAATCGAGAACAGTATCGACCGAGTAGTATATTTTCGTCGGCGCATCAATCTTTGAAAGAATCAAGTTATTTACTTTATTTACTTGTTCGTTAGTTGGTGACAGAATCGCTCTTTCTTTAAACCAAGATATTGTCTTATAACTTATGTTATCAATGACAGGATAGACATTGTTGACTAACTCTTGGATGTTGTCTATCAAAACGCAAAGGTTTTCTAGGTCAATCCTTCCCTCACTTTGTGTTAACTCTCCATTGCCAACTTTTAGCAGCATCTCTGGAAATAGCCTGTTCTCACGTGAAGATGACGAAACCCTCATATTAGTTTTAAGCTTTAATTTATTGACATTTGGCCAAAGGTTGGATCTTTTTAGGCAAGCATTTATTTCGTCAGCACGTGTTCCTCGAGTCACAACTGGTAGGATTTGACGGAAATCTCCTGAGAACAGAATTGTACATCCACCCATAGGTGAATTTTTGTTGCGCAAATCGCGCATTGTCCTATCCAGTGCTTCCACAGACGTCTTGTTTGACATGGTAGCTTCGTCCCATACTATTAATGAGCAGTCACGCATCAATTTTCCTGTATTGCTCTGTTTAGAAACACTACAGACGCTGTTATTATCATCGGTGGCGATTTTCACATGGCCACATGTCCAAAAGCGTAGCGGCAATGCCGGATGACGCAACAGCTAACGCAATTTTTCCGATAGATCTCACTTTTTTTAAAAGCAGATTGATTAAAAATGTTTTTCCTGTACCTCCTGGGGCATCAAGGAAACACAATTTCCCTTCATTGTTATCAATTGTTGATAGTAATGCAGTGAATACTTTTTTCTGATCGATGTTTAATCGTGGCTCATCTTGAGCTATATTTTGTAAAAGTCTCGTTTGATCGTATGATGTTTCTCTTGTGTATTCGGCACTGTTAGTTAAATCTGAGTTAGTAGTATTAGCTGGCATCGGCAGCCCAAAATCCTTGATCGATTTACCCGAAAGTAATTGCACTACTTTGTTCAATTCCAATAATGCTTCGTCAAATACGTTTTGATCATATTGTACATCATCTGAGTTTAACTCTCGCCGTCGCCGAATCAGAATATCACTGGCCATATTTTCTTGAAATTTATTCCATAGATTAACAGAATCAGTTACTTGACAAAACACTACTATGACGGCAAATAAATATCTTAATGATGTAGCTGAACTACAAACAGCTGCTTCTGATAATGTGTTTTCCCAGTGAGAATCGTCTTCCAAGAGCCCCATAGCTTTGCATGCTGCTTGATAAGTATTGTAAACAACACCTTGTACAGTTCTTAGGTGTGCAAAGGATGTCGGGCCTTTTACAATATGCAATAACATTCTCAGATAAAAGCATTCGCTGTTGTTGGGATGAACCACGTAGACTCTGCCAAGAGCATCCGTTTTTTTTACTCCGGGGAAACCATCAACCGCAGTACCTTGTTTTCGCCGTTGAAAAGTTTTAGAACTCTGGTTCCATGTATAGTAACCTGGAACTCTGTCATACGTCAGTGTTTTCGCGAAATCATCTTGAGCACATAACTTGAAGAATGCTGTCAATGTTGTATCCCGCGGGTTATTAACAACTTCTTGTATATTGTTCTCTGTGAAATATACTCTTTGTCCATTTTCTAAATGAACTGCAAGGTGGACAATTGTGGGAGCCCGGTCGTGCACTTCGAATGATAAAATCCTCCATACAGCTTCAGAGCTGCAGATGTAACGTCCAGACTGATATTTTTCCACTTCATTTGTTGATTGTATGCTGAAAGTGGCTTGATCACTGCCTTTATTAATGTACTTAGTAACATATTGAATTGACTTTATTGAATTGCACAACTCTACGTTGATGTGGGCATCAAAAATTTTCAAAAGGAGCGGATTATAGGGAACGATCCATCGGTTATCAATATCATGGTTTCGGACGGTAGCATTTTGCCCACCCTGTTCTGGCGATCGTCGACGATATTTGGGATATCCGTCATCGCTAGTACTTGTTTGAGTTTGGAACGACTTCGGAATTTTTTTGCTGCATTTAGAATCTCGCATACATGGAGAATTCGGGTTTAAAGTCCCGCAAGGGCCGTGTACCATATGTATCTTTACGATTTCGTACAGGATAGGATCTTCATCTTTATCTGGTAATTCAGCTGAAATAACCCTGTCAATTTGGTTTGGTCTAATTTTGTTCACTAACCACACCAACAGGTGTACATGTGGCAAGCCACGTTTCTGCCATTCTATTGTGTACATATGACAGCGCGGCGGACCGAATATATGAGACTTGTTAATGAGGTGCAGGAGTTTCTGTACTTTTAAATGGAAGACTCTGTTAACTATATCGTATCTGTCTTGTGGAGTTAAATTGGTGTTAATATTTTCTTTGATTTCCGGCCAATTTGGGTTACATGTTGCAGTTATAAATAAATCAGGTTTGCCGTAATTTCTTACGGCGTCTGAGTCATGGCGTCTTGCGATTTTTCGTGTAAATATCGAGGTCCACCTGTGAATGATGAAGGTAGTTTAACCAACTGCCCAATGCCGTTGCGGTATTCATTCGCCTGTAAAGCATCCTGAAGATGAACGTAATTTTCAGCTCTCAATTTAGTTTGATTATTACGGATGTAGGCCAATCTCTCAGATTCAATTTTCGCATATTGATCTACCAAGTATTGGTTTGTTAACATTCCATATCTAAGCAAAGTATTGAAATTGTTACGTCTTGTCATTATACGGCAGCAATAGTAGTTCATACATGACACTGTTTTACGCAGAGGTGTACCACCGATTGGGTCAACTTGAGAAATATTAATGGCATAACCATTTTCTCCACGACATAGCATCAAAGGATATTGTAAGCTGTCATAAGATCTGTGTAACTCTGAATTTTTTTGCAAATTATCATCACGACTATGCAATACAATATCTCTTTTGTCAAATTGCTCTCCAGCTATCACCACTGCTACTTCACTCGTGGAAGGCGCATTGTATCGTCCTCTGTGTTCTCCAACAGGAACTTTATTTGCATGGATTACGACATTAAAGTCAGGAGTATCTGCTGGAACACTCTCAATCGCAGTTTTGCAAAACTATGTAGCAATTATGAGAATGTAACATATCTTGGAGAGATCTAATCAAATCTCTATCAATTGGCTGTGCAACACTTGTACACCGCGTAGATGCTTGTGTATCTGGATCTGCAATAAAATATATTTGCAGAAATTTGTGATCATCGGGTCGAAGTGGTAGCAAGCTCCCAGCTAAGTGGTACACTTGCCCTTGAATTTTAAATGTAGGCATGAACCCACGCTCAACGACTTGCTTACTCTTAAAAGAGGTCATTTGAAATGCGTTATTATAACGGCGTATATTGCGCATGAATTGCTTGGATTTCTGATGATCACCGAGAGTGTGAAGTGGTTCAGGTGGAGGGAGAACTTCTTCTAATTTGACTTTTCCTTGTAAGCAACACATGCCTTTCGATTCGTCCTTGAATTTCAATGCCAAGCAATGTTCACACACTACTGACATAGTACCTATTGATACTATACGATCGTCCTTGTAAGAAATCGAAGGATCGTAATTCATGGCAGAATTTTCTTTATTCACCCATGAATTAGTAACTCGTGCTGATGATTCTCTGGCTCTCTGTATTCGATGTCTTTCCCTATCTCGGCTGCGGTGAACCTCACGTTCTACTGAAGATTCTCTCTCTCTCTCAGCTCTATATCTATCCCGAAGCTGACTGAGGCGAGCCTCACGCTCTACTGACGATTCTCTGTCCCTCTGAACCGTATGCCTATCTCGATCCCGGCTGCGGCGAATCTCACGCTCTACTGAAGATTCTCTCTCTCTCTCAGCTCTATATCTATCCCGAGCCTGACTGAGGCGAGCCTCACGTTCCGTTGACGATTCTTCATCTCTTGCTGAACGTACTCTTCTGGCATTCACTGTACTACGACCTATGTTCGAACGACGACGTCTTCCAGACATGACTTTATAATTTCTGTACAAAATTTACTCAGTTCTATATGTATGATTACCTATGCACAAATTGCCATATTATTAGTATGTGCCGCAGTAAAAAATATCTAAATTCTTACCATTTAGAAACAAAAGATAATCAGCAATCTTAAAAAACAAAAGATACCTATTCTATTCAGTTCTTTTTTTTTTTACTGAAATACCTCAACTTAAACAACGATTTTAATTATAAAAAATAATTTGCTATTCGTGCGACTAAAAACAAAAGATAATCAACAATCATCAACAACAAAAATACCTTTTCTATTAAGTACTTTTTCTGAACTTACATATCTCACCTTAAATCACGATTTTTGAAAATAATTTCCTAATATTAAATTGATCTAACTGTAATTTTTAATCAAGATCTTAATAGAAAATTGCAATCCATAAATTATGGTTTTATTTAATCTAATCTTATCTCACCTTATGTAGGTACTTATAATTGCTATAAGTGCGATTTAAAAATTAACCTTAGAATAGAATATAATTTATATTTTAAAACTACTATCATACAATTATTTATCGTAACTTACTCATAATTACTGATACGTTGTCGCGCTGAAAAGCACGTTTTTATTACCTAAGTATTGCTATTTTCCTCGCTGGAGAGCTCCGATATAATAAACGCGTCCGATCGCTGCTAAATTCAAAGTGCTGTAGGGAAAACCGCGGCCTCAGACGCGCTATTTATAGGCACGCTCTTGCCGCACCGGGCGGCCGGCTGGTCAAACGGCTGGGCAAACGCTACGTCCCGCAATTTTTAAATCTGTAATATCTTCGAAAATATTAACTTAAATCATACGGTGTAAAGGGCCATATAGATCTATATTAAATGAACAATGTATTCAAGGTATTTAATTGGTTAAGGATTAATGCTGTATTGGTTAAAATCGCTTCGAAAATTAGCCATTATTTGTCGTAAAAAGTAAATGACAAAAAAAAGTTATTGTGGGTTATCCATAAGAGATAGACATATACCATCACGGACTTTTCTGTAGACCTTTTCAATGTGTACAATACTTAGTACATTATTTTGATAAAACTCGTAGGGTTCAGCCTGCGTTTGCAATGTAAGCGGAAAAAATGTAATTATTTACGACATCACATTAGAAACCTCAAAAATAGCAGTACTTGTCCACTATTTAATAGATGTTATTATACATATAAACCTTCCTCTTGAATCACTCTATCTATTAAAAAAAACCGCATCAAAATCCGTTGCGTAGTTTAAAAGATTTAAGCATACAAAGGGACATAGGGACAGAGAAAGCGACTTTGTTTTATACTATGTAGTGATATAACATATAAAATAATGTATCATATTTATATATAATATAGTATAACATAATAAAATATAACATATTATAATCTGTATATCTGTATATCCATAATTTACATCTATATATCCTATAATTTGTGGTTAGAAATAAAATATTTTATATACCTAAATATAAGGTATGAACGTTGGTATTATACAAGGTTCGTTGGTATTACAAGGTTGGTATTACAAGATTGAACATACAAGCGCAGATTTTCTAAGGTGGCCGAAGCGGGGAACAGGGATGGATTGCTGAGTCTTTATGCCCAACTCTCGAGTTGACAGGTTATAATCCTATTGTGACATTTCACAAAAAAAAGTAGAAACAAATAAAGAAAACAACATTTTCCAATATTTTCTATCAAAATTCTTACATAATTTCGTAGAATTTTCATATGGACATTAGTTCTTATAATCAAACAGAATTTTTGGATAATTTTACAAGTTATCATGTGGGAAAATATGTTTAAGTAAAATACAAATAGAAACAAGTCAGTAATAATAATTTAGTCAATAGCTAATAGTCAGAAATAAATCACAATTTTATAATAGTCAATAATAGGAAGAATAAAGAATACATATAGTCAAGAAAGTCAATAGAGTTGCAAAATATCGATATTGTCGAAGTCCCCAATGCTAGAAATATGGATTTTAATCAAAATACACCGTACCTTTTTCTTGAGGTTAACCTCCTTAAGGCCCCTGATATATAATGGAAGTTAATTGCGGAATAAGTAAGATTGACAGAGAAAGCTATTACGAACCTTACTCAGTCGCACCTTAAAATGACGCAAGTACTCTTTCTTTCGCGTATTATCCGAATGAATATGTGAGTTAGGTTATATTGAAGTCGCGATATTTTTTCTCGTAGGTATAGATGATGTTTTGGTATATATATATATATATATATATATATATATATATATATATATATATATATATATATATATATATATATATATATATATATATATATATATATATATATATATATATATATATATATATATATATATATATATATATATATATATATATATATATATATATATATATATATATATATATATATATATATATATATATATATATATATATATATATATATATATATATATATATATATATATATATATATATATATATATATATATATATATATATATATATATATATATATATATATATATATATATATATACAGTGGCGGATCCAGGGGGGGGGGGGGCTAAGGGGCTGAAGCCCCCCCCAAAACATAAATAAACAAAACTTTCAGATTTGTTACTGAACTGTATATTGAAAATCTGTTAGTTCAGCTCAAAATTTAGAGACAGCTCCAAAAAATGCTACATATCTAAGTAAAATAACCCAGAATCAGCTGATTGAATGTTGCCACACTCTAATTATGAAAAATATAATAAAAAAGTGAAAGAAGCAAAATATTACGCTGTACTTGGCGACGAAAAAACAGATGCTATTGGTAAAGAGCAACTGAGTATATGCATCAGGTACTTGGATATACAAAAGAGCACAATACATGAAGAGTTCATGTGCTTTTTATCTGAAGTTGACTTGAGTGGTGCTGCTTTGAGCGATCACATTCTTCAAGAATTAAATCCTTCCGGCCTGCAGATTGAGAACTTGAGAGGTCAAAGTTATTATGGAGGTGCCAATATGTCTGGAAAGTTGAATCGTGTACAAGCCCTCCTAAAGCAGGTCCAACCGCTTGCTGTTTGCATTGTGCAGAACACAAACTAAACTTGGCTATCTTGAAAGCCTGTAGCTTGCCGTGTATTCGCAATATGATGGGAGTTGTAGGTAGTGTAACTAATTTTGTGCGAGATTCAGCAAAAAGGTCGGAACTTATCAAACGAGCTATTCTCGAAAAACACCCGGAGGAGAAAAGACTAAAATTAAAGGGCCTCAGTGACACGCGTTGGCTTGAAAGGCATGATGCACTTCTTCAATTTAAAGAGCTGTTTGACTCCATTGTACAGTTCCTTGGGGAAATGGACAGATATCTCCATCATTATAAAGTGCAGGACTTCTCGTATCAATTCTACGATTCGATTTCGTCTTATCTCTGACAGTAACCGCTGCTGTGTTTGAAATTACTGTATCACTCTCACGACAACTACAGGCTGTCGCATTAGACCTCCACCTATGCTACGAGATGATAGAAACGGTAATAAAAACACTGGAAAGGTACAAAGAAATAAAAATTGAAGAAAGTTTTCAAGAGGGGTGTCTTCTTGTAGAATCTCTGGACATTTCAATACAAGTACCTAGAATGGTAAAACGGTCACTTCAACTCTCAAATATTAAGGCCTCTGATGTAAAGGAATACTACAGGTAAGGTAAATATTAATCAAATTAAATACCCAATGTATCATGTTTCTATTGCTTGATACAGTTTTTCTTTCATTTTATAAAATCAGTTGTTTTGTAAAATAGCATCTGTTTTTTTTCAAATTAAATATATTCCTTCCTTTCATTGATTTTGTGTTGGAACAGCTAAAAAGTCGTTTTTCGACAAATGATCATTCTTCTCACGCTTATTCCTAGTTCCATTGTGAAGACAACCAATCTTACAGCCGTAGTAGCAGCTGGACGCGTATACAGTTGTGACTTGCCTCATCCGCTTTCCTTGTCGGGGGAAATCATTTTATGGAAGAAACTTTGGTGTAGCAGGGAACAGCTTTCGAAAACAGCAGCAGAGGTGCATCAAGAGGCGAATGAGTTCTTCCCAAATGTAAAAACACATTTAAAACTTCTTGCTACTATACCAGTGTCTACTTGCAGCGTTGAGAGGAGCTTCTCATCACTAAAACATATAAAAACTTACCTTCGAACGACGATGACAGAAGAGCGCCTGAATGGTTTAGCTACTATATATATATGTACATAGGGACATATCGAGATGTTGAAGACAGTTGTGGAAGAATTCGGACAAAAGTATCCTCGGCGACTAGCAATGCCCATTGAAAAGTAAAACTTAATGGTTGTTACGAGTAACATAGCTTTTTATCTTAATTTTCTGTGAAACTTAGTAGAGCAATAAAATACCTTTAAGTAGAATCTGAAATTATTGTTATCTATACTAATATTATAAAGAGGTAACGTTTGTGACGTTGTAGGAAGTAATCTCTGGATCTACTGAACCGATTTTAAAAATTATTTTAACAATAGAAAGCCACGTTATTTGTGAGTATTATAGGCTATATATTAATCCGAAACATGAAAAGACTTTTTCGTGGTAGTCGGATTTCCAAAGTAAGTCGGGAAAAACGGTCGAACGGAAAGGTTTCTAACTAACGCTGCCTTAACGATGAGAGATATATGATTAAGTTATGGGAAAAAGTTGTAGAGCTTGATAATGCCTACAAAAAAGTCAGCGACAGCATATGTCTAACTTTTATATTTACGTCACATAAAGTAGTTTTTCTATTTTAAAAAATAATTTAAATCGCTAGGTCATGTTTATTTTTCATATTATCAACAATTATGAATTATTATCAAAATAAGGAAATTTATCGTCTAAAGTTGTTAAAACAAAAGACTTTTCCTTTTTACTGCATAAATAGTTAAAGGATAATACGACATATGTATGGAACCGCGACCGTGTCGTCTATCTATACTTCTATACTAATATTATAAAGATAAAGAGGTAAAGTTTGTGACGTTGTAGGAAGTAATCTCTGGATCTACTAAACCGATTTTGAAAATTCTTTTACCAATAGAAAGCCACGTTATTTGTGAGTGATATAGGCTATATATTAATCCGAAAAATGGAAAGACTTTTTCGTGGTAGTCGGATTTCCAAAGTAAGTAGGAAAAAACGGTCGTACGAAAACGTCTCTAACTAACGCATGCGTTAACGTTGAGAGTTATATGATTAAATTCTAGAAAAAAGTTGTAGAGCTTGATAATGCCTACAAAAAAGTCAGCGTCAGCATATGTCTAACTTTTATATTTAAGACACAAAAAGTAGTATTTCAAATTAAAAAATAATTTAAATCGTTAGGTCATGTTTATTGGTCATATTATCAACAATTATGAATTATTATCAAAATAAGGAAATTTATCGTCTAAAGTGTTTAAAACAAAAGACTTTTCCTTTTCACTGTATATAATTTCACTTTTACTGCATAAATGGTTGAAGAGATAAGACACTCACAAATATGAAACTCACAAGAAGACACTCACAAATAACGGTAATATAGTCAAATTGGCATGCAAATTCATACATACATTTTGGCAGCCAGGATATAAATCATAGCTCTCAGTACTAACTAAACCACACTCATAATTTCATCACAAGTAAAAAGTTTTACCGCCCAACGAAGTGGGCACGGGTCAGCTAGTTTACTGATATAGCTATTAGCGAGACCGACCCTCATCCCCCCCCAAATATAAATCCTGGATCCGCCACTGTATATATATATATATATATATATATATATATATATATATATATATATATATATATATATATATATATATATATATATATATATATATATATATATATATATATATATATATATATATATATATATATATATTGAAATTATGTTTATCACTAAATAAATGATAAAATAATGAAAGGGCACTTATCTGGTCTGTGGTGACCAGGAGCGACTCCACGCCTTTTTCGTTTTCTCTTCTTTCAGTGTCAAAAAGGCGTGGAGTCGCTCCTGGTCACCACAGACCAGATAAGTGCCCTTTCATTATTTTATCATTTATTTAGTGATAAACATAATTTCAATTTGAAAAAATAATAATTTACACATTTACAATTATATATATATATATATATATATATATATATATATATATATATATATATATATATATATATATATATATATATATATATATATATATATATATATATATATATATATATATATATATATATATATATATATATATATATATATATATATATATATATATATATATATATATATATATATATATATATATATATATATATATATACGCGGAATACAAATCACACAGCAAGTCATAGCAGGCAATCCAAGAAATTATCCCATACCTTCAAATAGGTTTCGTGTGCTTCTAGTTTGATTTTCCAGGATGCCTCAAAACAAATCAAATCAAGTTTATTGTCTTTAAACCCTATACGTATCTAGTTGTCTAGACAGTACACAGTAATTTGGATACATAGTAGGTGTAATAAAAAAGATAAAAACGAATTTACCGCGTGAAGTTTGAAACACCCGACGTCTCGGCGATGTTGAAATCGCTGTTGACAACGGCTACCCTAAACAACGGCGGTTGCAACATCGCCGAAATGTCGGGTGTTACAAACTTCAAGCGGTAAATTTGTATTTTTTTTTTATAATGACAAACAACCGCGATAGTCTTGATTTCACATAATAGGTGTGTTACATAAATTGATTAATAATATCCAAGATCAAAACCAGTGATAACTGAATCGATATAATGTTTTAATAGATAGCAGCTCAAGATTAAAATAATTCTAAAAATCAATACTAAAGGTTTCTTAAGTCTCGTCAGATAATTTATAATATTCGTATTGGACACATGAAACTACAAAGTCAATCAGATAATTATTTGACTGTTTTTAAAATACTAACTTACCTAAGAACATTTTGACGTGAGAATTATCATTTAAATTGTCATGAAATAGAAAATAATATGGTCCTACAAATACCCATATCACACTCTACGCATAGTACAACTTGGCACTTTTGCACTTTTCACTTATTTTAAGGGTACGCCCGATATGTTAATGTTATCATCAAAGCCACGAACAGATTGTGCATTGCTAAAGTTCATGATTACCATCTTCTCTAAAATCATCACCAATTTATTATCATATCGTAATATAAATACCAGATTAGAAATAAGCTTTCACGTCCCTTCTATTAAAAATAGGTCGGGAAACAGAATTCCATGGTAAATTTAGTAGTTACCAGTGAAATAATTTAAAAATCGTATTAAAAAACCAATTTGTATAAAAACGTACTACAATATTAACCACTAATTCAAAGATAAGAAGCTTGGTGTTAATATAATATATGATATAATTCTACGAAAATTAAAGGATTTTTTTTGTTACCTTACTACTGTTCTTTTCGTCTATTTATCTGGATACTGAATAGTGTTCAACGGTAGTAATGTTTTTTTTTTCAATATAAAATATAATGTACTATTATTTTCTATTGGCCGTTAGCAATGTATTAACATCAAACAAAACATTTCCATTTCATTTCTTTATTAGTTTTAAAATTTGTTTTACAGAATGTATCCTTTAGATGCCTTGGAACAGGCAAACAATGAGCCGTCATCGAAGCCAAATGACAAAACCTACATGCCTATTATTTAAGCTGTCCTGGCCCTTAATCGCGTGTTTAGGAAGCCATGCATAAGCGATATCCGATATCGCGAAGCGATATTTAATACTCGTTTCTGCGTTGATTTCTTGGTATGTGTTCTACGTTATCTCTTCTCTTCCGCTCTCTTTCACCAGTTCTACGTTACTCCTCTAATCAAACTACACACACAGCGGCATTCTCACAGACTGATGACGACAGATTTTTGATATACATATGTACTTAAACGTTTGTTAAGTAAATGAAGTGACATGCAGCAGTAATAGAAGCTCAATAATTATGAGTTAAGTTTAAAGCTTTATATAGCTTGTTATCCGTCCAATTGATCAATATGAAGCTAGCGCCAACCAGACCCCGCAACACAAGACTGGTGCGAAGCGTCTTGCAATTATTATCAAAGAAAGAAAAAAAAAACTAAAATAAATTTCGCTCAAAATCATTTTGTACACGTTTTAGGACATTTATAACCAGACAATCAAAAAATTAATCGGCTGCCATGCTTTAAGAGACACACCCTAACTACCACGATTCCAGCAGTGATATTCTTAGCTCTTCGGAGTTGTTGCGTTTTATTTTTCTCGGTTTCTGTTTTGTACGTGAAATAAAGTTGTGTATTTTGATGCTTCATCTAAGTAGTTTTAGTTTTGTCGCTTGATTACTTTCCTGACTCCAGGTTGCGGTTAAGCCTTACACTACCCGACTTCCTCGTACCACGACTCTAGAATATTCTCTACGATAGTGACAAAACGAGACGAGGAGAGACAGGGGCATTAGTCATCAGAGACTAAACATAGAGCCAAAATACTTGCGACGGAATTGGCTCGATTAAAAGTTCCCATTAATTTTACAAATTACTACATATTCGTTACAATCGAACTTTAAGAAAAAGAAGAAAACAATAAAAGGATACGTTGTGTTACTATTTAAAATAATCCCTCCCATCACTCTCATGTAAGTAAATTACCTCTATTTTTTCAACCGGACTATCCAAAAGAGAAAGTACTTACTGTATAGAGCATAATAGTCACTGCATATGCCGTCAGATCCACTTTCAGAATATTGTCAACCAAAAGTCCTTTATTCTCTAATAGGAGACGCAATGACAAATGTTAATTAACGGATAGAAACACAAAAAATACAGTAGGGGGCTCTCGACCACTCCTAGGACTTCCGTTTAAATGGTAATTAGATGTTATGATTGACGTTCCCCTTTATCATAATTAACTTTTACATTCGTACTAATTACATTGTAAGGACGGTAATTGTAAAAGGAATGAAAAGACAGATTCGAAGCAAAAGCGGTACTTTACGCAAGATTTGGGTGAGAGTAGTTAATTCTGAAAGAGAACGACTTTCTGGATAAGACTCGACTTCATGCTTCAGACGGCCGTACTCAAGTTTCACTTTAATATACCTTTGACTATCAACAGACAAACACCACAGGTATTACCGCCTAGTGCAATGCGCCGACGAGGGAGTCGGATAGTGTAAGGCTTAAAAGCAACCTGGGGTCAGGAAAGGAATCAAGCGATAAAACCAAATTACTTAAATGAGACATCAAAATAAACAACATCACAAACAAAGAACCACAGTAAAACAGAAACCGAGAAAAATAAAACGCAACGCAGAAACTGCGAAGAATATCACTTCTGGAGTCGTGGTACGAGGGAGTCGGGTAGTGTAAGGCTTAACCGCAACTTGGAGTCAGGAAAGTAATCAAGCGACAAAACTAAAACTACTTAGATGAAGCATCAAAATAAACAACTTTATTTCACGTACAAAAGACCGCAGTAAAACAGAAACCTAGAAAAATAAAACGCAACAACTCCGAAGGGCAAAGAATATCACTGCTGGAGTCGTGGTAGTTAGGGTGTGTCTCTTAAATCATGGCAGCCGTTTAATTTTTTGATTGTCTGGTTATAAAAGTCTAAGAATATCACTGCTGGAGTCGTGGTAGTTAGGGTGTGTCTCTTAAATCATAGCAGCCGTTTAATTTTTTGATTGTCTGGTTATAAAAGTCTAAGAATATCACTGCTGGAGTCGTGGTAGTTAGGGTGTGTCTCTTAAATCATGGCAGCCGTTTAATTTTTTGATTGTCTGGTTATAAATGTCCTAAAACTGTTGAGTATTTCCTTGCAGCTGTGTGTATAAGCGGTGACTTCCTGCGAAGAGTGCGACTACTGAAGTTGAACCTGTAGGTCTTTATCTTTTTTGTTATCTTCTCTTCCGAGAAGCTTGCATATCTTTGGTCTGGGCAGCAGGTTTCGAGCTTGTTCGAGCATCTTCCTCAGTATGTATTGTTTATAATTCATTAATCTTAAATAGTTGGCCTTTGTCAGAATTACGGTAGGAGGAGTAGTTCACCAAGAAAAATGAATTAAAATAATGAATAAAGCTTCGACATTATGTAGTCGAAATAATATGAGGAGTTTTTTTTATTCGACGCGTGACACTAATTAAAAATTGACCGATCTGACCTGAGTACTCGAGGGTGACATCACTGACAGAATCGCTCGCGTGTCGTAAATGTCAAAATGGCAAGATCAACATACAGTTGATGCACGGCATATTCTCGGATGTGAGCGAATGAGTGTGCTCTCAGAGCAAGTGGGTGAACTGTAGTCTGAGGTCATACCGCTGGGCAGTCGTTGCGTCGGGGCAGTTCGTGGAAAATATTATTATAAAACAAAATTAAATACTAGTAGGCGCGATGAGTCGAAAGGATCATGCTAAACGTAAATAGGTGAATGTACATAGCGACGGTTAAGCGGAAACAAGTCATAATCCACATTGATGGTTGATAAGGTGCTCAAAAGGGTCATTATTTTTTAGGAAAAAAAAATATGACCTGGTGAACTATCAGGCTGATCTATACAATCGCAATAGCTATAGTCATTTGCCATTTTTATATAGTTATTAGCACGCTACTCATCCGGTGAATTACCGGTAGGGGGAGGGGGTCTTGAGACACATCTTTCCTAGAGAGTGGCTGTAGTTGTCTACTTGACGTTATATATCCTTGAAACGATATGTTGGCCACCCGATCCCGAATGACCATGACATCCAAAAGGGCGCCTTGGTCCGCGATATATTCAAACTGAATTATCGCTTACGTCAGGTAAAGGCCGCGCGAGCTGCCTCGAATCCGTGACCAGACTGGAGGGTGGAGAAATAGAATAGAATAGAATAGAATAACTTTATTGTGCTATAAAAACATAACTTAATGAATATTACACTGGTTTTATAAAAAAGACAATTTATGCACAAATGGTGGACTTATCGCTATAGCGATATCTTACAGTTAAGCTTTTGATAAAATAATTCCTAATTTTCACAGTACAATACACAAAGAAGTACCTAGTAAAGTTAAATTTAAAATAAACTTATACAAGTATATGTCAGTAACTTATGCTAAGGTTGCCCAGGAAAGGATAAAGGAGAGGACAAGGTGAGGTATTTGGTTAGTGGCTGTGTAAAAATAAATGTTGCATCAACAACTAGAAATCAACAACAACAATAAGAAATCCGTCCAAATCTGGTAGCGAGGCCGCGAGGTCGGCCCGCTAGGTTCACTTCGACTCTCACAGGCCTGTTGGTGTAGCTAGACGGTGAACTGTGATGTCCCTAAGTCTCTGCATTCACCCCATCGTTGAAAGAATGATCTAATATCGTTGTAACTTCCTGGGGTGGCGGGTTCGCCTGTAGTAGTTGACAACTCTCAAGTTTCGTAGAAGATAGAGCGTCCAAAGTATGTATTCCAGTTTTCGTCGTTTATCTAATCGTCGGAGTGGGTTTTCAAACTCCCGAATTTTCAGTTCATGAACACTTAAGCATCCTTTGATGTAATTAGTATTCGAATGTCTGAATCTTACTGCAGGAAGTCTCTAAGGATTTAAATAATTGAAGATAAATGGTGTCGCGTGATGCATACGACAGATAGACAGCGGGCTCGACGCATCAATTTACATATTTTTTAATATGATAAAACATATTTTTTTTCTCTAGGATATCTTAGAATGGAACGGCTTGTATAAGCTAGATTAGTTTAAGTTTACTTCCGTTCCGTTGTAATTTGTTATATCACTCAATAATATTTTACCACGAAACATAAGAATGAAACTGATAAATGGACCCGCCTTTTAATATGTTGCAGAATGAAAGTTGCCTCATCGTTTGCGTAACTGTGGTAGCAGCAGCATAGCATAACGCGTGGTAGCATAAGGCGAGCAGACAACCTTGCTGTTCGCCCAATAAGCCGCCACTGATAGAACGGGAGACTAATTCTGTTTACTATCGTTATCGGGCATACTTAAGTCACAGTATACCGCTGTCTATTTATCTCATTTGGGCTGATTGGATATATATGAAAGCCAACACAGCCCTCCCCAAAGTCCGTTTGACTATGATCCAAAATTTATTTGTGTATTTAGCCTTTAATCTGTACAGATTTCTTGAAATAAAGTGAACTATGAACTATGAACTTTAAATTCTTTAATAACGTTTCAATGACAATACGAGATTTAGAACCAAAGATATTCGAATATAGATTGAAACACTGGCTCATTACACATGCTATTTATAAAATAGACGACCTTTATAAAATATTACAATATCTTTAATACTAATTAAAATACACTATTTTTAAAAATAACAATAATAGACTATATTTATTATGAAAACTAATATCATATTTCTAAGTTACCTCTATTATTCCTTTGTTAATACATACGAGGTATAGTTGATAATATTTGATTATTCATTATAATTATTCTTGCCTTACGTATGCCATTATTAAGCATTTCTCATTTATTTTGTCTGACGTTTGATAACGACACGACTGCCCAACAAAAAAGGAGTGTAATGTGTTAAGGTTTCATCTATGTATTTTCCGTTTCCCACCATAGCTTCCAAACGCTTGAACCGATTTAGAAGTGTGTGTTATTGTTAGAATAATGTCATCCCGAGTGTTATAGGGTACATTAACTGTCCTAATCAAGTAAATAGTTGTCTAAATGTCCAAATGTCAATAAATTAACGTAAATATATCGTGTTTAGTGTCAAATGAAAGGTCTGATGGAGTACCTTCCGGAAATATATATGGATAAGCACATAAACCACAAATTATTCATAAAAAAACCGTAATAAAAATAACTGTAAATACAGTTCACTTTTCGTAAAGACAGTCGTATTTTTTATTCTTTTAAACATGTTTACTTGTTTTTAGTATTATTTTTACTAATTTTGTAAACAAAAAAAAAGGAATGATTAAATTCGATTATATTTTAATTATTGTGTTTTAAAGAATTAGTATTATTACATATCCAACCGTATTTGCGATTTCGTATGAATAAAACTCTATTTACTATTGACTATTGATATATTAACATACTTTGGCTGATTGGGCGTATATAGTCATTTACTTGGGCTGATTGATAAAGCCGAAACGAGGATTAGATGGCAGCAGCAGCTTTAGATACATTTTGCCACTAACGAATTTCATCCTTCACAGCAACAATTTTGTCTGTGCTGGCACGAACCTTAGTTTATGCGGTTGCTGAAAACCTTCTCCAAGTAGGTAGAGGATGGCCATGACTCCCAAAATACCTTAATCTTTGGCCATGTAGATATGGAAATGAAATCCGGTTGATTTATATAAATATTTCTGACCGCAAAGTGTAGAGCGTGGGCTGTGTTAGTCCTTAAGTGTCTACGTTCACTCCATGAGAGACAGAATGACAAGATGTCATTATAACTTCTAGTGGTGGTGGGTTCGCCCAAAGTAGTTGACAACCCGCAATGATGTTGATTGAGTACAACTGAGGAGAACCACACTACACGCCGTGGCACAGTTTCCAGACGGTAGCTTCTCTTAGAACCAAATTGAAATCGAAGCAGGCGACGTCACAAATCCTAAGGGCTACCATGTGGCTGCCATATGGCCGCTAGCCCGCCGACGCAAGTAATAAAACGTTCGAGAAATTTGAAACCACCCATCCGCGCGTAATGCTAACTACAGGCGTATCGCCGAGACGTACCTATCTATCTGCTCTATTCCCTCTCACCCTATCCCTGCATTGCCATGCCGCTCAAGAGTGCGCTTACTGTTCTATTTCGGTATGCTGTGGTGTAGGTGAGTAGCCTTTGTAGCCGCCAAGTGTTCCGGATTGACCGGTGGGATGTGATTCCAGCAACAGCAGATGCTGCGTTTTCCTTAACTGTAAAGATTCTTTCAGATTATGTCTCATTATTTCATTATTATTTATTTAAGACTTTTCACCTTAGATTGGTTTGTCGTGTGCCTGATAGAGGGGAGTATACTACAGTGGGCTTTTGGGCTACTAAGCTGGTACTCTCCGTGTCGCTACATACTGCTTTGACCGACTTGATTTCATTAACGAAGTCGCGCAGTACTTTGCTGATCGTGTCTCATATACCAAATGCTACATTCGGAATTTATAGTATGACTTGTACTACGTGTTTACTGTACCTCATAATCTTATATTTAGAGCATAACACTGTCCAACCACAGTCATTCCTTGTAGTAAAAGATAAAGAGTTATCCATATTACCATCAAAACCAAAATACGACTATACCGAACGTTGGTCCTTCCCATTCTTCTTTATGGAACGAAAACGTGGATGTTACTATAATCGGACCTCTACAAACTCGAGGTCTTCCAAATGCGATGCTTGAGGCAGATTTCGGTGTCTCACTCCACGACCGATTTCGAAACGAGCCCATTAGAGGAAGATGCCATCAGCAAACACCGATTGATGAAGAAATACAACGTCGACTACGATGGTTCGGCCATGTTGGCCGAATGAACTATAATCGATTGCCACGTAAACTTCATTGGCGAGACCGTCCGACAGAATGGAGAATTCAGCGTTCGGCACCGAATAAAACCTGGCTAAAGAATATCGAAGACGACTTAAAGAATCAACGATTATCGGCTATCGAAGCTCGAGATGTTGCCAAAAATCATCAAAAATGGAAACCAGTCGTGAATGGAGTACAAGATCCAGCGGCGCCGACAGAAGTGTACCTATTAGCTGCAAGGGCGATCCCCTCATCAATTGGCGGCTACGGAATAAAGAAGAATAAGAAAGAGTTATCCACTTATTTGCCCTAGCTAAAGTACCTCAAACAATCCTCTATCTGCTGTGGTTTGTCTTTCTCAATTCTTCATAATCTCAGGGAAAATGCCACTTGAAAACAATTTGTTTACTATGACCTTTACGTATGAAGTTGCCTTTTTACAAACAAAATTTAAGACTAATTTTGTTTGAAAAGTATATTTTAATTGTCGAAATATGGACCTTCATTATCTAAGCGCATTATCCGCTGCTCCAGGGCTGTTTACAATTATTGCCTTTCAATATACTTTTCAATATTAAAAAAAGGGTGTTGGTAATGTATGCCTGTCAAAGGAGTACGGTTCGTAAACTGATTTGAAAGATTTCGTCATAGCGCCTACGTTGGCGTGGGTGGTGCTAACAGGTTTCACAAACGATCTGGATAGTCGACACCAGAGATAAGACCTTTACTAAATGTACTCTCTCCTGTAATAAGGTGAATGGAATCGTAGGGAGTGAGCAAGTCGCTCTTTTTATACCGATAAAAATCACAGCTGAAATTATAATAGATCATAAAATAATATCCTTAGATTTTGAGCACAAAATTGTCCAAACAGTCATTGCTTGTAGGTAGACTTACTTAGCCGATTTTATCTTATGACACTTGGGATGACATAGCGATTCTAACAGTACCACACACTTCTACATCGGTTCAAATTTTTAGAAGTTGTGGTGGAATAAAGAGACGGTAATAACACTCTTTTTTAGGGAAGTTGTGTAAAAACAATTAATAATTAAATTCATCATAAAAATATAAAAAATAAAACCAAAAATAAAGATAGTTAAAATATAAAATAGATAAGTCAGCTATAGAATAGTCAAATGAGAAATATTATATACATAAAGTTACAACAATTAAAACGGCGTAATAGAAATAGTCAACACACATTTTAATATAATAATTCATCACCGATTACCAAAATGATTATATTTAATAACGTAAATTTTCATTCTTGTTTTTTTTTATAATAAAATTTATCACGAGAAAATTGAATAGTGTCAAGGTTTTAATTAGAATAGTGAGAATACTAAGGGTATCAATAAGAATATCTTGACCTTTTTTCTTAAATTAAATCTCAAATTAGCCACTGCGACTAATACAGCAATTAGTAAGGACTAATATTTACTTGACAGGCGTGCCAAGCCAATAATATTCAGATAAGAAGAAGAATCGACTCTCCATGTTTATCGAGTCTCCGGCTTGGCTATGGACGGCTTTGCTTAGTTCGCAGCCATGAATGAGCGCCCAAGTCGTGAATCAAATAACGGATTATGTATTTGTATGCCGCGCGGTGAATATAGCTTTGTTTATGGCATCAAGGGCTCCAGGGCTTGGCGGTCAGCGGTACCAATTTAAGCATTGGGGATTAATGGCATCGACCATCGCAGGCGACAGTGTCAAAGAGGAAACACAATGCTGGCAATTCATAATAATTATCATATTATATGTAGAAGCACGTGGAGGAATTGATACTAAAGAAAGAGAATAGGTGATACTTTCTATATTTCTAGTAACCGACATTTGTCAGCACCGCTATTACAACCACCTGATGTCCAATCTATAGAAACGTAGACCTCGCTCTTTAGTCGGCATCCCGCTTCTAGCCGGTTTGACAATCTAGCTGCTACTCCCCATGATGGATGATGTAGAAAATGGCGGCATTCTGGCTTTTTTTAGATGTAAAGGTCCGATGAGAAGTGCCAATACTCTTGGCCATACGGTGTATCGAAGCCCACACATACGAACAGATATTTGTATACCAGTTGATCCATCATCCCTACCATTTATGCTCAGTGTAAACGACTCTCTTCAATCGAGCACGCGATCTATGTGAAGCTAAACATTTCCTGCAGGAGATGGAACACATAAATGACGTCCTTAGGAAAATATGTACAGAAGATATCATGACGCACCCACACGATTCAATATAGAAGAAACACAGAAACCGATCAGATCACGGGCATTGTTACCATTCGTCAAGGGCTTGACGGGTAGAATAAGTAAGATTCTTTATAAATCTTCAAACCGACCCAAAATGTAGCTCGGTATCAGGGTCCTGTAAAGGATGTAATACCACCGCAAACCCCGGGTGTGTATAAAATCGAATGCAGCTATGGTTTGGTATACTTTGGACAAACAAAGCGACTTGATTAATCAAACGTACTGAGATAGCTCTACCCCGGGTGGAGCCAAATTTTTCGATTATATATATCAAACTAAACCAATACTGAAGGCCTATAAGGCTTATAAAGGGTTGAAGGCGCCGGAGGCTTAGGAAGTACTGAAGAGGGATGATTTACAATGTAAAGAAGTGAACTGAAACAACTTCTGAAACTGAAATCGTGAACTGCTAGGTGTGGCCCAACATAAAACAACGGGGTGAATACATTGGAACCCAAAGAAGAAGAAGAAAACATGTCTATCTGCCATCACACAAGTTTGGAGATTGCTGAAAATAGCGCTGAAAGATATTAAAATTAGAAGCGTGAAAAAGCAATCTAGCTTTACGCGAAAGCAAACGATTAAATCCACCCTCCGGCCTGAGAACTAGATTAGACACAGCCAAAACTAGGATCCTGCAAAAACTGCATGTCGTGGGAACGAAAAAGTGACCATAAATTTCGATAATAGCAGTGAGACAGCGACAACTCGCATTAATAACATTAAATAGCATAGATAAACAATGAAATTAGTATACTTGGACAAGAAATGAATTTTGCCTAATTCCTAGCGTACATGCAATGTCATGTCGACCCATTTTATAGAGGTAACATATACGGAAGCGACGTAATGAAGGATTACAAAGTATGCTATTTCATAGCGAGATAAAAGTCATAAAGATTAATTTATCACTAGGATGTAATATATATACATGTAATATGGCCCCTAAGACATACCTGACTGTAAATAAGAATGCATACAAAATGTTGCTATTTGAGTAAAGTGATCAATCCCACAATGCGACGAAATGAAAGGCAACCTAAATTCACACACACATGTTTAAAAATAGGATGTGCTTACAAGGAATTTTGAGATCTCGGACTGCAGACGAAAGGAGCCAATGAGGGACTTATATGCTAGCGATGTAAAATGAAAGACTCGGATTTTAAAGCGATCTGATTGGTTAGAGGCATCATGTGGACGATAGTCACAACTTTTGAGAGGGGTAGGAGCCACCGTTCGAGTGAAAGGGAGATAAAATGACAGAGACAGACGCAGATGGGTGAGATTTAGGCATGAGGGCGCTAAAGTCAGAGGGGCGTAAGGGGGAAGGCGAGTTTCTATAAAATTTTATGCCGACGGCAACGAACAATTAGATTTATTAAAAATGAGTATAAAAAATTCGAATGACGTATCAAAGCTCTGGAAATTTGACAAGGAATCTAAATCTACCACTTACATTCACGTATCATCAATATTTAAAGAGATATCAACTAATGAAAAACACATAATGAAAGATAATAAATATCTTATAGAAGACTAGAAACTCAAGGGATCGTAACACTGAGATTGTATAAGGGATCGGAGCTTACAAATATGTCATAATATTAAATAATCCTGGTATGTAGATATATAGAGACAAAACCATGGGAAAATACATGCATACATATGTATACATTATAAAATAATGACTAAAATTTAGTCAGAGACATTAATAAGTATCGATTAGGGAATTAAACAACGTTGTTGGATTAATACAATAACAGTAATACATAGAAATGACTAAATATTCAGGTAGCTGGTAACACATTGTATTATATTAACATTATATAGTTAAATTATAATATAGGGAGATATTACGAAACTATAGAGGTACTTAGATGTGATACAAAGTGCATATATATAAAGACAGGAAACTTAGGATTTAAATATCATATAGTACTAAAACCTTAGAGATAGTAGAACAGTGGAATGTCAGTCTTCGTATAAAAATACTATATATGTAGATATTGGAATAAACAAATATATAGATACCTTTGAGAATGAATGTGTAGGTGTATATGGGTATATATTTATATACCTATAGGAAAGGAACTGAAGGTGCGAAAGAGAGTAGTGAGATTAATATATAATTAAGTATAGGTTTAGAGAATAACTTAGTTGAAACATCATGTGATTAGATTATAAATATACATAATAATCTAGATATAGATAGTTCATGATTGAGAGATACCACTCAGACTGAATTGGGGATATTTAAATTACTATATATATATTCATTTGATTGTATGTTTACGCAATTAGATCAGTTCAATAGAAGTTTAAACTATATAAGCTAGGTATTCGATAGTTAGATTACGTAAATGACTAGAGGTTGGATGGGGATAATATGTTACATGCATATGTTTGTTAGAAAGTGCACTATAAGAATGCTAGATAGAAAACGATTAATAATATAGTTAATACTATAGGTTAGGTACTAAAATAATGTATGAAAGGAAGTTAAGGTTGGTTTTATGTATAAACATGACTATATAAATAATGAAAACCAGTTTAGAGATTGATAACAGAACTTGGACTATTAAAGTACAATAAAAGTTGAGGTTATATATAGTATATATATAGAAGTAAAATAGTCAAATACTCACATATGTGTAGGCAGTGACGTTTAGCTATAGATTAGATAGTTTTCATATAGGAATATATATAATGATTTAATAACGTACTAATTAAAGTATAGAATCTTATTAGATTATTACTCAATAAATAAAGCTAAAAATAAGGAACATGCCCAACAATAAAACGACAGGATAACAATAAGAATTAGCGAATTGAGACCATAAAATATATATAGAAATTAATTAAAGATAGAAATAGTAATGCCAGGATAGACAGCGTACTATATCTAAAACGCTAATAATACAGTCTAACATAACCTTGTATAAGACTAGTAAATTATGAGTTTTGTAAAATTATAGTATACAAATCTATAACAAGCAAAAGACTTATCAAAGTTTAATCGATACTTATATATGCATAGGTGAAGTAGTAATAATTTGGCACCAACAAAATTCTAAATAAACTAATACTCATGAAGATAACTAATGAAATCAACTAAAAATTATATTAAATTACAGATTGAGAACCGCTAAAAAGTCTCACCATAGCAAATCTAGGCCATCGGAATGACCCTATCCATAAGAGTTTTATGCATTTTCTTGACAAGGAACGGAAATCCACTAAATTCAACTACAATCGTAAACGTCAAAAAGGGTGCTTGAGAAACTTTTTCAAGATTTTCAAGATCGTGGGATTGTGAGAGGGAAACAGCAACACTAAAATTTTGGGTGGAACCCTCTAACCACACCTCCAAAACGCTACCCCTATAAAATGGTGGGAGGGGAGGCAATCTGGATCAAACAGTCATTTTGAGTCGGAAACGCTGCATGTTTGTGGTGCGACGCGCGATTTCGTATCAGAGTCAGTGTTAGAATCCTTCTAAGTCAATAATATATTAGAGTCACTTTGCTTTAAATTTAATATTTTAGAATCGTTTCAAACAAAATAAATTCGGGGATTCAGTTTACACTAGACCGAAACTCTGCACGTTGACACATCGTCGCGCTGTCCATACTAGTGGCAGAGAATATTTACAAGTCGCGAGTGTTTTAAATTAAATTCACAATATTTTAGAATCTTTTAAACAATATAAATTCAGGTCAAACAGTCATTTTGAGTCGGAAACGCTGCATGTTTGTGGTGCGACGCGCGATTTCGTATCAGAGTCAGTGTTAGAATCCTTCTAAGTCAATAATATATTAGAGTCACTTTGCTTTAAATTTAATATTTTAGAATCGTTTCAAACAAAATAAATTCGGGGATTCAGTTTACACTAGACCGAAACTCTGCACGTTGACACATCGTCGCGCTGTCCATACTAGTGGCAGAGAATATTTACAAGTCGCGAGTGTTTTAAATTAAATTCACAATATTTTAGAATCTTTTAAACAATATAAATTCGGACCAAACAGTCATTTTTACACGGGAACGCTGGACGTCTAGAGACCGGTGCGCGATCGATTAGATTAACTTCAGTGGTGACTATTTTCTAAGTCGTGGGAAGACAAGTAAATTCATATTAAGACCGGTATAAATTCATAGTATTTTAGAATCATTTTAAACAATATAAATTCGGATCATTCAGTTTATTTTTCGCGGAAACGCTGTTCATTTATGTAGCGCGGTGCGCGATCTTTTAAAATTACCTTCAGTGTCGGAATATCTTACAAATCGCGAGTGATCAGATTAAATTCATAATATTTTAGAATCGTTTTAAACATTATAAAATCGGTTAAAGTTAGTATCAGTGAAATTATATAAACCATGGGAAAATAACTCAAAACCCTTTAAAATTGGAATTGTCTTAAACAAAGTAAATCCGAATCATAAATCAGCTGATAAATTATTTTAGATCAAGTCGCGATAAATAATCAAAATCAATCCAAGTACAAATTAAATACGGACCAAGTGGCTTACGCCGATTTAAACCTGCGTCCAAATAATATATACAAAAATCATAGATTGAGAAATAAATTACTATAAATCAACAGTAAATTCAAACTAATAATTAGCAAATTTAATATCCGTCAAGTAGGTTGCTCCCTTCAAAATTAGAGTTATAAAATTATCATAATACCAGAAACAATTAATAATTAATCACATTGTCGCACTGTTGAGCTAGATTAGTGTCATTGTAAATGCAGTAATATGCAAGTATAAACGATAACAAATTTAAAGGTAAATAGGTGTGAATCTTGAAACCCAAAAATGATCCTAAATCACGTTTAATTATACAAATAAAAATCTAAATTTAGCACACAGACAATACATACCTTCGATGTAAATAAATCCACAATTATTATTAAATAGCAGGAAATTAATATTTGAAATCAATAAACTCAGAAATATTATCGTATTACAAACATCAATATTTACATCTAATAAACTCAGTAATATCACCCAAAGGACAGACATTGGTGATCATATATCACAACCCAGAATAATCACAATAACCTCAAAGCTCTAATATCTAACCCTTTTAATATCATAATTTCCATAGCGACAAAGACAACAGCACCTTAGGTTAAAACAAACTCCTAATGGAATATTTAAAATTTTAGAAAGAGATATCATGACAGTCGCCTAATTAGTCCAGTGAGTTATAAAATCGTACAAAAGTGGAATTAATTCCATAATATATCATCAAACGTCGAAAGCACATTTAGTCACATTATAGGAAGAAAATCGGATAAAGACCACTAGCCTGGTATATCATTGTAATTTCGGCCCTATAATAATTATAATTATAATACAAAATAAGTTGTGGATCCATGGTTTCGGTAGAGGTGGTATTAGCAGTGTTCATGGTGGAAGTGTGGAATCTTTCAAAGTACAGAAAGTGAAGTGAATGTGTGAACGTGTTGAGGATCAGCTGCAGAGACCAAGAAAAACACCTGGAAAGCTGTCGCAGATCTGCAGGGTCGTAGCTGGTTTGTACCACTTCGAGGGTAAGTGTTTGTGTTATACAAATCACATGCTGGGATTCTAATTGTCGTCGTCCTCAAAGAAAGCCGACATGAGCAGCCGCCGATGTAATTCTCTATAATTGTGTTTATTATTTTGTATAAATCGTATTACAGGTGTACTAACTGCCTCCGTCTTCGAAGAAGGTGCCAAGAGCAGACGTTGTTATAGCAGAGTCTGCGAATGTTTATTTTATTATTTTGTCTCTGAATGGAACTTGTACGTCTCATAACCATATGTTACCCAGACTCACCATCCGCGCTCCTCGCTCCTCACCCAATTTTACTCGTCTTACTACATGTCCCCTATCCATATTCTACCCTACGATCTATGACCTTAGTTAACCTTTTTTCCCATTCAATTAACCGTAGAGCGAAGGCGGGGAGATATAATAATTATGTTTTATTCACGTACTTGTAGGTACAATTATGTCTCTGAAACACTATCACATCATAATACACTATATATGGTTTTTATATGTTATATATCCATAATATGCTTATATCCCTCCCCTGAACCAACAATCTATATTTATTTAACACTTATGAATCTCTTTTCCATCAATATTCGTAGTTAAGCAGGTATACATGTATATGGATATGTGTCTATATATGTATATGTATGTATTTATGTATGTGTATAAGTATGTGTATATTATTCATACCTACTCTTGTAGCACCACGGTTAATTATAATACGAACAACATATAATTAAGTCCATATTATATGTATTCGCATTTATATATGTATATGTATATGTATATATATATATATATAGGTATATGTGTTTATCCTGCACATTTATTTGTTTATGCATGTGTATGTATGTATGTATATATGTATGTATGTATGTGTAGGTTTATGTCTGTATATATTATACCTGTATATAACTAAATTTTAGAGCCTTATACTTTATCCCGGCAAGTAGGCAAGGTTTATATGTGAAGGGGCACCTACATGTATTTATATGCTTTAATTATGTACTTATCTATATGTGTCTATGTGTGTGTGGCCATGTGTCCCACATTGCGAGCGTATGCCAGCAAGCCGGTGGCTTTTGCGCAATATTAATTGCTTTTTCACCTGATTGCACTACACTGCCTATATTACATTATTATGTAACGAACTCCTCATCTACTACATACATTTACCAATATATCTCCACACACTTATATCCATAATCGCAATAGAGAAATACATAACTTCCGGTTTTAAAGGAACTAATGACTCTTTCAGATACCTTCTATGCAATCAGAATTTAATAAAATCTACTGCCTAACCGCCCAACATATGGAAGGGCGAACAAATTACATATAATCCTGTAAATGTCTTACTATTGAAATAAACTATAATAAAAGACACATCCTATGCTTAAGAAAAGTGGAGAATTATACCATACTTAGGTAAACGATTTAAGACAAGGGTTTTAACCCTTTGAGAGGTTTTGACGAGCACATGGCTTGATTAATTCTCATGACCCCGAGATAGGGCGAAATGAACAAACATACCTACATTCCTTTCCTCAACATCCTCTTTAGCCAACAAACAGGCCTTATTAACGTAGAATGAAAAACTCCTGTCCGCTTAAGATCAACAAACTTCGATGCCCATCCAGTAAAATCATACCAACAATATTACTCGCCGTTTCGGCATATAATTAAGGTTAGGGATTACGTCTACTAAGAATTGCACTATCATCATCTCTATCAATACAACGCTGCTTCAAGGAAGACGAGTACTTCGCTGAAATCATAAGATACAGAAACATAGGTTGTGACGATGGGGCTTTCCGCACCTGAGGCCTTCTGTCTCGAAAGGGGTGTGGAACGCTCTGTTCAACCGCAGCCTCCAGCTGAGTATTCCGCCTTTAAGAGCGGTTACTTGGAAGGAAAACCTTGAATTAAACCGACACTTCTCGCCTCTGGGCACAACAACAACATCAAACATTACAAATCAGAGGCTAATGCTGTTTTCTGGAGCGACAACTTCAAGTAATCAATGGCGTCATGATAAAGCCGCTGCTTGTGAGGATGGCGACTTTGTCCGCACTGCGGCACATAACTGCCCCTTTTTCCTTACGCAGGCTTTTGTTTGACAAATTTGGCGAACGAGACATTCAATCTGACCTCAGCATTGTTAAATCTATTTGGCCGACACTAGTCTGAGAAGACTGTTACTGTCGCTGAATGATGCAAGGGTCGCCTACCCATTCGACAAAGTTGACTGTACTCAACCACGACGTGGATGAGGTCTTTCCATCAGTGTTGTTTGGATATACCAAGGAGGTGGCCAAGTGTTACCAATTACATAGCCTACACCGCTGCTTGCTACGGATGACAACCTGTACGCATGTGACTGTCGCCCCTGGCCACGCTGGCGTGCAAACCGTCCTGCTGCCCGTAACGCAGGTGTACGCCGGACGTATGACGTGGCATGAGAAAATCTAATTGGAGTCCAACAACCACAAACTAAGGATCCACCAATCCTTTACGACAAACAGAAAGCGAGCTGCCACACAGTGGCTAGACTTCTTTCGATAGAGGTGTCTAAGGTTCCAACCAAGCATCCCTATTTGTACAATCCCTGTAGGCACAATACCATCTGTGGCAGGGATATCCCCAAGATATCCCCATCTGTGCCATGTTGGAAGCGTGTCGAAAGGATTGAAGAGGCATCCATACCTTTTTGCTACCTGGTGATGGCACGTAGTGCTTGTTCACGCACAAGGTCATTATGGACGAGACTGACTTGTTACAGTAGCTATGCCACACTCAAGTACTGACCTACGCCAACGATTTATGACTAATAAAAGAAATATTAACTGTATAAGAAAAGGTTACATTAAGTGACCTTATCATCATAGAACGATTGCAAAATTAAAAGATTACGTCGCAATCGGTGGGCCTCCCTACTGACATACGAAAATTCATATTCAAATATCTTTTAGCCAACCACCATAATTTTATAATCCACTTGACCATACATGGTAAATTACAAAAAAAATTAACAAAATTTGCGAGATCGGGCAATTAACGATTATAACTTCTTGCAACTACTGCACACCAATTACACTCGAATAATTTATAACCAACACTCAATATTAAACAATAACAAAGGAAAATTTTCTGATCGCATCACTCAGCTGCTGTGCAGCCTCACCCAACCATAACGTGTATATGACTTCAAATCAATACAACAAATAAAATCATAAAAATACCCTAACCCTCTAGTACAAAAGAGAAATTAATGCTTCAACGTGAGTATGTAAATTTATACAATGAGATTTCAACAAGAAAACTCTAGACGGCATATCCATTCTGTCAATTTTGATAATCATTTGGATTAATTATATACGGTTAAAACTCTAACGTGATAGATTATAATAATGTGGTAACGTACATTGTGTACACTGCCGTCTGAATTTACACCAAAACTATGAAAAAATTTTAACAAGTAGACATCATACCCAAATCCCATTGGTTGACTGGTAGATTCCAGAATAACAGCCACTAGATTGTAGAACAAACTGGGGACGCTGTTGACTGCAAGCCAACTTGTGGAATGGGTCAATCGCGTTGGCCTATTAATTATCAACAACACGACTGGCCGACCTCAAGTGAGACTTGAGATAATAATGCGGAGTTGGCACAATCCTTGGTCGAGAAAGATGCTGTAGATTGTAAGCCAACTTGTAGAACCGACCAGCCGCGTTTGCATTATTTATCAGCAAAGCGACTGGTTGATCTCACGAGTGAGCTTGGTATAACATTGTAGAATTTTCACACATTCCTTGGTTGACGAGGATGCAATATATCACAGACCACCATGTGTAGTCGGCCATCTACTTCGAATATAAAATACCATCAGAGCGGACGGACGATTACACAGATAGGCATGACAAGCGTTGTTGAAGTTTAGAGCTCCCCGTGAGGACGAAAAACGGAACGTAGACAAGAACACCCACCTCCTGAGTTCCAATACTTGTAACCAATCATAAAATTCGCGAATAAACGCGTTGGAACGAAGGGGATGAATGCTTACCGAGTATGCACTTTATAGTTCTTGAATGAATCACGAAACTACACTGTCGAGTGGAGGCGAGGTCTTGACAATCATTCACTCAAAAGCTGATGATGCAGGCGAATTTATTCACAAACGACTGCACCCATAGCCAATGAAAAAATAAAAGTCGTAGTTAAAGAGCATCACTCCCATGACAGCTGACGACACAATCGAACGCAATTATAAACGACCGCGTACGTCACGGCCAAGGGAGCGACGTTTAGGTCCGCGAGCAGCATCCAAGATGAGCGTAGGGAAGTACAACCACCATTGCGATGAAGGTGTAGCGGACGAATGTGACAGAAGACGCACGCTGCACTGCCATCGTAATGATAAAATGTCTTCGTTTCGTGTACCACACCGCCGTCCGACTGACGGAGAAGTCAACTGACGAATCGAGCGGGACGGGCCCAGACGAAACGCTGGGGTGAATAAAGGGAAATTCCTAAGAAGTATTCAATACGCGTTCTAGTAATAAAAACAAACAGGGCGTAACGCGAGAGGTGACGTTATTTGGTGTAAACAAAAGATCGTCGCGCAGGCCGTAAATCATCGGATCGTTAAAAAATAAAATTTTATTACCCTAGCGTAGTGTAATAATACTTGACTAAAAACAACGGAATTATAGATACGCGTGGCCACACAACGGGATTAGGATAACAAAGATATGGCTTGCCCAATTATGAAAATTATCAGAATAGATTTACTAAATTAGTATGGGCGTAATAGTAGTCTAGGTATCGCATATGATTAGGTTAATTACCGCATATAGATGCAGTTAGGTGTTTAGGCGTACTATGGGTGCAGAATAGCATTAGGGCGGAGAAGTAGGGTGACGAAGATAGGGGCGTAGATTGCCCATTTCAGGAGACAGAAAAAAATTAATTTTGGGAAAATTTTAAGCGGAAAATTTCCATGAAAAGCTTTACACCCCAATACAGTGAGCTATGTCATACAATGGGACGTGAGGCAGGCTTCATGGTTGGCCTGGGGAATAGGGCGTTAAGAACTAATAGTAGGGCGCGCGGGAGTCCAATTTAAAAACCTCTAAAGGAAACGGAAAATAACAAAAACAGAAAAGCTAACTATTTTAAGATACTATTCGATATGACACTTATCTTTGATAACATAGAATGATCAGTATATTAGCAAATTAGACCAAATAAAATTCTTATCTACGATAGATAGGGTGACCATAATTAGAATAAGGGAATCGAAACAATCACATACAAAAGGAAAGTAGGGTGACCATGAAAAACAAAAGTAGGAAAAATTTTACGAAGGTAGAATGTCGATTTATAAAAGGCTTTCAGGGAAATTCATCCTTTTCCAAACGAAATCCTGGGCGATTGAGATAGCTCTACCCCGGGTGGAGCCAAATTTTTCGATTATATATATCAAACTAAACCAATACTGAAGGCCTATAAGGCTTATAAAGGGTTGAAGGCGCCGGAGGCTTAGGAAGTACTGAAGAGGGATGATTTACAATGTAAAGAAGTGAACTGAAACAACTTCTGAAACTGAAATCGTGAACTGCTAGGTGTGGCCCAACATAAAACAACGGGGTGAATACATTGGAACCCAAAGAAGAAGAAGAAAACATGTCTATCTGCCATCACACAAGTTTGGAGATTGCTGAAAATAGCGCTGAAAGATATTAAAATTAGAAGCGTGAAAAAGCAATCTAGCTTTACGCGAAAGCAAACGATTAAATCCACCCTCCGGCCTGAGAACTAGATTAGACACAGCCAAAACTAGGATCCTGCAAAAACTGCATGTCGTGGGAACGAAAAAGTGACCATAAATTTCGATAATAGCAGTGAGACAGCGACAACTCGCATTAATAACATTAAATAGCATAGATAAACAATGAAATTAGTATACTTGGACAAGAAATGAATTTTGCCTAATTCCTAGCGTACATGCAATGTCATGTCGACCCATTTTATAGAGGTAACATATACGGAAGCGACGTAATGAAGGATTACAAAGTATGCTATTTCATAGCGAGATAAAAGTCATAAAGATTAATTTATCACTAGGATGTAATATATATACATGTAATATGGCCCCTAAGACATACCTGACTGTAAATAAGAATGCATACAAAATGTTGCTATTTGAGTAAAGTGATCAATCCCACAATGCGACGAAATGAAAGGCAACCTAAATTCACACACACATGTTTAAAAATAGGATGTGCTTACAAGGAATTTTGAGATCTCGGACTGCAGACGAAAGGAGCCAATGAGGGACTTATATGCTAGCGATGTAAAATGAAAGACTCGGATTTTAAAGCGATCTGATTGGTTAGAGGCATCATGTGGACGATAGTCACAACTTTTGAGAGGGGTAGGAGCCACCGTTCGAGTGAAAGGGAGATAAAATGACAGAGACAGACGCAGATGGGTGAGATTTAGGCATGAGGGCGCTAAAGTCAGAGGGGCGTAAGGGGGAAGGCGAGTTTCTATAAAATTTTATGCCGACGGCAACGAACAATTAGATTTATTAAAAATGAGTATAAAAAATTCGAATGACGTATCAAAGCTCTGGAAATTTGACAAGGAATCTAAATCTACCACTTACATTCACGTATCATCAATATTTAAAGAGATATCAACTAATGAAAAACACATAATGAAAGATAATAAATATCTTATAGAAGACTAGAAACTCAAGGGATCGTAACACTGAGATTGTATAAGGGATCGGAGCTTACAAATATGTCATAATATTAAATAATCCTGGTATGTAGATATATAGAGACAAAACCATGGGAAAATACATGCATACATATGTATACATTATAAAATAATGACTAAAATTTAGTCAGAGACATTAATAAGTATCGATTAGGGAATTAAACAACGTTGTTGGATTAATACAATAACAGTAATACATAGAAATGACTAAATATTCAGGTAGCTGGTAACACATTGTATTATATTAACATTATATAGTTAAATTATAATATAGGGAGATATTACGAAACTATAGAGGTACTTAGATGTGATACAAAGTGCATATATATAAAGACAGGAAACTTAGGATTTAAATATCATATAGTACTAAAACCTTAGAGATAGTAGAACAGTGGAATGTCAGTCTTCGTATAAAAATACTATATATGTAGATATTGGAATAAACAAATATATAGATACCTTTGAGAATGAATGTGTAGGTGTATATGGGTATATATTTATATACCTATAGGAAAGGAACTGAAGGTGCGAAAGAGAGTAGTGAGATTAATATATAATTAAGTATAGGTTTAGAGAATAACTTAGTTGAAACATCATGTGATTAGATTATAAATATACATAATAATCTAGATATAGATAGTTCATGATTGAGAGATACCACTCAGACTGAATTGGGGATATTTAAATTACTATATATATATTCATTTGATTGTATGTTTACGCAATTAGATCAGTTCAATAGAAGTTTAAACTATATAAGCTAGGTATTCGATAGTTAGATTACGTAAATGACTAGAGGTTGGATGGGGATAATATGTTACATGCATATGTTTGTTAGAAAGTGCACTATAAGAATGCTAGATAGAAAACGATTAATAATATAGTTAATACTATAGGTTAGGTACTAAAATAATGTATGAAAGGAAGTTAAGGTTGGTTTTATGTATAAACATGACTATATAAATAATGAAAACCAGTTTAGAGATTGATAACAGAACTTGGACTATTAAAGTACAATAAAAGTTGAGGTTATATATAGTATATATATAGAAGTAAAATAGTCAAATACTCACATATGTGTAGGCAGTGACGTTTAGCTATAGATTAGATAGTTTTCATATAGGAATATATATAATGATTTAATAACGTACTAATTAAAGTATAGAATCTTATTAGATTATTACTCAATAAATAAAGCTAAAAATAAGGAACATGCCCAACAATAAAACGACAGGATAACAATAAGAATTAGCGAATTGAGACCATAAAATATATATAGAAATTAATTAAAGATAGAAATAGTAATGCCAGGATAGACAGCGTACTATATCTAAAACGCTAATAATACAGTCTAACATAACCTTGTATAAGACTAGTAAATTATGAGTTTTGTAAAATTATAGTATACAAATCTATAACAAGCAAAAGACTTATCAAAGTTTAATCGATACTTATATATGCATAGGTGAAGTAGTAATAATTTGGCACCAACAAAATTCTAAATAAACTAATACTCATGAAGATAACTAATGAAATCAACTAAAAATTATATTAAATTACAGATTGAGAACCGCTAAAAAGTCTCACCATAGCAAATCTAGGCCATCGGAATGACCCTATCCATAAGAGTTTTATGCATTTTCTTGACAAGGAACGGAAATCCACTAAATTCAACTACAATCGTAAACGTCAAAAAGGGTGCTTGAGAAACTTTTTCAAGATTTTCAAGATCGTGGGATTGTGAGAGGGAAACAGCAACACTAAAATTTTGGGTGGAACCCTCTAACCACACCTCCAAAACGCTACCCCTATAAAATGGTGGGAGGGGAGGCAATCTGGATCAAACAGTCATTTTGAGTCGGAAACGCTGCATGTTTGTGGTGCGACGCGCGATTTCGTATCAGAGTCAGTGTTAGAATCCTTCTAAGTCAATAATATATTAGAGTCACTTTGCTTTAAATTTAATATTTTAGAATCGTTTCAAACAAAATAAATTCGGGGATTCAGTTTACACTAGACCGAAACTCTGCACGTTGACACATCGTCGCGCTGTCCATACTAGTGGCAGAGAATATTTACAAGTCGCGAGTGTTTTAAATTAAATTCACAATATTTTAGAATCTTTTAAACAATATAAATTCAGGTCAAACAGTCATTTTGAGTCGGAAACGCTGCATGTTTGTGGTGCGACGCGCGATTTCGTATCAGAGTCAGTGTTAGAATCCTTCTAAGTCAATAATATATTAGAGTCACTTTGCTTTAAATTTAATATTTTAGAATCGTTTCAAACAAAATAAATTCGGGGATTCAGTTTACACTAGACCGAAACTCTGCACGTTGACACATCGTCGCGCTGTCCATACTAGTGGCAGAGAATATTTACAAGTCGCGAGTGTTTTAAATTAAATTCACAATATTTTAGAATCTTTTAAACAATATAAATTCGGACCAAACAGTCATTTTTACACGGGAACGCTGGACGTCTAGAGACCGGTGCGCGATCGATTAGATTAACTTCAGTGGTGACTATTTTCTAAGTCGTGGGAAGACAAGTAAATTCATATTAAGACCGGTATAAATTCATAGTATTTTAGAATCATTTTAAACAATATAAATTCGGATCATTCAGTTTATTTTTCGCGGAAACGCTGTTCATTTATGTAGCGCGGTGCGCGATCTTTTAAAATTACCTTCAGTGTCGGAATATCTTACAAATCGCGAGTGATCAGATTAAATTCATAATATTTTAGAATCGTTTTAAACATTATAAAATCGGTTAAAGTTAGTATCAGTGAAATTATATAAACCATGGGAAAATAACTCAAAACCCTTTAAAATTGGAATTGTCTTAAACAAAGTAAATCCGAATCATAAATCAGCTGATAAATTATTTTAGATCAAGTCGCGATAAATAATCAAAATCAATCCAAGTACAAATTAAATACGGACCAAGTGGCTTACGCCGATTTAAACCTGCGTCCAAATAATATATACAAAAATCATAGATTGAGAAATAAATTACTATAAATCAACAGTAAATTCAAACTAATAATTAGCAAATTTAATATCCGTCAAGTAGGTTGCTCCCTTCAAAATTAGAGTTATAAAATTATCATAATACCAGAAACAATTAATAATTAATCACATTGTCGCACTGTTGAGCTAGATTAGTGTCATTGTAAATGCAGTAATATGCAAGTATAAACGATAACAAATTTAAAGGTAAATAGGTGTGAATCTTGAAACCCAAAAATGATCCTAAATCACGTTTAATTATACAAATAAAAATCTAAATTTAGCACACAGACAATACATACCTTCGATGTAAATAAATCCACAATTATTATTAAATAGCAGGAAATTAATATTTGAAATCAATAAACTCAGAAATATTATCGTATTACAAACATCAATATTTACATCTAATAAACTCAGTAATATCACCCAAAGGACAGACATTGGTGATCATATATCACAACCCAGAATAATCACAATAACCTCAAAGCTCTAATATCTAACCCTTTTAATATCATAATTTCCATAGCGACAAAGACAACAGCACCTTAGGTTAAAACAAACTCCTAATGGAATATTTAAAATTTTAGAAAGAGATATCATGACAGTCGCCTAATTAGTCCAGTGAGTTATAAAATCGTACAAAAGTGGAATTAATTCCATAATATATCATCAAACGTCGAAAGCACATTTAGTCACATTATAGGAAGAAAATCGGATAAAGACCACTAGCCTGGTATATCATTGTAATTTCGGCCCTATAATAATTATAATTATAATACAAAATAAGTTGTGGATCCATGGTTTCGGTAGAGGTGGTATTAGCAGTGTTCATGGTGGAAGTGTGGAATCTTTCAAAGTACAGAAAGTGAAGTGAATGTGTGAACGTGTTGAGGATCAGCTGCAGAGACCAAGAAAAACACCTGGAAAGCTGTCGCAGATCTGCAGGGTCGTAGCTGGTTTGTACCACTTCGAGGGTAAGTGTTTGTGTTATACAAATCACATGCTGGGATTCTAATTGTCGTCGTCCTCAAAGAAAGCCGACATGAGCAGCCGCCGATGTAATTCTCTATAATTGTGTGTTTATTATTTTGTATAAATCGTATTACAGGTGTACTAACTGCCTCCGTCTTCGAAGAAGGTGCCAAGAGCAGACGTTGTTATAGCAGAGTCTGCGAATGTTTATTTTATTATTTTGTCTCTGAATGGAACTTGTACGTCTCATAACCATATGTTACCCAGACTCACCATCCGCGCTCCTCGCTCCTCACCCAATTTTACTCGTCTTACTACATGTCCCCTATCCATATTCTACCCTACGATCTATGACCTTAGTTAACCTTTTTTCCCATTCAATTAACCGTAGAGCGAAGGCGGGGAGATATAATAATTATGTTTTATTCACGTACTTGTAGGTACAATTATGTCTCTGAAACACTATCACATCATAATACACTATATATGGTTTTTATATGTTATATATCCATAATATGCTTATATCCCTCCCCTGAACCAACAATCTATATTTATTTAACACTTATGAATCTCTTTTCCATCAATATTCGTAGTTAAGCAGGTATACATGTATATGGATATGTGTCTATATATGTATATGTATGTATTTATGTATGTGTATAAGTATGTGTATATTATTCATACCTACTCTTGTAGCACCACGGTTAATTATAATACGAACAACATATAATTAAGTCCATATTATATGTATTCGCATTTATATATGTATATGTATATGTATATATATATATATATAGGTATATGTGTTTATCCTGCACATTTATTTGTTTATGCATGTGTATGTATGTATGTATATATGTATGTATGTATGTGTAGGTTTATGTCTGTATATATTATACCTGTATATAACTAAATTTTAGAGCCTTATACTTTATCCCGGCAAGTAGGCAAGGTTTATATGTGAAGGGGCACCTACATGTATTTATATGCTTTAATTATGTACTTATCTATAGGTGTCTATGTGTGTGTGGCCATGTGTCCCACATTGCGAGCGTATGCCAGCAAGCCGGTGGCTTTTGCGCAATATTAATTGCTTTTTCACCTGATTGCACTACACTGCCTATATTACATTATTATGTAACGAACTCCTCATCTACTACATACATTTACCAATATATCTCCACACACTTATATCCATAATCGCAATAGAGAAATACATAACTTCCGGTTTTAAAGGAACTAATGACTCTTTCAGATACCTTCTATGCAATCAGAATTTAATAAAATCTACTGCCTAACCGCCCAACATATGGAAGGGCGAACAAATTACATATAATCCTGTAAATGTCTTACTATTGAAATAAACTATAATAAAAGACACATCCTATGCTTAAGAAAAGTGGAGAATTATACCATACTTAGGTAAACGATTTAAGACAAGGGTTTTAACCCTTTGAGAGGTTTTGACGAGCACATGGCTTGATTAATTCTCATGACCCCGAGATAGGGCGAAATGAACAAACATACCTACATTCCTTTCCTCAACATCCTCTTTAGCCAACAAACAGGCCTTATTAACGTAGAATGAAAAACTCCTGTCCGCTTAAGATCAACAAACTTCGATGCCCATCCAGTAAAATCATACCAACAATATTACTCGCCGTTTCGGCATATAATTAAGGTTAGGGATTACGTCTACTAAGAATTGCACTATCATCATCTCTATCAATACAACGCTGCTTCAAGGAAGACGAGTACTTCGCTGAAATCATAAGATACAGAAACATAGGTTGTGACGATGGGGCTTTCCGCACCTGAGGCCTTCTGTCTCGAAAGGGGTGTGGAACGCTCTGTTCAACCGCAGCCTCCAGCTGAGTATTCCGCCTTTAAGAGCGGTTACTTGGAAGGAAAACCTTGAATTAAACCGACACTTCTCGCCTCTGGGCACAACAACAACATCAAACATTACAAATCAGAGGCTAATGCTGTTTTCTGGAGCGACAACTTCAAGTAATCAATGGCGTCATGATAAAGCCGCTGCTTGTGAGGATGGCGACTTTGTCCGCACTGCGGCACATAACTGCCCCTTTTTCCTTACGCAGGCTTTTGTTTGACAAATTTGGCGAACGAGACATTCAATCTGACCTCAGCATTGTTAAATCTATTTGGCCGACACTAGTCTGAGAAGACTGTTACTGTCGCTGAATGATGCAAGGGTCGCCTACCCATTCGACAAAGTTGACTGTACTCAACCACGACGTGGATGAGGTCTTTCCATCAGTGTTGTTTGGATATACCAAGGAGGTGGCCAAGTGTTACCAATTACATAGCCTACACCGCTGCTTGCTACGGATGACAACCTGTACGCATGTGACTGTCGCCCCTGGCCACGCTGGCGTGCAAACCGTCCTGCTGCCCGTAACGCAGGTGTACGCCGGACGTATGACGTGGCATGAGAAAATCTAATTGGAGTCCAACAACCACAAACTAAGGATCCACCAATCCTTTACGACAAACAGAAAGCGAGCTGCCACACAGTGGCTAGACTTCTTTCGATAGAGGTGTCTAAGGTTCCAACCAAGCATCCCTATTTGTACAATCCCTGTAGGCACAATACCATCTGTGGCAGGGATATCCCCAAGATATCCCCATCTGTGCCATGTTGGAAGCGTGTCGAAAGGATTGAAGAGGCATCCATACCTTTTTGCTACCTGGTGATGGCACGTAGTGCTTATTCACGCACACACGAACAGCTTGAGTCTACAAAGACTATCCCAGTAGTGTTGTGTAAACGTCAGATCCCACATTAACTTGTTCGTACGAGACGTTCGCGAAAGGCCTTGGCTCTTTAGGTAAGGAGATAGAGGCGTCTATATGGGGTTATGGAGGAGGGCGCTTAAAAACCCAAAACCCAACCAAAAACCTTATCCAATATCCCTACATCCTTCAAACTACCCATCACCCAGAAAATGTTCATAAACCCATAATTTCGACATGAATTCGACTTATTATAATACCTCTATACCCTTTACACACTGTACCATGCAGGCACACACACATATATTGCCTTATCACACTTTACATATATAATTTATAATATTATCATAAGCATTATTATCATTCAGTCATAAGAAATTCTATACATCCTATACCTATAACCCTACGAACCAAACCATAATACTCATCATTGCATTACGAATCTAATGATATGTCACATCAATATTTCGTTCATAACACCTCCCATCCGGTAGCTTCGTGAGGTAACAGTACGTACCCCTCCCCTCTCTTGTCAGATCAGCGAACGCGATCTACAGGTTCTAGGAATCGCCCCACAGCCTTAGAATCGATCCCATTCACCGCGGTCTTAATTATATCAAGGATCTTTATACTGTCAAGAATTGCAAACAATCTTTATGTAGCTTCGACATGACTTAATGTCATCATCAACCCTTCCACCGACCATCTAATCATTACATGACTCCTCCCAGAATGTACTCATATACCTAAATAAGGCACCAAACGCCAATAACGCCAACTACCTATAGAAACTTTAACCATTCGCCTCATAGAGGCCGTTCAACCAATCAACACTCCGACCACAACACCCCTCTTTACGTCCTCACATAACCAGGCCCCTCCCATTTAAGGTACTAAACAGACTTTCACCCCCAGCGGTCCCTTACGTTATCATATCCACAATATAATCAATGTTCTTTCATATCCCGCACTTCAATCCAATTACATGCATTCAATCCTAGCAACCACGCCTCTAATCCCACTATACATCCCATCCATCATCCCTTCCAAGCTCAATACACTCATCCACAACGGACATTCCTCCTTCCCTCACTCTTGCTTATGTATTACAGAATCTACGTATCCTGAAAGAAGGTTACGTCATCCGAAGAGTATGGACACGCCTTACCAAGTAGGATCATTCTATTTATATTATAATTAACTGTTTTCAGAAACTACGCCCTTGCAAGCCACCTTCATCGACTAATCTACTATGATCGCTTATGTACCTCTTCCTAAACTATATATCCAAGCTTTTAACCATTCGGGTTTCGCGTGGGGCCAATAATTTACTATGAAGGGCGGGGCTAAGAAAATTAACGTATCAAAGAATATCTATCATTAGTAATAAGCTTTATCAACCAATGACCGTATAGATAGGAGGGCCGTCCCTAAACACAGGAAGATTTATATATTCAGCTCAGCTTAGGTATTATTGTTGTATCTATATATATATTTATGTATTTAAACTAGGGCTTTTCAGCTGTTCCATGGAGATTCCATCTCTATGGGGCCCTGGATTGTCCCAGTACTAAGACTGTATCATCAAATAAATAATCGTCAAATATCAAATATCGTCAAATAAATCGTAATAATAAATTAATTAAAATAGAAAGCAGTTTAAGGTAAATCATGTAATCTCGATTTGACCCTACCAATAGTAAGGATTTCTACCAACTGGCATATTACATGAACCAATGAATATATAATTCTATGCCTGCCATTTCGCTAAATATACATACGGTTCCACTACTGTTAGATGATCCAAACGAAGCCAATAGCCAACATAACAGCATATTCTCAAGGGTAAACCAATAAATCATAACTTAAGAATACAAGAATCAAAACGATAACTAGATAACAAGAACCACAACGTAGGATTACACAACAACTATCATATTTCATGGCAGTTAAAACAGGAAATAATGACATTAGCAAACCCGTCTTCAATGTTTTTCATTCCCTCAGAAATGGTTTTTAAGTTCTAGAAACTACTATTGCCGGTTTGAATTATAAAACGTACCTACTACAACTATACTTCCTCCACTAGATTAGGATTGCCTTTATACGTAAGGTTGTTGGTCTCCAGATTTGATTTGAATTTCCAGTTTTTCAGCAATCCTAACAGACTCCGTTCGTTCTACCAATTAACACTTTAAAAATAAAAGATCTCGGTCAAGCAGTTGTCCCTACTTCCGGAACAGATGTCGCAGTGCATACCAGAGGTAACAGAACGGCAGGTGGGCGCGCATGCGCCAGCGGGCTCAGTGACGTCATCGTGCGCTGCCCGAATGCTGTCCGCCCACGACTCCATAACGGCAGACCTACTTTGGAGTATTATACGACTGTTTATGATCACGACTGAGATGAGAGTATTATGTTTACATACAAGTAAACGAAATAAATAACGAAAGAGAATATCTGGACTGGACCTTTCCTTTCTCGTTTATTCAATTTACGATTTTACTTTCTCGGCCCACCAACCAACGAGGAGGAAAAGTATTGTTAACGCGCACAATTTTCGAGATGAAGACGGACTCTGAGACGATTTAGACCATTTCCAAAGCCTGTCTGCCTGTGTGTCTGTATCCTCCACGATAGCGCCCAGACGCTTAATCCGATTAAGCTGTAGGTACTATAGGACTGTTTACGAACACGTCTGAGTTGGGAGTATTATAGATGGGGAGCCAGCGACAAAAAAAGTGCAAGACTTTTCTAAAAGGTGACACTTTCAGACCAGATAGTATTTTGGACATAGGATGCTGGGGTAGAGTCAGCAGGCCAGACTCCTGGACATCTGGCACTGGCATATTAGGAATGGTGTAATTTTAATTAGTACCTCCAAAGTGTTTTAGAAAAGCTGAAAATTTATCAGTAGAAGGTGAATGCAATAAAGAACTCGAAACAAATGGTCAGACTGCTTTACAATCGAATGCGTTAGCATTACTCCATATATGTCACAAAATGAAGTCCCTGCAAATACGCCGGTACCTATTTGTCAGTAACTATTACGCATCGGTCTAATGTGCCGCCCAATATAAGAGCCCTGTACACAGGGCCGAAATCACATTGAATTTTCGCCGGTCAGTATACATATTTGCGTAAACGATTGATTCCAACGTGTTTAATGCTTTTCATTCTCACTATCTGCGCTCGTCGCCGAAAAACGATTCGCATCGTTGAATCTCGATATATTCGCATCGTTGACTCTCGATATAAAAGATCCTACTCCGAAAAAATTACGTTACCCTCAAATCCTTCCATAAGTTGCCGTAAAGTTTTGGAGTGATACAGCTGATTTTTTTACTAGTCATGACTCCGTAAAAGTTTGGGCGTTCGTAGAAGCTTTACCAAATTCTCAGATTGACGAGCGGTATATTCGCTTGATCAAGCAAGTGAATGCCACAGCTTTTTTAGCCTGCATGAGAAGACCGATATATTTCAGCTGACTAGAGGAGTGCGACAAGGCGTGACACTGTAGCATTTATTGGTCTGCTTTCCGATAATATTAAAGACACGTGATATCCAGGGAGCAATCTCGAAAAGTTGTGTTAATGATATAAAATCATTGACGAAGACAGATTGTCAAACTATATATTCGTAGACGACTTACTGCTGCTCTTCGATAACATTGAAGACATGATTTCCATAATTGCATCTATTTCTTGAAATTGTTTTTTTATTAAATCAATAATACAATACTATACAATACAATCAACTACTCCAGTAGATAGGCATTCCTACACTTGGATGCGTCACAAAATTAAATGCTTAAAATGTTATTATTAAAAACATAACTATCATGATAGTTTTCATGGCTGTAATATTATATTCAATATTACCTACTTACAAATAATCAAAATATGCTAATGTCATTAAATAAGAAGAGAGAAAATTATATTTTAGTAGAAATCAAATTCTATGTAGAATAATCAACGTAAAATAATTTTATTGTCAATCCAGCAATATGCCTTTGCGCATTTTTTAAACATAAATAGATGTATAATAAATTATACGAGAATAATTGTTTTATATTTCGAAGCAGGTTAAACGTGAACGAAATCTTTGTCGTCATTTCCTGTAATGATTCGTGGTTCCTCAATGAATTTCGAAAGCTACAATATTTTAAATTATGTAATCGCACCTCGCTTTACTGTTATTTCAATCGACGTGGGTGACTCGTGGACTAGAATAGAAGGACAGCTCAGTTTCAATTATTCCCCGCTGACAAGACGACACACAGACAAATGCAAAGATACGAACCACTTAGAGCGTCCATTGTTCGCAGTGGACCACTTAAGCCACTGAATGGATGTGAATGGACACTAAGTACTAGTGTACGTTTTGTGGGGGCGCTAACATGTTGATAATCGGGCCTGGCCATTGGCGTATGCCGCCACGCCGTTTGGTGCATGTTACAAAGAAAAAAGTTGTCTATTTTCACATACGTTCAATTATTTGGAAAATCTCATCAATCGGGTATATAGATGATACTAAAATGGAGTTAAAAATGTACTTAATGCACAGTAAAAATATTTAACGTCCAATGGCAGACTCATTGATACTTAAACAATATCTTCCAGTTGAGCGACATGTTATGTGACAAGAATAGTAGGCAAAATTGGAGTAGGTACTGTAGCGGACCTTAAGTCCATTACATGCGATCAACAAATGCATCGATTTCCAGTGAAATCCACAGACACAATTCAGCTATTATTTTGACTCGTGCAGATATGAAACAATACTTTTACTCGGAATATTTTTGATTGCATCATTTCACGGCCTATATAAACCGGCGAAAAAGCAACCAAATTATCATTCCCCGAGTGATCACCTACCCCAAGGTTGCGACGGCATATTCGGCACTCTCTCTCACGAGTTAGGTCAACGAATCCGACTCCTTGGTTTCCTTTCCTCATTCTCCCTGAGTCTCGAAGCATCAGTCTGTAATCCCGCAGACTCGAACCGTGCCTAGTACAAGATACTAGGAGCACAATTACAATCCTCATCCGTATATCCTCGTAACCGAAGTAGCGCATCTATACACTCGCGTCAACGTAAACTATTCGGCAAGCGTTAGAACTGGCAATATTAAAACCTTCGATGAATAAATTCCTTCTACTTCACATCAAAACCGCCTTTCAATACGAAGATAACTCGTAAGTTGATACCACCACCTCACACCGAACAACCTGGAGTCTTGTGAGGGGTGGTCCCTCACAGTATTAAAAGAGACGATAAAATATAAAATGAGATTTTAAATCATAAGGAATGTTATACTAGTATCTAGAGACCATCGTTAATAAATAAATATTGGAATAGAACATAAATACATAATGTATACATACATATATAAATATATAAATCAATAAACTGCCAAAATAAGGTAAGGATAGGGAAGGGGCAAGAGAAATGTTAGAATTTGTAGTTTAGATTTATTGTAAACACAAAACTTTTTTCAATGACTGATTAACCCCTAGTTATGTGAATAAAACTCACGATGGCATGTTTTCAACCCTCAACAATTTTTTTGTAGGCGTGTTAGTGCACGCATACTAACGTAGGTATAACGGTGGCTTATTCAATGAAGGCGACTTTTTTTCGCATATAATTACGAGTTGTCGCAACGGAAAAACCATCGATCAGTGGTATTATCTTCAAGTGGTTAAGGTAGAAAGCGAGCATTAGAGTATTATTCGGACTCGAACGTTGCGGAAGACCATGACTCCCTAACCCGGTAAAAGTTTCGCTGAGGCAGGAGGGAGATGTAGAATTGTTTAGGACTTTATATAGTAGTAAAAGGATGTGTAAGTTTCTCCGGTCTCGTATCCGAAGCAATTGCAATTTTGGTCGGTACTCCGAAACACGATCATACTTCCGCAGATTTAATATGTACCTTATGCAAACTTTCTGAAGCCGCTCGAGCTTACTTGGAAATGAAGATGGTGTTGAAGATGTTGAAGGATGTCCCGCTCGAAAGACCAAATAATGTATGTATATATGTACAAGCTAGAGACCAAATAGGGTACATTTATATGTATATAAAAATAGACAAAAGTAATCGCTTTCGTCTTAATAACCTGGAATATAAGGATAAGTTTTTAACTACAAATTATAAACAGCGGTGAAGTAGCTTTCTATGGATATGTCCGGAAACAAACTGTATCGCGAGTCACCGTTCCGCCGAGTCTACGTGAACTATTCTGTTTGTCATTTTCTATTTAATCGAATGTTATGTTCCATTTAATGCGTTATATTTGGACGCAGGGCTGTGCATCCGAGACTTTCAGGATATTTATACTGCTTAGAGACCGAATCAGCCTCCATAAACCAATCTGAAGCTTTCTCGATTATTGAGAAAGGTTTTGCAGTGAGATGTTTTTCGCCTTTAGAGCCAACCCGCACAAACTGTATTGGGGGTTTGGAGGATACTGTGGAACCCTTGTTGGCACGAGCCACTGAGAGGCTAAGTACCTCGCGAATAACAGCAAGGACTTTGTCGTGGCGATAAGTGTACCGTCCTTGATCCAAGGCCACCTTGCAGCCAGCTAGAATATGTCTAGCTGTGCAAGGGGTGTTGCTACAAAGACGACATGAACTATCCTCGGCATAGCTCCAACAAGCGAGGTTACTGGGGTCTGGAAGTGTATGCTGAAAGGCATTTAAATAAAATTTCAGCATCTCTGGCGGCCAGTCATACAACATTACTTTCCAGTGCATTGGAGGAGGAATGCAAAAGTCTCCAATTGTTGTCCAATCATTCTGGCATTGAAGGCCAATAGCGTGAGCCATACTATTACTGTCGTAATCTACTATTACTGTGTAAACATTTTTTTTTTGTAAAAATGACAGAAATTTCATAGGGCCTCAGAAATTCCCCCTTTAATAAGCAAATCAGTCCTGACAATACAGCATGATTGTCCTACCGTAGATTTTCTTAATGTGCTAATTGGCATCGCCGCCTAGCCGGCAATTACTAAGCCGGTGACTAGTCGATTGATTCCTACTCCAATTACAAAGTTGCACTCCCACGCGCAACCTATAGAATAGATCCCTAAATGGATCTATAGATCGGAAAGCTACGCGGTTAGCTGTGTATGTAGTGAGTGATGGCAATGATTAGTATAGCGTGGGTGCACGGCTTTGTTGACTGTGTGAATAAAATAAAAGAATACAGAGTCCGACTTGGCTGCGACCCACTTTCCCATTATACAGCTCATACTCATTTTATTTATCTCAGATTGTAAACATGTTTTTCATCTTATCTATTCGAAAAGGACGACTTGGTTCGCCTTTAAGTGCGCCCAAAAGTAGTGTTTTCTATAAGAAACTTTATAAGTGCGCCGCAATTATCTTTGCGGCTCACTTTTTGAATAAGTGCGCCACAATTTACTTTGCGGCGCACTTTTTGAATTTGGAATCTCTTAGTCTTCAGCGCCGAAGAAATCGAACGCAAATATTGTTTGAATAAAGACTGGCTGGTACGACGGCCCTAGTCGCGCCGCCGCGCCGGCTGAATAAAATAAAAAATGAAATTGAAAACGCGCGAACGTCAATTGTTTTTGTCGCCCGCGTTTTCGCCATTTTCACGGATTGTAAGAAATTCATAGTTTTGTTTTGAAAAATGAGTTCTTCAAGTGACAGTAAAAGTATAGATTTAACTCCTGAAAGCGTTAGAACCATAAAATCAATGATTAGAACTGAGCATACTCATACTCTATGTTTAATTAAATAATAATATTACAATAAAATATTAGGCGCCTTTTATTTTCTCATAGAGGGTGATGAAAAGTAGAGTGTATCACTCGGGCGCAAAATATTTTTGGCTCGGGCGCTTTTTTGAATCCCTCGCTACGTCCAGGATTCTACTACTCTAGAATCCCTCACTTCGCTCTGGATTCAAAAAAGCGCCCTCGCCGCAAAAATATTATTTTGCTCCCTTGTGATACAATCTACTATTATTTTATCTATACTAATCTATACTAATATTATAAAGAGGTAAAGTTTGTGACGTTGTAGGAAGTAATCTCTGGATCTACTGAACCGATTTTGAAAATTCTTTTACCAATAGAAAGCCACGTTATTTGTGAGTGTCATAGGGTATATATTAATCCGAAAAATGAAAAGATTTTTCGTGGTAGTCGGATTTGCAAAGTAAGTCGGAGAATAAGCGGTCGAACGAAAACGTTTCTAACTAACGCTGCCTTAACGATGAGAGATATATGATTAAGTTCTAGAGAAAAGTTGTAGAGCTTGATAATGCCTACGAAAAAATCAGCGACAGCGTATGTCTACCTTTTATATTTAAGTCACAAAAAGTAGTATTTTATATTAAAAAAATAATTTAAATCGTTATGTCATGTTTATTGGTCATATTATCAACAATTATAAATTCTTATCAAAATAAGTAAAGTTATCGTCTCAAGCGTTTAAAACAAAAGACTTTTCCCTTTTACTGCATATAATTTCCCTTTTACTTCATAAATAAAAGAGATAATACGCTCACAAATAAGACACTCACAAATAACGGTATTATAGTGAAATTGGCATGCAAATAAATACATACATACATATGCAGTAAAAATATAACCCTTCATTTGGCAGTCAGGAAAAAAAACATATCACTCAGTATTAACCGAACCACTTTCATAATTTCATCACAGGTAAAAAGTTTTACCGCCCAACGAAGTGGGCACATATCAGCTATTTGTACAATAAATTGCTATTGTGCATGGGCCTTGAGGAGGTTCACTTTAAGAAAAAGGTATGTTTTTTAATTGGCATTAAGAATTTTGACAATATCGAATTCTCTCAGTTCTGTTGACTTTCTAGACTATCTTTATTCTTTATTCTCCCCATTATTGACTATTATATCATTGTAATTTGTTATTCTGACTATTGGTGATTGACTACTATCATTATTACTATTTTTTTATTTGTTGTTTTTTTTTTATTATTTTTTTTCTGTACATATGGTAATATGTGAAATTATGATATCATTCTGATTTATTATTAGTTGGTAATATATAGTCCATAGGTATAATTTGCGAAATTAGTTATCTAAGAATTTCGAATGATAATATTATATATGCCCATATTCTAGTAGCAATTACTGTTAATGTTAACTTTACCAAGTGTAAGAATTCCTAGGGGTGGTTTGAAAATATAATAAATTAATAAACAAGTAATTACATTATAAAGAATAAAAAAACACAAATGCTGTTAAAGAAAGTGAACTATTTTATTTATAATTATTTTTATTACGGTTTTTTTATGAAATATTTGTGGTTTATGTATTTATCCATAAAGATACATGTATATTTCCGGAATGTACTCAATCAGACCTTCCATTTGATACTAAACACGATATATTTATGTTAATTTATTGATATTTGGAAATTTAGACGGGTATTTTTGACATTTGGACAGTTTAGACAGACACTCGGGATAACATAACGATTCTAACAGTATCTCACACTTCTAAATCGGTTCAAGCGTTTAGGAGTAATGGTGGAATAAATAAAGGGAAAACATACATAGATGAATCCTGAACACAACACTGCTTTTTTGGGCAGTCGTGTAAAAATGATGTACCTTATATGTCGTATGTGCATAGGTTGAGATAACTTTGTTGTTTTTATATATCGCCGATTTTTTTTTATCAATTTAAGAATTGCAGCTAGATACGTAGGCAAGATGATAAGCACCCTTAGCTCACTACTTAAAAAGATAGGATGTATAAAAATCCTAGTAAATTAAAATAAAGAGGTAGATAAAACTGAACAAAAAGCTGTGATAAAATTTCTTCATATGAAGGTTTGAAGGGCGGAGATATTTTTGAAGTTGAAAACCGTTTTGGGTGACAGTACTCTCTCTTTCTCTTATGCCATAGCAAAGAACCGGGCGACTGAGTTTAACCTCTGGGTGGCCACACCCGCCTTTTAGCGTTTTTGGTATTATCTGTATTATATCCGAATATATGCAAATTATCAGCTCTATTTCTCCTTCCACTGCGGTAAAAGCCTGTCTTTGAAGCCTGCCATTAAATAAGCCACCGGTATATATTAGTATGCTTGCACACACCCTCTACACACAAATTTTCGAGGGCTTCGAAATTGATTGTCGGCAAAACTGAAAAAAAACATCAGCAAAAACACAAAATCAGCAAAACTGTAAAACAAAATCAAAAACGGATAAATTGTGAATCATGCCGGTTCCTATTAGCTTATAGTCAGTAATATTGTTATTTTCGCCAGCGTAATACGTGTATTCTCTCCTCTCCCCGCAACTCTTCTGTATGAGAGTGTTCGCCCGAATACTATAATTCGGCTATAATACAAATCGAGAGGGCGTCTTAATGAGGGAGTGAATTAACATCTTAAGTGCGGCCTGAGTGACTTAACACTCCTCGAAAGGATGGAGATTGATCCTCAAAGGGCGGTCTGTGTCTCTCAATGACCCAACGATAGCGCCTTAAGTGATTCCCAGCCTTAATGCGATCCACTCAGGCCTGATTGCGTCGGTGAGCTGTCATAATCCTTGAGTACTGGTGCCATAACATTGATTATCGCCTGTCGCTGGTGTAATGAAGTGCACTAACGTGGCATGCAGAGAGCTTTTAGCGGAATTAAACTGGCCGTAGGTGTTCGTAAAGACAAACGATCTGGCGCTTTCGAAAAAATACAACACGTATTCGACATTAGAAAGACGTCAACTTGAAGAAGACTTTATTTAACCGTAGCAAAATAAGAAATGAAAAAGAAGAAGATAATATTTTTATTATAAAAATACTTACCTCTATATCATTTGTTCCCAATAAGTGATTATGAACTGTAGGTTAGGGGGCCCTTAGCACTTAACTCGCTTTTGGAAGTAAGCGAAATTCACCTAATATATAGTCGGAGAGCTAGCGACAAAAAAGTGCTTTGGAAAAGCTGATACTTTCAGATCAGACAGCATTTTGGCCATAAAATACCGCAGGCCAGATTCCGGGACACCTAGCGCTGGCGTACTAGGAAAGGTGTAATTTTAATTAGTACCCGCAAAGTGTTTTGGAATAGCTGAAAATTCATTAGTAGACAGTGGATGCAATAAAGAACTCGAAACATATGGTCAGACTGCTTCATAATCGAACGCGTGGCATCAGCATCTCCATACCATTATATTGCGCGGCACAACCGATGCGTCATAGACCGATGCGTGACATGTATGTCAAAACATTGCGTGACAAAACGACAAACGAATGCTACACCTGGTTACTATATTATTTCTAAGGTAAAAACTTTGTATTTTTTCCATACCATTATAGTTTTGAAATAAATTGATCGATTGACTGATCAATCAATCAATCAAATCATTTATTGTCATAAAAACTAATATATAGTTGGATAGACATAGTAACAATTTCATTTACAATTGCGATATTGTGATATAATTACATTATTCATTATATTAATAATCAAAAGAAGAATATGCTTACTCGTAAGAAAGTATCAAAATACATAGGTATTATTTCAGAATTAAATCGAGTCTCACTATTTAGTTTTTACTTGATTGATTGAAAGCTAAGCTATTTCATACCATTTTTCCCATTTTTTTCTATCCTTTAGATATAATGCATTCTATCCTTTAGATGTTCTCTACGCTACCACCACTCTTTTCCTTTTTTTTTTTGTATATTCATATTCATATTCATTTTATTAGTATACTGGTATACAAGTGAGATACAGATTAGCAAACATTTATACATATTAGCAAACAAACATTTTTTTTATCGTAAAGAAAAGATAAAATAAACAAAACAAAACGAAGGAAATAACACAAGAATAATGTAAAAAGAAGAAATACAAGACAAAATGCAAAGAGATCATTAAATATTTTAGCCACCAAAGCATTTTAGACTTCACTCGAGTAATATTCCTCCAGTGAGTAAAACGCATTATCTGTAAGGTATCTCTTAAGGCGTCTCTTAAACACGTCAAGAGATTGCGCCTGCCTAATGTGCTCGTTGAGTTTGTTGTAAACCACTGGGCCGGCGATATAGGCTAGCCTCACTGACTTGGATAATGCATAACTTACCGAACGTAGCACGCTACGGGATCTTGTTCAATACTGATGATGTATATGCATCATAACTAAATTGCCGGTTGGTTGTAAATACTTAGTCAGTGAGTTCTTCGGTGCGAAGAAATTATATATAAACAATATAAAGAGTGCTTGTATTGTATTGCTTGTATTGTATTGTATTGTACAAAAGTTTAAGAAAAAATAAAATAAAAATAATTACGCCTTTAAAATGATCATTTCAACGTAAATAAATATTTGATAACCTTTACGAAAAGTCTTATAACCGCCTCTAATATCTCTACAATTTAGGAAACTCTGATCTAAATATACCCACGATACGGTATTTATAAATATGAATATTTATTGCACATTATATGTACATAAATCAAACGCTATAGCAGTGAAAGTACTTTATTGCTAAAATTATCGAAGCAAAATGCGTCAATGTTCGTCACAAAATGAAGTATTTCAACGGTAGCAATATTTACACATATCAGTTTGTATATTAATATAATCTGAAAGAGTGCAATTAAGAAGAACATGTCATTTATGGGCGTTATTTACGATCATGACGATGCTAACACGAAGATAATTTCATCGCACTATTCTTGCCGAGCGGTATGGGGTGGCATGCTGAAGGCACTTTTTTTCAAGATATACCACATTTCAAGCCTGGGATATAATCTAACCTAATTTAGGCTGGTATTTTTTTAATTTGTTGTGTGGGTCTTTTCTAAGGTCTATATGAGCCTTGTAACACTGCGACCATTGCTGATCTATTGTGGTCGCCACCTACTATAGTTCTGCGCTAAGCCTCGTGTCATTTAAGAACCACAGCAGGCTTTTGGCGCCAGATTGTTTTACCTCCTCAGGTTGGAGGTAATGACCACTCAAGTGGGTGTATCTTTTACGGGCCACACTCGCACATGGGGTGCTGGGGAGTTTCCTCTTCCCCTTGGCAGAACCTGCACATTTTTGTGTCCCGGAGCTTGAGGTTGAACATATGTTTGTTCAGGCCACAATGTCCCGTGAGCGCCCTCACCAGTATGCGTTAGATTGTTCCTATTTAGCGATAAGGCCTCTAGATTTAGGCCGGTAGCTATAAGGCCCAGTGTATTTGGACCACTAAGACCCATGTATTAGGGTCGGCCCAACTTAATTCAATTCAATTTATTTTTCTAAAATCTTTACAGATTGTTGAAAGTTACTCTATATATAAAAATATTTCAAAGTAAACATTTTACTGGTACCTAATAAACAAGCAATGGCTAAACAACAATCATAATAATATTGAAGCAAAAACTCACAGGTCAACACCCATCCGGTAGCCTCCGAGAAGAAGTGCAGGCCCGGGTAGGACTCTGTGCCTGCGGGCCATTTGTGGCAGTCGTTCTTGAAACAGTCGGGCAAAGAACGCCGTGGTTCGCGATAGATTCGGTAGACACAGAATCACCGAATCACCGAATCACAAGGGAGAGGACCGCGCAAGCGACCTCGAACCCGTAACTAATCGGGAGGCCGGAGAAATCTGGCTGTAACTGAAAGTAAGGGCGCGAGTGTCGGCCCGCTGGGTACAAACCCGGTTTCTTGCGGTAAGGCGTTGTCTTCTTACGGACGAGTGGCGTAAGTGGACTGTTTCGTCCCAAATCTTCTACGCTCATCTCACGAGAGACAGAACCACTAAATATCTTTAAAACTTCCTGAGGCGACGGGTTCTCCCGTTGTACTTGACAGCTCAAGTTATAGTAAATGGAAATCCTGCGAAGCTGACAAGTTAAATGTCTTCAAAATCTAAAGTTTTTTGTAGGACGTTTAGATTTTTTAACAGTTTCTATTTAGACATCGATGCCGGGGAAATAGATTTGTGCGTGTCATCAGAAAGTACAATTAAAATGTAGAACAGAGAATAGAGATTATTCAGATATTTTGAAGAGATTATTGAGAAGTTCGTTAAAAATTTGTTACAATATTTGACCAAAACAGATTGACAGGTATATACTGACGAACAAGTGAGTAAACGCTTGTTATAAACTTTATTTTAGGACTAGATATCCTGATTTTTTTCATATTAAAAATGGTAACGATTGGCAACTCCGCGTCATCGCCCCTATGCAAAGTGGCTGGTTTGATTGCAGGTGAATCAATCAAGCGTCGTACTGTTTACGAGCGCCCGGTGCTGCCAGCCGCCACTTCGTTAAGTGATTTAATCGTATTAAGAGGTCCACTTTATGGCAACCCTATTCGGGCTCCGTAATCACGTTTAACGACGATATGCCCTTAAGCGGAGAATTAGCTCGACGCATGCACCTTTAATTTCAAATTATACGACGCGGGCCGAATCACTTATCTGCGGCGATGTTTGTTTTAAGAGGATTCGAAGTTTTTGAGTGTTTTATTTTATTTCATTTATTTATCGAATTTAACAACTATTAAAAGATTAGTAAATTATAATATTTATTTGAATTTACCACCTCATTAAACAATTTTCCTGAAAGTCTCGAATGCACAGCCCTCCGTCCAGATAACATCATCAGTTTTCGCCGCAATGCCCCAGCCGATTTGTCCATAACCGGTGACAGACTGTCATCGATTTCAGCACAGTGGGATTCAACATGTCACCTATATTTCTTAAAAACAACTCTTTTTTAGCTTGCGTTATATGTTAATTAATAATGTTTGTGTATTGTTTGTTTCAGGCAACAGTAACGATTCAACTGGTCATCAAATTGACAAAAAGTCTCATCAGTGGTTTGGAGCGACGCTGAACAGCGCTGGTTTAGATGGACCAGTTGTGGTAAGTGATTACTAATTATTGGTAGAGTAGTCGTAACTGGTAGCCTTCTCACAGACTGGGAGAATATTGACTGTGGCTGTAAACCTGTCTGCTTTATGTCTGTCATCTATTTGGTGTTTAAAAATAAATATTTTTTGGTGTATTAACTGTTTTTACCCTCCCCATCCCCCTTATTTCTACAAGGGAAAGTTTTCTATTATAAATTACTCCTCAATGCAGGTTGCTTATATACTGAAGGATTGTGGCACTCGGGGAACTAAGGAATGTCAGTTAAACTAAAAAGTGATAAAAGTCTTACTTTACTCGAACACGTATTGTTCGTAATATGTAAGTCGCTGTGGCCTCTCTCTTTTACTCTAGATCAGTTCGCGTTTTTCTCTTTGTTGGGGGGTTGTTCACGCTGTTGAAGCACTCGCGTTTTTATGTGCTACGTTAAAGATTATGAAGACGCACTCTGTGTTTGTCTGTCTGCACTCAGTGTTTGTCTGTATCACCGCTTCATACGGGAGAGATCTGGGCAAACGACCTCGATCCTGTAACCAGTCAGGAGGTAGGGGGTATCCTGAAGGTTAATTCCAGACGGAGATTTCCTTCCAAACTGATATCAAGGGAGCGAGGCTGCCCGCTGGGTACCTTTCCCGGTGCCTCGCCGCAAGGCGTTGGGCTCTGACGGGCAGGAGGCGTAGCTAGATTGTGAATTGTTTTTCGTCCCAAGTCTTCTGCGCTCACCTCAGGAGAGACAGAACGATACATTTCGTTAAAACTTCCTTAGGTGACGGGTTCGCCCGTTGTAGTTGGCAGCTCTAGTTGTGTTTGTCTGTACAGTTGGATTGATATATTCATGATAGCACAATCACATTAAGGAAATTTACAAATCTCATAGGACTAAATAAACACTATCGCCCGAGAGAGGACTTCGAAACGTTATACAAAGGACAATGGGCATTTTGGTACCTTCGCCAATTCTACTTTCACAACAATTCTACTTTCCTCGCATGATCCGGGAAGCCATTGAAATAAGAAGAACTCCGAACTTCAATAGAGATGACGGCTACAAACTCTCTTCTACGTGGAACCCTCTTCTTAAAATGTTCCCGCCGCCGAACGCCGAACGCAAAGACGTAAAACAGGATACAGTGAGTGTTGTGTGCAAGACGGATTTTAAAAATTCCCGCGCTCCGAGCCCGGCCCCCCACCACCGTTATAACCTACGCAGTGGCGGCAGCGGTTTGCGGCCTACCCGCAAAACAACGGACTGACAGCTCTTCAGTTTACCCTAGACAACGGCGGCTGCAACGTCACCGAAACGTCGGGTCCTACAAATTTCACGCGGTAAATTCGTTTTCTATCCTATTTATAATGTCAAACAACCGCGATAGTCTTCGATTTCATACCTTCGCCAATATTGATGAGTTATAATATGTCGGTAAAATGGTATTTTTATGTAGATTAATTTTTACTACGGCAGCTCACGTCAAAATTCTGTTCGCTTTTCACACAAGAGGTTTCTCGATAGTATGGTACGTAAACGATTGCCTTTCTAATTAGGTACATTGTTAACGCTCACCAAAGGCGATGACTAATATGTCGTTAAAAGGCTATTTTCACATATTATGTTATATGTTGTTATTTGATTTAACTCTTGACATCGGTAAAACTGCTGAAAAATATAATGGTCGCAATGGCGCAATATAATGTTATGAAGATGCTGACGCCACGTGTTCGATTATGAAGTAGTCCGACCATATAGTTCGAGTTCTATATTGCATCCACTGTCTACTGATGTATTTTTAGCTTTTCCAATACACTTTATGGTTACTACTTAAAATTACACCTTTCCTAGTTTGCCAGCGCCAGGTGTCCCGGAATCCGGTCTGCTGACTCTACCCCGGCATTCTATGGCCAAAATACATTACAGATTACATTACATTTACGTCGTGTCCAATTGGCGGCTAAAAACCGCTCTTGGACGTGTCAAAATATTTGTGTTTTAAGTTGTAAGTCTCATTACTACTTTAAACTTAACATACATATATTATTTTTTTTAAATGTATAGTATCTAAGAAACTTTGGAACCTACTAAAAGTTATTCGTCGTAGAATCGTATTACAAAACAAATTAAAGGCTTATTTAATAAAAGAGTCAATAATTCTAATACTTTGGAACCTACTAAAAGTTATTCGTCGTAGAATCGTATTACAAAACAAATTAAAGGCTTATTTAATAAAAGAGTCAATAATCTACCTACTAAACACACAATAATTAAAATGGTCAGTTAAAAAGTTGAATAATCAAAGCAGAAGCCTAACAATTGAAATACTCAATAAATCGAATATATACGTACTAAAAACTGTACATAGTAACATCCAAATTAGTAAGTAAATTGTTAAATAATCAAACTAAAACTAAATCTTACATTTAAATACTAAAAGTACATATATAATTATCATTCAAATTGGTACAATATTTGCAAAGTCATGGCCCTCGAATTCGGTCAGATTATAGAAAGGGTGGCCTATCAGCATCTCCTTAATGTTTTTTTTTAAATTGTTTGTCCTCCAGTTGTTTGATAGTAGTAGGAAGTAAATTGTAGAATTTAATGCTAAGGTATAAGTAGCTCTTCTGTACTTTTGCCAGTCTTGTTCGGGACACGCATAAAAGGGAATTACCGCGTGTATGGTGATAGTGAATGTCCGCTCTAGTTGCGGTTTCTCTTAGGTGCTGTCTGGCATACATACTGTTTGATCTGAAAGTATCAGCTTTTGCAAAACCCTTGCACTTTTCTCGCAATACGACGACGACCAAACGAGCTTACCATTTAGAAAAACGTTTATCTATGAGACCGACACCAGAACAATGATTTTGAATCCTTCGTTTTTGTATGTATGTTTGCATGAATGTATATTTTTCCCTTGAAGTGGGGGTGCGAGTTGGTTCTTTAGATCCTTCCGTGACAGAGCCCGAAAAGATCAGGTCTCGGAGCGCGCCATATCGGCGAGAACGGATGACGAGAGGAGACAGCTCCAACCGTCGAGGACACGTCGGAGTTTCGCAGCATCGGCATTCCTTTGCCAAATAAGGTCCCAGGCCGCGGCCGCCATTTAGACCAGGAGCCGGAAGACTTTGGCCGAAATGAATTACAATCAAAACCGTATTCCATATTCCTTATTAATATATTGTAAATAATTTAAACAACACTGGCTTCGATATCGTTAGATATTATGTTTATATTATATTGTTGTTATCATGGAACGGTTTTAATACAATAAAATAAACATAAAAAAAAACACATGCTAGTTTAGGTATCAATATAAAGCTTACCGTTAGATTTACGAGGTAAAATATACAAATTAAAATATTTTATTAATTTGAGTGAAATGCTGTAGGGAAATATCAGTTAGCAACGCGTAAAATAATATTTAATAACAGCGTATAAATTCTTAGTGCGAAAACAAATGCGCTTTCACAAGTAAAATGACAATTATAGTTCCCAGTATTTTATATTCGTCTTCTTCTTCTTCTCCGTCGTTCCCTTATTACTGAGGATCGTGGCCACTAGACAACAGTTTGCCTACGAGGCTCCTCCACTTTTACCTGTCTTCTGCATGGCGAGTCGCAGATTGTATTGACCCTTTTGTAACTTCTTTGATGAGGTCGTTCCATCTAGCCGGTGATCTGCCTCTGCTTCTTCTTCCCTCCACTTGACCCCCGGATAGCATTTTCTCCAGATTCTCTGGGGTTTCTCCTGGCAACATGACCGAACTGCAGGACCCTTCTCATGCATACGGTGGAGAGCCTCACTTGGATGCCGAGTTCTTCCAGGACAGATTTGTTGGTGCGGCGTGCTGTTCATGGGATTCCTAGCATTTTACGCCTACACCACATCTTATATCGTATGTAAAAGTGTTTATGACATTGAAATATTCTCACGATTTAACGTTATAAAAGAGCGCAATTTAATTAATGAATTTACTTCTGTCAACATACTCAACTGGTAAGTCGATCTCTTCTATCTACATTTATAAATCAGTTCAAATATTCATATTGTGTTTTTCTCATCTGTATATATCCTCGAGGTACATGAACAACATAAAATGAGGACTCTTGATTAGTGAACTAACCTTACTCAATCAACTGCGGCCACGACCAGATACGTTACAAAGCTATTTATAATGAAATAAATTGAGAGTCGGCTAAAACACGACCAAAAGCCAACCTGAATTATAGAATACCAGTAACGATGGAAAGAGCGGCTCAGCTGGTATGCAGGAGTATATCAGTACCTGAGAGGATCAGAAGGTACAGGGCATGTCAACATGCGAACATCTGCGGTTCATATCGCCCAATGTTGATTATATAGTGTATTGGATATCTCAGTGCCATAGTACGGTTTGGCAGCTAGGATTTTACTACGGAATGCAACGTGTAGATGGCGCTCATAGTTTCAAATCAATATGGCGGCGTTCGTGGTACAGCAGTGAAGCGGCGCACAGTATAGTGTGGCGGTACAGCAGTATAGATGGCGCTCTAAACACAGTATCCTACTTACTCGAAATAAAATAATAATATAATAACAAACGAATTTTTAAATTGTAGCTGTTATTATTTTAATATTATTTACATAAAGATGACAATTTTCAATTTGTTATACGGGTTTGTAAAATTAAGCACTTTAATAATTACGCGCGTAATAATTCGCACAGCCTATAAAAAAATGCGATAGATGGTACTAGTAATTGAATGTTATTATTGTTATCAATAATTAAATTATTAGGTTTAATAATCAATCAGTCGTTTATAAAAACCATTCATTATCAATTTCATTAAAGATGGCTATATAAAATGCTATAAGTTTCGCCGCCAATTCCATCAGTGCCACCTGCAAGTTACCGGCGCGAAAGGGTTGCCAAAACGTACTATTTAGTTAAGTAATCTCATACCATATATAACCAATGATATCGGCCACAAACGTGATGCCCGTAGCGCCTCGCTCGGAGTCACTTTTATGAATTAAATTATTCATGACACATTCGATTTAGAATTGAATTTCATTTAGACACAGTTTCACCCTATTGTTTCACATTGTTCGACATAGTAACACCTCATTATCCTTCTTATGCTCTCGTTTACTAAATGATGAAATTCAGCCCAAATTTGTTTACTTCATGTGCCCAAAGACGTAGCGTACACTACGATCGACTGCTAGTCTAAAAGGAACTCGACCTGTCTTCGACATCGGGTCCATTGTGCACTCTCCTCACGTCATACAAAGATTTGTCGGGGGACATTTGCGATTGAGTAAATCTCCACTTTTGGTGTTTAGAAAGCGAAGCAGTTGCAGTGATTTCACTTTCATGTACGCTGTCCATCCATAAATACCTGAGTCGGCAACAGATCAAACCTGAGACCCCATGTATACAATACCTTATACCATGGATTATATATATATATATATATATATATATATATATATATATATATATATATATATATATATATATATATATATATATATATATATATATTTTTTTTAAAATTATTTTCAATAATATATAAAATTAGATTCATGAAAAGTTACTTATCTGGGGTCCTGGTGGACCAGAAACATTTTACCGATAGTTAACCCCTCGAGGCCCGCGGTTTTATTTTAATGTGTGCCTTACGCTGTAAGAAATTCGCGAGTCTCAAAAAAAAGATGGCGTTTCAGAAAAAAAACGATTACTCCGAAACTGTCACACCGATCGTCTAAAAAAGACCTGTTTTATGTTCCTATTCGGCCTCGCCTGGCCATTTCGGGCCGTCTGGGGTTCGACGGTAAATATCAATTCTGGACGTTTCGGGCCGTCTGGTACTCGAGGGGTTAATGTCCTCTTTAAATACTTAGGGCAGCAGCACCTGTTTCCGCAATTGATAATTTATGATGTTCTTAGTTATTGCAGCCGAATTACTGTATGCCCTTGGATGTAATAAGTATAGGAGGATGGTTTCTGTAACAGAAATGGATGTTAGTAACTTATTTTAGAAGAAATTATATGATTGAGAATATTTCGACACAAGTCGTATTCATCTCCATGACATTTCTCAGTAAAGATGTTATATATATATATATATATATATATATATATATATATATATATATATATATATATATATATATATATATATATATATATATATATATATATATATATATATATATATATATATATATATATATATATATATATATATATATATATATATATATATATATATATATATATATATATATATATATATATATTTATTTATTTATTTATATAAGTAATGCAAATATTAAAAATAACAGTAAATAATTTAAGTGGAGGAATTATGCATAAAAATACTTACAAAATTGAATCAAAAGCAGAAAAAAGAATAAATTGCATAGTTTAGTGGCAACGTCACCTAACTAGGCCGGGACCTGTTCTAAGGTAAACATTTATTTTTGAATGTGCTTGCAACAATACCGTGTTTATAAAAATGACATATATTCCATGTATGCACAAAACAATAGAATTGCAAAACCATATTAAAAAAGACTAAATACTTAAACTAAATAATTAAATTAAAGTTAGAAGTGGAAAATTGAAATGTCAGCAAATAAAATCAAATCAGAAAAAAAACAAAACAATTTAAAATAATAAAAATTAGAATAAGAGTTTAAACAAAATAGTCCTGCATTTTACTTATAACAAAGATAAGATAGTGTTAAAACTAAAATAAATTATCTCTTAATCTACGTTAAAAAAAATAATAATAATAATAAATAAAATAATAATAATAATGTAACATAATATAATATAAGATTCAAAATATTCCAATGTCCGGGTTAGATTATAATGTCCAATATTTTTAAAACTCCTTGTCTTCCCTCTTTTACAAGCCAGTTTCTAAGTAGCCTTTTAAAGTAGTAAGCCTTTTAGTAGTAAGTAAGTAGCCTTTTAAAGTATATACGCTAACTAAAGAACGCGTGCTCTACGATCGCCGGTCCCCTCACCTCATCCACCTCAGTTTTAGCTCAGTCCCCAACAGTAGATTACATTGAAACGCCTCAGATGACAGTGTTTTTAAAACACCCATTTTTTAAAATTTTCATTTAATGGAAGTTATAATTCGGGCCGGAGGTCCAATGACCTAATCATTGACATATAAGTAACTATACCTCGTGACAGCCTGAGAATGCGTCAGCCGAATAGAAAGAGATAGCAACATATAGTACCCCCTCCATCTTTGTCTAGTCGCGCATGCACGGAGCCACGTACATATATCACCATGGCAACGCTTCGACGCCATAAGTCTGCTATGCTATGGATAAACGCGCATGCCCAACTAGACAAGGATAGAGGAGGGCCCCACATGCAACCATCTCTTTCTATTCGGTGAACGCATTCACTCGCAGCCCGCCTTCGCACTCCCGCTCTCTGTTCTATACCTCTGTGGGCCTAATTTAACAATGTATGGTTCTAGGTTAGATTCCTGGATGAGGCATCATTTCCGTTCGGATAAAATTAACGGAATTATACATATATGTACAAATGTTTGTTTGTTGTGTACAAATACGTGTTTGCTGTTTAATTTTTTTTATTGTCATCTTTTTTTCTAACTTTCTGTCTATTGTACCTATAGTTTTAAGTAAGTTTTATGTAGCCAACGTACCACTTGTATTACTTAAGTTATAGGTTAGCTGTTAGACATTACCGCAGCTCGCCTTTTTATTGAAATAAAGACTTTTATTACTATTAATATTATTATTAGTATTTCAAATTATTAAAAGTCTTGGTTGTAAGAGATTGTCATATAAATGCTCCCCAATTAATCAATAAACCCGCCCCTTGCGAAATGTTCGCAATCACGAATAATCAGACATACATTTTATTCTTGCACGTTGTTATTTTCTGAGTTCTAGGCATGTTTCGGATTCTGCCAATAGTCTTTCTCACTCTTCTTGTGTATTTTGAAACGTTTTGTATTTGTTATTTCTTTAATCTCCATCGTCGTCGCCTATTTCCCACCGCCGTTTTTGGCTAGAAAGAGACGAAAATACTGCTGTCGATTCAGTTGTCGTCGAGTGAAAAATGCGCGCGGTAGGGTTTGTCAAACGTCCAGGCGGAATTCCCCTTTTAAAATTCTCAATCTTTACGGCGGCCCGCCCATAAACAAAGCGACAATCAGTCAGTGCCGCCCGGACGTCTTGATATGGCCGAAAAGGGAACAGAGTCGCCTCAAGGTACTAACATACAAGGTGTGATGACCGCTTGGTCACATACGAAACCCACATAGAATATTAAACGACGAAGATTTCGTACAGGAAAATATAATCCAGAATCTATCTGGCTTGACATGGACAGCAAATGCTAACACCATGAGAACCTCGTCCATCGCACTGGTATATTCGGCTGGCGACTATGCATCGCCCGTTTAGTTTAACAGCGCTCATGCTCACAACGTTGATGCTCAGCTTAACCGGACGATGCGCATTATCTCAGGCACATTCAGGCGCATTATCAAGAGCGAACTGCATAGTTGCCAACATTGTGCAATATTGAAATTCCACATATTCGACGCTATACTGCTCTATGCAGAAAGCGGACAAAGTGCGGCCAAAAACCGATTTTACCATTCCACTCCGACTCGAGCTTCTCCAGTGGGAAAAAATAATAGTTAAAAAAAAAACACTAAAAACACGCTTTATACAGGCACCTATGTCAATATTTATACTATTTACACTCAATATTTACTTGTTCAAAGACCATTACGTGTCTCACAAGTGCAAACACGACTATGATACGATATGCCATCATGGAATGCCAGTTCCTGTCTTCCGGCTTCATCATCAAACCTTGAAACTTAATCGTGGTCAACGTTCATTACAAGACCTTTCTAAGAAGTCCAAACACGGCTATGATACGATATTTCATCATGGAATGCCAGTGCCTATCTTCCGGCTTCATCATCAGACCTTGAAACCTAATCGTGGTCAAAGTGCATCCCAAGACTTTTCTAACAAGTCCAAACACAGCTGTGATACGATGTTCCATCATGAAGTTCCAGTTCATATCTTCCGACTTCATCATCAGATCAGTTCGACAGTACCATTTTATTGTATTGTCATCAGAACTACATACAGCTGCCAATTTTCATTACGCTACGATCCTTGGAAGATGGTTAAATTAGTTACCTGAGATTCCATTACATAGTTACATACAGGTCGACCTAATAAAAGCGTGGTAAAAACTCCCGAAATCCTCCCTTCTCGCCAATAGGTTCGATCCTGGAGCCACGTGGCGGATAGAATGGACCAACTGCGGGGTGGAAAAACATGGCCTCATCTAATCCGTGCATTTCATGGCATCGAGTGACATTTCGGCGCAAATAAGTGACCCTAAACCGCAATCGCACAGGCCACAGTAGATGCGCCAAAATGCTCCACAAATGGGGTTCTAGAGATACCACTCGTGCGATTGCACAGTAGCCGTAAGGTTCATTCCGCACATTGTGCAAAAGTGTCCCAAACGATGCATCGACGACAGATACGCCGACATCCAACTTGCCACCGACCACGCACAAAGCTGGACGAGGTCACTCGATATAAAACTTTAAAATGTGTACCTACCTTTTGTTTCAGTTGTCTTTAGTTTCTACAGTTTAATTCGTTTTAATCAAATCTTTATTAGCTGATTTACGCTTTCGAAATTGTTTCGATTTTTTGTACCGTTTCGACATAACTAGAGTTGCCAACTACAGCGGGCGAGCCCGTCACATCAGAAAGTTTTAACGATTAGTCGTTCTGTCTCCCTGAAGTGAGCGCAGAAGACTTGGACAAAAACAGTCCACCATCAAGCTCCGCCACAAGCCCGTAAGAGGTCAATGCCTTAACCGCGAGATAGCCAGATTTCGACATATTACAGTCGCTCTGCAGGCCATATACAGTTCCCTCGCTATTTACGAAAGGTCTCTATCGGTAGATCCTTTTCATCTCAAAGCCTTTGCGACTCATCTCAGGATGACAAGATTAAAATAGTTCGGAAGCCAGAGACAAAAATGTGTAAAAGTTTTGGAAAGACTGATATTTTCGGATCAGACAGTATTTTGCCCATATAATGCCGGGGTACAGTCGACAGGCCAGATTCCGAGATACCTGACGCTGGCGTACTAGAAAAGTTGTAATATTAATCAGTACCCCAAAGTGTTTTGGAAAAGCTGGAAATTCTATAGTAGAAAGTGAATGCAATAAAGAACTCGAAGCATGTGGTCAAACTGCTTCATAATCGAACGCGTTGTTTCAGAATCTCCATACCATTATATTGCGCCATTACGACCATTATTTTTCGCGGCAAAACCGATGCGTCATAGACCGATGCGTGAAATGTATGGAGACGTTGACGCCACGCGTTCGATTATCAAGCAGTCTGACCATAGACTTCGAGTTTTTTATTGCATCTACTGTCTAATGATGAATTTTCAGATTTTCCAAAACATTTTGGGGGTACTAATTAAAATTGTACCTTTCCTAGTACGCCAGCGCCTAGTAAAGATGATTCCTAGTGTGCCAGTATCTGGCTTGCTGACTGGCCTTGGCATTGGACGCCAAGGACGCCTTGGTACGCGATAGATTCGGTATACACCGTTTCACCGCTCCGTAAGGGAGAGGACCGCGCAAGCGACCTCGAACTCGGAACCAATCGAGAGACCGGAGAAATCTGGTCACAATTGGAAGTAAGGGCGCGAGTGTCTCGAGCCGCCGGGTTTATTCCTGGCTATCTCGCGGTAAGGCGTTGGACTCTTACGGGTTATGGCGTAGCTAGACGTCGGATTGTATTGTCCAAAGTCTTCTACGCTCACTGCAGGTCGATAGAACGACTAATTGTTAAAACTTCCTGTGGTGACGGGCTCGCCCGTTGTAGTCGACACCCCAAGATGTGCCTTGGCATTCTATGGCCAAAATACTGTCTGACCTGAAAGTATCAGAATTTCCAAAACTCTTGCCTTTTTTAGTCGCTGGGTCTTGGGCTAAAACAGTCATTATACGGTTATATTAAAAAAAGATGTACATAAATAATAATTTCATGTCCGACATATTTGCTGTTTATATACACACGGTTGTATGTTACACATTCCTTGCTTTGTCATTTTTTTATATAATATGCACCCTTCTCTTGACTTTCCACAATGTAATCATAGCATAATATTAATTATGTTCATAAAAAACTTTTTTTTAGTTTTTCTCTCCCTTCATGACTCATACAAACATACTTGTCCTTTTTATACCCTACAAGAACAAAATCAGTATATGGTTCAAGTATCTTCTTTTTCAAACCCTATCTTTTTCCACCTGCAAAAATATATAAATTTCCTGTTGTTTGAATAGAAATACTGTAAATCTAGGTTGAATCTTATAATAAAAAAGGGTGCGTAAAGTTTGTCCAGCATTTTTGACATGTGAGTCACTCAGAGGATGTCACGGACGATGTCACAGCTTTTTGTAGAAAAGCTAGCATTTCAAGTTCATATTTCATAACTGGCAACACTATGCGAAGTGCCGTCCATATCAAATCTCCGCCATTTTGATTTTAGTGACAGTTATTTGTCGACACGGAATTATTGGTGAATTATTGCGAAATTTCTCCTGTGAATCACGGTGACATTCTAACCAAGGTAAGCTGTGTATTATTATCAGATTCTGTCCTATCATATACATAGCAAATACAAGTAATATTCTGTTGCCAATTCAACTGTATTGTGAGTTATTTTGATATGGTAATTAAGTGAGGTCATGTTATCACAAAAATTGGTTGACATGTTAGTCACATTTCGTGACTCACATGATGTGACTCACGTGAAACATGTAAAGTAAAGCAAGGATTATACTGCATACACTAAACTGGATATGTTAACAAAGCTGCGTTTAATTCTTTTTTTCTTGTATTTACAATTTACATATCATTAGCATTGTATTTAACACCCGGCTTTATAATAATTGTGACTCACATTAATACAAAATACAGGTATGTCACGAAACAGTTTAGTCACAATTTTAATCATGTGAGTCACATGTACATCTTTTTTGATAATGACCCTATAACATTCTAAGATGGAGTACTCCCCAGCAGCTATGGGCGAACTTCAACTACACTTTCATAAACTTACTTAAAGTTAGCTTCTCCCGATTCGACCCTGCGCGTGTTGTATATTGTGTTTGTTTATTTACGCGGTCGGGAATACGGCCTGTGTTTCATTTTCATCGTTTTATGTCCGCTGGTCAAACCTTGCCGATCGGCAGCGGGAGTATGAAATAAAACCACAGGACTCGGCCATTGTCGGGTCTCTTCGTACGAGGACAAATTAGCGAAGACCTTTTTACACGTCCGATCGAACTAAAGGGATATCTCGTAACAACGTCGAGACCATTTTTAGTGGATGCAATTTATACGCTGCCGAATTTTTTTTTTTTTCTGATATGTACAAAAAATATCCGTCACTTGTACAAGTCAGATTTTGCGGATATTTCTCACGGGTAGGCACTTTGATCATTCCGCAAGAATGATGATGCCAGGTTAACAAGTGCGCAAACGATCGGCTGACACCGCACGGTTCTCAAACGCACCCGAGGTGCTCCCTCTCTGTCTACGACTGCAGGTTACAGCCGCAGACAGAGTTAACAGCGGCCCTTCCATGCTCAGTCTTTTTTCGAGGAGGCTACCGGATGGGAGCTGAACCGTGAGTTGGGCCGATTAGGGTAACACAAAGAAGGCCGTCACCACCCAAGCTGTTCGGAACCATTAGGAACCATGGTGATGATACAACTAGGGTTATCAACTACAACTGGCGAACCCGTCACCTCAGGAAGTTTTAACCATAGTGATCGTTCTATCTCCAGCGAGATGAGCGTAGATGACTTAGAGACAATACAAATATACATTCTAGATTTTATTTTATATAATACGTATTGTAACTATGTAATGAAATGTAATGTAAATACATGTAAGTGTATGTAAATGTAAAATGTAAAAAGAGAAAAAAATGTATTTATGAAACGAATTAATAAATGACTCCTTGGGGATTGGGTGGGGATAGAAGCCTCTGATCATTGGATATACAATTAAGCTCGGGCAGAAAAGACGACTATAGTCGTTATAACTGCTCGGGTGGTGGATGGATTGGCTTCTGTCTCCATCCACCTCGTTGGAGTAAGAAAATGCCTATACATTCTAGCTAAGCCAACATGCCAACGCCTTACGGCGAGGCACCTGGAAAGGTACCCAGCCTCACCCCCTGTCTACCAGTGTTGGAAGGATATCTCCGTCTGGAATTAACCGTCAGGATACCTCCGACCTTTCGACTGCTTACGGGTCTGAAGTCGCTTGCGCGACCTCTGCCTGCCGTATATTCAACGGTGATTCAGTTTGAATCTATCGCTGACCAATGGCATCTTTTGTCCGGCTCTGAATTCAGGATCAGATGGCCATTTGGTCATTTCAAGAGTGGTTGATGATAGGTCAACATCCGCCCCCGCTGCTTAGGAGACAGTATATTTCCGTAGTCTCTAGACTCTTTCAGAAATTAGTCAGAATGCACAACCGATTGGCGTCGCCGAATGGTACGCAACGCGTCCAGTTGCGGGAGGTAATCCCCAGGGCAATCCGATCTAAAGCCTACAAGCAAGGCATAAATGTCTAGAAACATAAGACGTTCGGAAAGTACTGTAAGTCTACTTCGATTTAAAAAATCTATCTATCTATCTACCAGCCGTGAGGGCTGAGACGCGCGAGTCCTACGGGGTAGCCTTCCACACGAGGAGGCTACTGAATAGGAGTTGAATCGTGATTTGGACCGATCCGAGAACACTATTCCGAAATTTAATATATATTCGTTTACCACAAAGTTTAGATTTTCATCTCTCAGTAAGCCTAGAGATCCCTGAAATTGACACATATGTTTAAAAACTAGCTGCGCCCCGCGGTTTCACCCGGGTGGTGATGGAAAATTGTGATAATGATTATAGAAAACTATATATCTTTATAAATTATAGCCTATATGTTATTCTGATGTGTAAGCTATATTATTGTAAAGTTTCATCAAAATCCATTTAGTAGTTTTTGCGTGAAAGAGTAACAAACATCCATACATACATTCGTACAAACTTTCGCGTTTATATAGTAGTAGGATATCCTTAGAATAATTGCGAAATTTCACAATGGGCGGGTTTATTGTCATATGACAATTTCTTACAACCAACCCTACTATGACGTATTATATGTATGTATGCGTGTAACATGTGTGGAAGTGTGTGTCTTGTTTATTGCATTCGATCGACAGAATTGAAAATGCAATTCCGTTAATTAGGATCCAACGGAAAATGGTGACCCAGCCGGGAATCGAACCCGGGACCTTACAACGTAACATCAGCCGACCTAACCACTATGCCACCGGGCCGAGATACAGATTAGCCGCTCGATACCTCTTCGTTTAACATGATATCTTGATACTTAGAATCGAGTTTGAAGTAGATTTGGACGATGGAAGTCATTGTTTTTTTTTGTTTTTATTTATTTGTACATATATTTTTTTAATACTTCTTTTGATACGTCCGCAAGCGGCGAGGATAGGTCAGATATTTTTTTTGTGTCACTCCAATACTTTCCCGGCAAGTAGCCAAAGACCGATTTCATCTGAAAATTAATTTCATTAATAAAATCGACGAGCAGCGGATGAAGCCTTTTAGGTTCAGTTACACGACGTCCTCAAGTGGTGCGGTTCGTTTCTCGGCTAGCCTCGGTTCGGCGTTAATATTTGATGAAAATATATGGCGAAATTGAAATATTATTAGTGTAGCTTGTATAGAAAGTATTCCAACTAGATAATTTACAATGTGATTCGGCCCAAATTTCTGTCTACCTGTATACATCTGTATACCAAATTTCAAGTCTATGTTCAAAATTTCGAGATTGATATATGACTAGTCGTAGTTGCTGACACGGCCCAGTGGCATAGTGGTTAGGTCGCCTGATCTTACTTTGTAAAGTCCCGAGCTCGATTCCCTGCTGGGTTACCATTTTTCGTTGGTACAAAATTAACGGAATCGCATTTCAATTATTTCGATCAAATGCAATAACAAGACACACACTTACACACATGTTACACGCACACATACATAACACTTCATAGTAGGGTTGGTTGGAAGAGATGTCGCATGACAATACATCCGCTCATTGTGAAATTTCACAATGAAGAGTCAAATTTAAACAAGCAAACAAAGTAGTTCATATCCTGATGGACCGCCTGCATACCAAATTTCAGCTCGGATTAAGGGTTTGTGCGTTATTGTGGAGGAATACACACTGACACACAGGCGCGCACACATAGACATACTTCATTCTAGAAGGGGTATTAATCGTCTTAGCGGGCTCAAAATGGTTATTTCCATCTTCCTCACGAAAAAAAAATAGCTCGTTCACAATACTTTCCCTTCTCGTTGGGAGGTCGGCCGGGAAAGTAAAATTGGAATGCACGCATTGTATGCGCGAGGAACACAGAGCCGTCTCTCCTCCAATTTCAATAGCGTCATGGTCTTTAGTACTTCTGACACTCTATGCGGGTAGATACTTAAGACTGTTTCATCGTTGACGTTGAACCATTCCGCTTCCCAAACAATCGAAATCCGCAAAGGGACAATCGAACCGCTGAATTGTAAAAACTAGTCGACATCGGAGAAATTCGCATCAATCATTCGTCGACAAACGACCGGGCACATCGTTCGCGTTTTTTGCTAAGCGCGGACGAGTCGCGGCGCTCGGAATTCGGAATGTTGGACATTTTGATTTGCTTTTTGAGCGAATGACCTTGGCGCTCGGATGTGTGAATCTCTCGTCCCCTTATCGGCCTCTTTCTCTTCCTTTTCCTCTTCTTTAGCTTCTTTGTCTGCTGTTGGTTAGTTATTAAAGGTGGATTCAGGTCGGGGGTGATTTTTGAAAATAATAGCATGCAAAATTTGTCTATGGTACATTTGATTTACATGGGCCATAGCCATATTTAGCATGCTAAATTTTCATGAATAGGCCCCCAGCCTTGTGAAAATACCATCTGGGGTCTCGCGAATGCTTAGTTTAGATTAAGTAGGAATGCATCCAAATTTTCTTAAGTAAGGTTTACGTGAAAATTTCAATGGCTGAACTTCCAATATAATATTTTTGGAAAATGTCCCTAATGAGAAGGCTTTAAAGACGTTAGGGTGTTTCTGGAAAATAAACTACTTTATGGTGAGCATACATCTAAAATAATGATACCTTTGCGAACATCAAAAAGTCCATACACTCTAAAACATTAGTGTAATGTAAAAATAAAAATATATATATGTAAAAATAAAAATATATGTAGATATGTATGTGTGTGTATATGTATATATGTATGTGTGTGTATGTATATGTATATGTGGATATGTATGTATATATTTATGTATGTATGTGTGTATGTATATGTGTGTGTGTATGTATGTATATATATATGTGTGTGTATGTATGTATGTATGTATGTATGAATATATATATATGTATATGTATGTGTATGTGTATGTGTGTGTATATGTATATATATATATATATATATATATATATATATATATATATATATATATATATATATATATATATATATATATATATATATATATATATATATATATATATATATATACATATATATATATATATATATATATATATATATATATGTATATATATATATATATATATATATATATATATATATATATGTATATGTATATATATATATATATATATATATATATATATATATATATATGTGTATATATATGTATGTATATATGTGTATATTTATATATATATATATATATATATATATATATATATATATATATATATATATATATATATATATATATATATATATATATATATATATATATATATATATATATATATATATATATATATATATATATATATATATATATATATATATTTATATATATAATATCTAGATTAGAGCCTTATTAACGGATGCATTGTAACAATATTATAGGATAGTAGGTTAGAGCATATTATGTAAGGCACTATGTTATTAATGAAATGTACCACCTACTATCTGTTTCGTTACAAATAAATAAATAAATAAAAAAAAATAAGATCTCATCCATGTTCTGTGACGCGACTTTATATACTTTTCGTTATTATTATTTCACAAAGACGACTTCGAACCAGAACTTAAAAATATCCGGGTCTTTTAAACACCCTCTTTTAGAGATAAGAGGCTCGAGAATTATATCCTGTCGAACTCCACAATTTTTACCATTCTTCTGATAGCGCATTTCACATTTATTCTTGAATTAGGATTATATTAATCGCGGGTCTACTTCTTATCTCTTCACGGCATGCGACATGTCATCAGCAGGTGCGAAGACGTTGATAACGGATTCTCTCGGCAAGAGTGCAAACAGCTATTAAAGAAAAAACATAGATTGGTCTTTCTATGCACTGGTATGCTGGCTTAGTCGAGAGAATTTCCTTTATCAAGACGAAATTCGATAATGGAAATGATACCGTGTATCAACCAGAATTTTTCGATAAAGATAGCGTTGCTACTTTTGCTGGTATAGCTAGAGATCGCTTAACCTCAAGGGATATTTTTGAACACCTTTCCTTTACATACTAAATCATACATACAGCGTAAGCCCCGTGGTGCCTCGTTTAGGAACCACTTTTCTGTTGGTTAAAAATACAAACGAATTAATGTATGCAAATATGTTATATAGGTTTCTTAGAACGAGTCTAAACTAAGACTACGAAATGAGAGAAAAATTTATTTTAGTAAAAAGGATTGCCCATGTCGTCTCTTCTTTCGTCAACTAAGACAACTTTAAAAATGTGACAGTCATTTCGGCAAACCAAATACATAATTAAACCTTATGCAGACCCTTTTCAGTTTTTATATTTACATTTTCAAAATAAGAACCGTGAGCGTAAGAATTTAACATTACCTTGTTCATATTCCCGAATGTTGTAAGATATCGAACCAAAAGATATGTTCCACTTTCGATATTTGACCATGGTATTATAAACTGCATTATTATTAAAAATCTCTGTTTAGTTGGCGTCTATGATAGATTGGCATGTTTACCATAGTGATTTTTGTCATCCATACATTTTTACCAAGGTCAATAGATAAATAATCAACAGACCAAGGTCTAATACGTTTAAGTCAGAATAATGCCCTACGTATCCCACATCATAAAACCACATTTTTGCCGTACTCCCTCTCCGTACATGCAACCCGACTGTGTAACCAGCTTCCTACAGCTATTAAAGGCGCTAGCTCGCTTTTCACGTTTAAGCAATCATTTCTTTGATCATTTTAAAAAGCACGTCTTTTTACAATAAATATAAACTACAAATTGTATTCTTTACCTTATCCCTTTCTTTTCCTAACCTTATTTTGGCAGTTTATTTATTTATTATATATGTATGTAAATATGTATTTATGTCTTATTCATATTTTCCGTTTGACTTTAGATACGTATACAAAACGTAACATTTCTTATAATTTAAAAAATCATTTTAATTTTGCCTACTCTTCTTGTCATATCAACATGTCGGTCGACTGGAAGATATTGTCAAACTAGCAATAAGTCCGACAGTGTACGCTAAATACTTGTATTATGCAATGAAGGGGTTTTTCATTTCATTCAATAGACGTTAAGTGCCAGAAAGAAAAGTTGACTATGCTGGTTTATCTTGTTCATTAGAAAATCATACAGTTATCAAAAAGCATCTACAGCATACAATGGTTGTCATTATAACCTTTTTTTTAATTCACTTTCGAAATAGGCACGAAGGAATGAAGCATTTTAGCTATTTTATTTTTTGCAGATAAAAATAGCAGATTCGACAGTTGACCATGAGAGAGGCGGTGTCTTCGAGCCTATCTTCCTTTTTTATCACACATGTTACGGCAACCAGCAATGGTTCAACAGTTCCCCGTGGGCGTGGTTATGCGACGTTAATTGACAACAGAGACAAATGACGTTGAGATCACATCGCCGACACCGATAGATGCACCACACTACCCTACACGAGCCGACGCTGTTCGGGGTTTAATTTTAATTAATATGGATGAAGCTAATAAAAACTTTTCGTTGGAGAGTGTCACGAATAGTGGTGCCATTTGTCGAGGTTAAACCTAAGTCGTGTAAGACATCAAAGACACATATATGGAATGGAAGTGGATCCTCAGATGGGTGTTAGGTGCGATGGAGTCTGGTGCACTACTACATATGCAGATATTTTGTGCTTCTGTTTGCGTACAATTCCTTTCTTCCGAACGATTTCTTTGATCCCGCTTGAGTCCAGAATTTGTATTCTTATTTGTTGACTCCTTAATTGTGTACTAGCGATACACACTAATGCAGAAAGTGGAGCGATTTCTCCATTTGTTCAAGCCCAAATATACATATATTTTCTCATATAGTTCCATCCGATATATGTAGATGCTTATTTAACTTAAATAACTCGTAAGGAGTCATGTCAGTCTACTTAGCTGCTTCCTCCTTAGTTTCAGTAGCTTGGAAATTTCCTTATGCAACTTTCTTATTTCTTTAGCCACTTTTAGTTCTGGTATATTCTGACAGCATTGGTGAGCTTGTTTACTCTCCTCTATCTAGTTGACTGAGTCTATCCTCTACAAACTGCTGATAAGGATCGTAACAGACTGTCTCACTAATAAGTTAGACGTTTACCGTGCAAGTGACTTCGAACTTGTAACCAGTCGGATGACCGAATTAATCTGGCTGCAACTGGAAGTAAGGGCGCGAGTGACGGCCCGCTGGGTGATTAACCTGGTTTTCTCGCGGTAGGGCGTTGATTTCTTACGGGCATGTGACGTAACTAGACGGTGGACTGTTTTCGTCCTAAGTCTTCTACGCTCACCTCATGGGGGACAGAACGATCTAATATCGTTAAAACTTTCTGAGGTGACGGGTTCGCCCGTTGTAGTTGGCAACTCTAGTTGCCAGTAGCAACGTACGGCCTCGAAACAGTGCCTCTAACGCCGAGCAGTGCCAACCGCCGAAGAATATACCAAAGGGCCATGGATAGAGCATTGCTGGACATCGGTCTCCGCGACAGAGTGCGCAATGAAGAAATATGAAGGCGCACGGGGGTGATAGACGTCATGAAACGTATCGACAGACTGAAGTGACGGGATGACGCAATGCCGAGGAGGCTTGTTCAATGGAGACCAAGAACCACAAAGCGAGGCGTAGGGAGACCACAACTATGATGGCTGGACGACATCAGAAAAGCAGTAGGGACCAACTGGCTGAGGGCAGCAGCTGACAGACAGATATGGAAGAAGAAGGAAGAGGCCTACGTCCGGGAGTGGACCAAACCAGGCTCCTGTTATTTTAACCTTTTACTTGCTGAGGACTTTCCTTTTACTTGCATGGTTCCTTTTTTAGCTAACATCATTTCTTATATGATCAGACAACCAGGTTAAAATTACTATTTTGTAGACAGAGGTAATTTAGTACTTGGCTGCATTTCAAGAGAGTTTCATTTGATTGAGTGTGGGGGTGTGTGTGTGTGTATGTATGTATGTAGTAGTAGTAGTAGATGGAGTGGGGGGCTTGTTTCCAGCCCTTGATGTCACCTAGATCTGTAAGGTCTTTTGTAACTACCCACTGTGTGATTAGGTCAGTGGTCAGCTAGTAGCCTGTTACTTCTTACCAGTCCAAGTAGGTCACTGACCTTCAAGTTGGGCAGATCGCTGGGTTCGAGAAAGGCTCGTCCCAGTAATGTTTCAGGAAATCGCAATTCTTACTTTATGCTGATGACCTTAAAATTTTCAATACGATTGCTTCTGCTGATGACTGCTATGATATTCAAGCCGAACTAATAAATTTACAAGAATATTGCGTAACAAATAAACTGTACTTAAACCTAAATAAATGCAAAACCATGTCTTTTTCTAGATCTCATCGGCCTACACATTACCAATATGATATTAACGCGCATAAACTGGAAAGAGTTTCTGAATTCACTGACTTGGGTATAACATTTAATAGTAAACTTAACTTCAATACTCATATCGAGCTAATGACTTCCAAATGTTACCAGTTGCTGGGATTCATTTGGAGGGTAACGAAGCCGTTCAAGGATTTCCGCGTTGTTATGCTCCTGTTTACATCGCTTGTCCGGAGTAGACTGGAGTTTGGCAGTGTGATTTGGAATCCATGTTACGAACAATATGTTTCAGACATTGAAAGAGTTCAGAAAACGGTTCTGAGGTGGATGCGTTTTAAATTCTTTCACGAAATAGAATTCGCCGATTACAACGCCCAAACTCACTTTTTTAAATGTCAATCTCTGAAGACGAGACGTACTCTTACAGATCTTCTCCTCATTAACTCACTCTTTACCCATAAACTCGACTGCCCTGATCTGCTCAGTTGTTTCCCGCTGAACGTTCCGTCGATCCACAGAACTCGTCGTTGTGATGTCTTCCGCCCACCGCATTGTTCAACCAATAACGCTCTATTCTCGCCGGTGCCCCGTATAATGCACTCATATGTGAAAATCGTAAATTGCTTTGATGGTATGCTTCTAAGTAAATCACAATTCAAGCAACTCGCCTCTGCAAAAATAACGGACTAAAAAAAAAAAAAACACCAAACGGAAATTAAAATAAAATATTTAAGTTATTAGAATAGTATAACAAAATAGGTAAATTATCAATAAGTAGAAAACGTTTTTAGATTTATATCAAATAACTTAATGTAATATTATCTCTAGTACGTAAGACTGATGTAAATCTGTTGTTTTTTCAAATAAAGAGAAAAAAAAAAAAAAAAAAAAAAAAAACTGTGTCTTTTGGCGGCGAGCCCTGGACAGCGACCAACAATGTGTATGCTGTCTTCAGGTTCCGCGCCACATATTCGGCAATCCTTGCTCTCAGTCAAACCAAGGTTGAATAGATGAGCTCTAAGGGTCGTGTATCCGGTGAGGAGACCGATAGTGGTTCTAAGGTTCTTCTTGCTCATGTCAAGTAGGGCCTTGGTTTTCTTCTGTAGTGGTTGCTCCATCATGGCTTTTGCCTGGCGACATCCCTGACTCTGTTTCCAGGAAGCCCGATGTTCCTGCTCCAAGCAGTCCCTGATGATTTTCTTACCTGTAGCGAAGGGGACCCCTACAGCTGGCTCCACTGGGCAATCCAGTGTGCCCAGTTTTGCCAGTCTGTCGGCCTCTTCGTTTCCGGGTATGCCTTGGTGACCCGGTATCCATATTAGGGTGATTTTGTTGGATTTTACCAATTTGTTGAGCTCCTGCATGCAGTCCCAGACCACAGAAGATTCTGTGGTGGCTTTAGCCAGAGCGTCCAGTGCTGCTCTGCTGTCAGAGCAGATGAGGATTTGTCTGTTTTTTACCTCAAGTATGTATGTATGTATGTGATAGGTAAAATATTAACTGAAAAATGTAATTTGTAAGATCGATAATAAAACAAACATCGCTAAGCAACGACAATTACGCGTCTATAGCCTAAACAAAGGCAGAAACGACGAAATACTCCCCCAAACCAATTGGAAATTACTGAACCGCATCGATGCTCATCGCTTATCTAAATGTTTAATCGTTAAATTCGTTTTCGTTGCCTAAGGAAAGAAATGCATTAATTTTATTTCCTGTTTAATTCTGATTACATCCGGCTTTAGACGCTTCCTTGTTATTTCGATCTTTCCTTTCTTTCGTTTATACTTGAGCCTACCTACGACAGTCTCTGTGTCTTATCTTGGACTCCGCTGCATTTCTGCTCTAACAAACATTTCTTGTGAACAACGTTTAGATTTTGTTAAGATATTTCGTCAGTTTACTACTATTTATTTATTAAACTTGATAATAAATTCGCCGCTTAAACAAGTTGTAATTCATTGCTAACTAAATATTCATCCTGGTATTTATTTTAAAAATTTGGTTATGGACTCGGTTATTTATGTTAGTTCAGTTGAGTTTAGTATAACCTACATAACTCTACCGTAGAATTTTATGTACATATACTTTTCCATTATACTTTCCGATTTGCAGTAAAATCATAGACAACGACATATATTTTAATTTAATAATATTCTAACACACACATCTTTCAGCTAAGAGAAAATCCAGTATAGTCGGTTTGAAATGTTTCCACCGATTTAATTTTGTATGGATTGCAGTGCTCCAAAGGGTAATAGTTGGCAGTTTTAAGAGAGAATGAGATGGATTTTAATTATATGGTAAGAACAGATACCGATAGATTCGCTGGACACTACAACTAGAGCTGTCAACTACAACGGGCAAATCCATCACCTCAGGAACTTGTAACGATATAAGATCGTTCTGTCTCCCGTGATGTAAGCGTAGAAGACTTGAGACGAAAACAGACCACAGTCTAGTTCCGATACACCGGGAAAGGTATAAAGCGTCCAGCCTCGCCCCTTGTCTACTAATTTGGAAGGATATCTCCGTCTGGATTTAACTTTCAGGATACCTCCTATCTCCTGACTGGTTACATGCTCGAGGTCGCTTGCGCGGTTCTCTCCCTTACGTAGCGGTAATACGGTGTCTACCGTATCTATCGCGGACCACGGCATCCTTTGGCCGGCTTGTCACCCGATATCGGGTAGCCGAAAGGTCGTTTCAAGAGCTTTTGCCGTAAGGTTAACAACTACCCCCGCTCTATAGGAAGCATTGCTGTTACCAGACTCCCGGCTGTTGTCGGAATGCACAATCGATTGACTGACGCCGCATGGTGCGCAAGCCGTCCAGGAGCGCATAAAGGTGGACTCCTAGTGGAGACTGGCCCGCAGGCCAGAGTCCTACCCGGGCTCGCACTTCTGCGTAGAGGCCGCCGGATTGGTGTTGACCCTTGCGTTTGACCGACCCGAATACAGGTCGTAAAGGCCAAATTGCAACAGGGCCCATTAGCTCCCCGCTGGACACTACAGGTACAGTATACCAGACAGGAGCATCTCTGAAAACAACATTGAAAACGAAGCGAGCTACGTCACGGGTGCAAGGGCTCGCATATGGCTGCCACATGTCTACTACTCCGCCAACGCAGATGTTTCAAACGTTTAGGAAATTCGCCAACCTTCGCACGTGCGTAACGCTAACCAAATTATGTAGCGTCCGTAGCTACGTTGACACCAGCTCTCATCGTTGTTACCGAAGTTAAGCAGCGTTGGGCGCGGTCAATACTGGGATGGGTGACCGCCCGAGCGTTTGACTGCGTGATGCTACAAATGCCCACCTAGAAGATGGTGTCAATAGGCAACAAGGCGGGTTCCACGAAAAGGCATATGCCTTGTGGGTAAAAAAAAGGCGTTCGTCGAGACGTACCCCCCTATCCCCGCAATACCCTGTCGCTCGAGAGTGCGTCTACTGCTTTTATACCGAGAGAACAGTAGACGCACTCTCGAGCGATAGGGCATTGCGGGGATAGGGTGCGAGGGAAGTGGGCAACTAGAGTCGCCAACTACAGCGGGCGAGCCCGTCACGTCAGGAAGTTTTAACGATTAATCGTTCTGCAACGATAATTACTCCAGTCTCTCGATTGGTTACGAGTTCGAGGTCGCTTGCGCGGACCCCTCCCTTACAAAGCGGTGAAACGGTGTATACCGAATCTGTCGCGGAGCACGGCATCCTTTGCCCGGCTGTTCATCCAGGATCGGGTAGCCGATGGTCGTTTCAAGAGCAGTCGCCGTAAGGTCCGCAACCACCCCCGCTCTATAGGAAACAGTACTGCTTCCAGACTCCCCCGACTGTTAGTCAGAGTGCTCAATCGATTGGCTTATGCTGCACAGTGCGCAGACCGTCCAGGAGCGCCAGAAGGTTCATTCCTAGGGGAAACTAACCCTAAGGCCAGAGTCCTACCCAGGCTCGCACTTCATGCGTGGAGGCCGTCGGATGGGTGTTGACCCGTGAGTGTGACCAACCCGTGAGTGTATGTGAGAGAAGTGGGCAGAGGGGTACGTCGTGATAAACGCCTTTGGTTAGCGTTATGCTTGGGTGAAGATTGGCGACTTAGAATATCTGCGTCGGCCGAGTACCGGACATCTGGCGGCCATATGCGAGCCCTTACGACTACGTATCGTATTCGCTTCTATTTTAATAGTGTTCTAAGAGAAGCTACTGTCTGGTATACTGTGGCTACAGTGTTCGCGGACAGACAATAGCATTTTGCTATTGGACACTGTAATATCCAAGGTCAAGCCACTGAATATAACAATATTACATTCATGCATCATGCCTATTCTTAGATACTTTGAATGCAACTCCTAATTTTAAACAAATGACAAGGCAATGTCCATATTAGGCATAATGCATGTCAGTAATATTTTAAACTCTCCAATGCTACCGGAATACATTTGAATATCTCACTCGACCAAATTGGAAATTCAAAGCCCCTTTATGCTGCTGTCGGTGCATTGTCTTCGCTTGTGCATGGCCGACGTCGCCCATACTGCATATGGCGCATGACATTAAAATACAATAAGCTTTACACGCACCAGACGTGTCGGACAGCCACTTAAACTATTAAAAACAAGGGGTCATGCCGTAAAAAAACACTAGGCCATAAGATAAGTCCACTCTTCGGATCATAATAAATTATGAGAGTCTGCATTAATGGTATTTTTATAGCTGCACTTCATCGACGCGCCCTAGGAATGTGAAGGAAAGCAGATGATCGGTTGCAGTCTATTTTGATGCGTACTCATGCGGAAAGAAGACAGATTAAGTAACATTCTTAGGCTTCTTATAGGCTTATTATATGAAAGAAAACCCAATTACTAATTCAATTAAATTAATTTCTGCGAGTATTAGGTATTATATACGGGGTGTTATTACTGCACGGCCATTATTTTGAGGGTGAATCAGTATAACGAAATAAAGAACTTTTAATATTTTTTTTTGAAAAAAACTGAAAAACAATTTTTTTTTTTTCGAAAATTTGTTTTTTTTTGTATTTTTATTTTTAATCAGTATGAAAAGCTATGATCACGATGCGCTATCTAGCGGTTGGTAAATTGTCGCTGATATTGTTTATTTACGACCTATTACCTACCGCTAGTCGGCGCAGCGTGCTCAAACGCTTCTCAAACCTTTATTTAATAGTCAACTTCAACTGTTTTCCAAAAAAAATATCAAAAGTTGCTTACCACGTTGTACCGATTCACCCACAGAAAAAAATGCCCGTGCAGTAATAACACCCATTGCATGTATATGCATGTATGTGCATTTATGTAGGTACCTATATCAGATATAGTGTTATAACAATTCCTCCCTTCCTTCCCTTTCGATTCCTTCCCTTTCCATTCCCCTATGGTACTTATTACATTTAAATTTAGAAATGCTTATTTGGAATTCCTTCTTTAAAAAAAAACAATTTTTTTATCTTTTAAGTAGGCGTTTTATATTATTTGCTAATTTGTAATGTATAAATGGCTATATTACCGTTAATTTACAATGTTCTTTCATGAATATTTATTTATGCTGTAATGAATTTAGCTAATAAAAATAATATAAAATAAAAATATTAAATAAAATAAAGACGTAGAAAGGTTGCCAAAAGGTAATATGCTAATGAGCAATCTATTATATTCTAATAATGAAGCTCAAGAGTTTGTTTGTTTAAACGCCCTGATCTCTGGAAGTACCAGTCGGATTCGAAAAAATATTTTTGCATTTTATATCCCAGGTAGATTACGGGCTATTTAACATCACGTTACGACCCTTAGGAGCCGAGCAAAAAGAAAGCAAAGCGAAAACGAAGTATTAGCCCGGCGGGCAATGCGACGCGGTGGGTCGGGGGCCGGGGGCTGCCTCCCGACGAGAACCGAGCATTGCCGAGAAGAGCCGAACTGTACATCACTTCTCTAGACCAGGTTGCGGTAAAAACCAGTATATACTAATACCTCGAGAACATATTTTCTATGCTGAAACGCTCTAAATTATAAATAATACAAAAACGAATTTACGACGTGGTTTGCAACATCCGACGTCTCAGCGATGTTGCAACCGCCGTTGCCTATGGTAGACTGTCTACCCGAAACATCGGGCGTTACAAACTTCACGCGGGAAATTCGTTTTTATCTTATTTATAATGTCAAACAGCCGCGATAGTCTTCGATTTCATACTCTAAATTATCTACAAATAATCCAATTTCTTTTAAATCAAACGGCGCGGCGCGGCGGCGGTTTAAGGCGGCGCCGTGTGTTTTGACCCAAAACGAGCCTTTCTATTTTACTCATGCTGCGAGTCCTAGATCATTAATGATAAAAAAAACACACAAGTAGCTTCTCAAATAACTGCATTACAATCTGTGCAAGTTTGAAATTGTCCATTTTGCTTATTTTTTTTGTAAATACCCTGAGGAAAATAATTAAAACAGCCTTTGGTATTATAACAAATTTGCACAGTAATACACAACAGAATTTTGTGAACATTACTAAATCGCAAGATTATTAAACTAGTTAATAGATGTGCACTTTAGATTTTTGAATAATGACACCAAAAAATTACTAAAATTCATCAAAAATCACGAAAATATGCGCCATACATTGGAGCACAGCACCGTGCATACCGTGGAGCACAGCTTGTACTCTATAATCATTGGTTGGCTGTAAGAAATCGTGAAACGATAAGCCCGCCGTTTGTACTAAGTTAAAATAGAATTTAAGTTTTCTTTACCCATGTATTTTTTTTTTGTTAGTACAATAAAGGTATTTTTCATTTCATTTCATTGATGATACTCAACGTTCGTTAACTGACATGGCACCGGGGGGTCAATCTTGAAAAATTTTGCATGACAGATGTGTCTATGGTCCATTTTATCTTCATGGGCCATAGACAAATTTACCATGCAAATTTTTTCAAAAGTTTACTACAACGGGTTTGCACGATGCCATCCGATTATATTGCATGTAATTTACAACCTAATTACATCCAACGATTTAAAACAAATAATCGCAACAGCAATGCACAAAACTATAATGATACCATTGAAATGCATTTTACATCGTGATTTCTGTGGTCATAACCTCGCCCCATCATCACTTCGAATATCGCAACGCACAATCGAACGAGAGACAATAATTATTGTAATGCGCGAATGAACTGAACAAGCATTTCAGTCGAGGGGCAGCATCATTCACAGCACGTGTTCACAGTAAAGGCAGTATCACCAATATAGGTTGAACCAAACCGCGTCTTCGGTTGAAAGTTTAGGGGTATATTTTATAGCGCCTGGAATGGATGAAATACAAACAAACATCGAATGAAATCTTGACGCTCGACATGTCAATCCATTATCAAGAAGTGAAGCCACACTTTTTTTTATTTTTTTTTATTTGTCGAGTGGGCTTTTCTAAGGTCTTTATGAGCCTTATAACACTGCGACCATTGCTGATCTATCGTGTTCGCCACCTACTATAGTTCTGCGCTAAGCTTCGTATCATTTAAGAACCGCAACAGGCTTTTGGCGCCAGATTGTTTTACCTCCTCAGGTTGGAGGTAATGACCACCCAAGTGGGTGTATCTTTTACGCATCAGCGAGCCACACTCGCACATGAGGTGCAGGGGAGTTTCCTCTGCCCCTTGGCAGAACCTGCACATTTTTGTGTCTTGGAGCTTGAGGTTGAACATGTGTTTGTTCAGACCACAATGCCCTCACCAGTGTGCGTAGATTGTTCCTATTTAGCGATAAGGCCTCACGGGCCGTCTTACGGTCGTAAGCCTTAATTAGCGCTTTGGAATGATTCAACCCTGGCGTGTTGTTACAGTGGTTGACGGATTGTTCCAAACATATTTGTTTGAGCATTAGGTTTGTAAGGCTTTTTGGTACGCCACGGTAAGGTTCAGGGCCGCATAACGTTCCCTTTGCTCCCGTCTTATTTATTTATTTATTTATTTAAGAATTAATTACTATAAAACATTGATTAGCTTACAAAAATAACAGGAACCGAATGGCGAAACCTTAACCTTTTGCTTATTTGTTTCTGTCACCCAACTGGGACTAGCCCGTTCTAGGGTGGACAGGACTCCAATATTACAATCAAGTTTGCTTGATTGCTTGGTTGCCTACAAATGTCCAAGTTTTAGTAAAAAGCTAATGACACTAAATTGCCCTAAAATGTGGTCTTCAGAATAAAATAAAAAATAATAATAATAAAAAAATATATAATAAATAAAATGAAATTCCATTATTAAATCGGCAATAAATATAATATAAAATTCGATTAAAAAATATAAATAAAGTTATATGTGAGAAAAGAAAGAAACAGTCATTAATATTTAATATTATGTTTTAAGTAATATAAGATTTAATATAAAAATACCTAGTCTAAAAGTATAATTCATTGTCAGCAAGTTCTTACAATTCTTAGCAAGTTCTTCGGCTTTTTCATTTCCATCTTATAACTACCCTGTTCTTTTCGCCCAAGAAATTCAGTAGTGATATGCAGTTTTGCACTAGCTTTGAATTAATGGTATTCGAGGCTAGTGCCATAATAGCTGCCTTGCTATCCGAGTGAATATAGATACGGTGGTTGCTACACAACGGCTGCGGTCATTCAGAGCGGCTGCTACACAACGAATGTCTCTTCTTTAGTAATAAATTTTCATGCGAAGCCGTATTAAATGCCTTAGCGAGATCTAAAAATATAGCCTCTGTCCAAGCTTTTACTAATTGAATTTGTCGAGCTTCTATCCAATGTAACTTTTATTTAATTGAAAATATGCACAACGTTAGACGTACGAGCTATTGTTTGTTTGTTTGTTTATACTCTGTATTGTGAAAATGTCACAATGGGCGAGTTTATTGTCATATGGCAATCTCTTACAACCAACCCTACTATGACGTGTTATATGTATGTGTGCGTGAAACATGTCTGTAAGTGTGTGTCTTGTTATTGCATTCGATCGACAGAATTGAAAATGCAATTACGTTAATTTGATCCCAACGGAAAATGGTGACCCAGCCGGGAATCGAACCCGGGACCTTACAATGTAAGATCTGGCGACCTAACCACTATGCCACCGGGCCGTTTGTAACTATTGTTGTGCAAGTCCAGGTTATTAATTGGTACATGTTAATGGTTGTTATTAATTAGTAGGTACCTGTCAATATTATTTCACTTATAACAAAAATAATTTTGTTTGAATAGAAAACTAAAACTGCCTGCCTTTCCTAGTCAACATAAGTATCTACACAGACTGAATAATACGTAGTAAATGATTATTACGTATATTAATTAGCATAAAAAACACTAATAGAATTACCTTCTTTAACATATATACTGTAGAATTTTAATAAAACTGTTCATTTTATGTTAGTTTAGTTTGTGTAACTTATTTTTCATGCCAATCCAGCCATATAATTTGATCTCTAGGATGTTGATCTATGTATTTTTTACATAAAATATCGATAAATACCCTTGGTATTATGAAAATATTATACAATTATTATTCGACATCAACAAATTGCAATTTTTATGCAACTAAGATTAGTCGGCATCATTTTTAACATCCTTTTATTAGGTCGACCTGTATGTAACTATGTAATGGAATCTAAGGTAACTAATTTAACCATCTTCCAAGGATCGTAACGTCATGAAAATTGGCAGCTGTATGTAGTTCTGATGACAATACAATATTATGGTACTATGGAACTGATCTGATGATGGATTCGGAAGATATGAACTGGAACTTCATGATGGAACATCGTATCATAGCTGTGTTTGGACTTGTTAGAAAAGTCTAGGAATGAACTTTGACCACGATTAGGTTTCAAGGTCTGATGATGAAGCCGGAAGATAGGCACTGGCATTCCATGATGGAATATCGTATCATAGCCGTGTGTATGTGAATATCGTATCATAGCCCAAAAGCGTGTTTTTAGTGTTTTTTTAAAACTATTAATTTATTTATTAATACATTTCTAAGCCCGATACCAATTACACGCCGGCATATTTTAGAGAAATTAATTGTGATATCACGTAACTCTATTTGTTTTAAAGTAGCGAATCGTTGATAGTTATAATCGTTCAGTAATCTAATAATATTTAAAAAGTTTTTCCCATTTACACACTTAAAAAACATCTCGTGAACAAAGATATTCAGTTTTTTCATGCCCTGAAAAGTACACTTGTATGCACGTTCGAAGTCTCTCATATACACTGAGAAAAATATAACTATGTAATACACGGAAATACGCATCTTTCTACAAAGATTACGTATATAACTCGGACTATGGTCCTTACGTGATAATTAACATGGTGAGGGTAGTTACCGTCTCGTATCTTTTGTTTAAAAACCTAATGTTATTTCATTACGTCGCGACCTTGAGATCTCGCTTCTAACATGACAGCATGTAGAAATATACGTACGGTTATAGTCGGACACATGAATCATGTTGAAACTACAGTACACTGTTATTTCCGTATTAACCGTACAGAAAATGTTGATACATATAATCGAGTAATGGAGTTTCATCAAAATTCCTTGTAATTTAAAACAATTACCGATTGAGACATCGTTATTCTGTATAAAACCGTAATAACAAGATGGTGATGTAAAAATCAATCCAATATGTTAATCTGTGTAGAGCGACGTTATGTAGGTAATCCTATATTCCCCTTTTTTTTAATTAAAGCTGGTATCCTTACCATGTCGTCCATGTATATATATATCAGTGCCTTTTATACGCCAAAGAGAATCTTTTAAATTACGAGCTTCACTCCACTCGACATAGCCATAATACGCGACATAAAAACAATGTACTATTGCCTAAAGTACGCTTGACTAAATATCAAAAAACATTTTTATATATTAGTTTTAAATTGTTCAATGCTTTGCCGTCATCGACGAGAAGACTTGAGATGGCAGCATATAAAATCTGCTTGAAAAATCACTTAGTCAAACATGCCCTTTACAAACTGGACGACTTTTATGATATTGCGTCCACAATTGCTTGATTATAAATAACCATATTATGACTATACTTTCGCACTAAGTTTTAGATTTTATTGACATTGTTTTTAATTACGCATGTTTCGAATTTTTCTTTTTCATTGTATTGATTAATATTTATTGTTTGATTATTGATAATTTTGTAAATTTGACTATTTTTAAGTAATCACCTTTGACATGTTCCTCAGTATTGTGAAATGCTTTTATGGAATGAATAAATGATGATGATGATGATGATGATGATGACATAATATTATGTTAGTTCATTTTAATTTATTTTGTACAATAAAGAGATGTTGTGTTGGAATTGAATACAAAATCTGATTCATTCGGAGATAACCTCACCTCTTTTATCAAACACATTTGAATCGATGGCGAAATGGCAGCGAGGCATGACAGCGGAGTGCATCGCGATGGCGCGTGCCCGTCCCGCCAAAACAATCCATTGTCCATTGTCCGCGGAAACAAATGGACTACACGAAAATCGCCACGGGAGAACACGCACTCGCCATATTGTCTCTCCATATTGTCCACGACCGCGGGGATCCTGCGCTTAATCGACATTTTCTAAATTTATTGCGCGAATGGGGGACTCGGACCTCCTCGATCGATGGCCGTTCGTTTTCGACCAATCTAAAGACGTATTCCAATAGCTTGCATCCCCGAAAAGCTTCTTTCTTAAGCCACTGATATAAGATTGAACCATTGTTTTTTAACGGAACCATGAAAACCCACTATAGAACATAATTGCTCTATATCGCTGTTATTTACAGCCGTATTTTAGGCCGAGAATACACGTCAGATTTTTTTCTATATGAGAGTCGGATCCGATAGTCTGATCAGACTATCGGAAGGCACTCGTTCCGTACATTTTTTTGAACATTCAATACACGTCCGATCCGATGGTCGGATCGGACGTGTATTGAATGTTCAAACAAGTGCGCCGACAGTCTGATCAGACTATCGGATCCGACTATCGTAAAGAAAAATCGGATGTGTATAGCCGGCCTTAGGTCGCATATATCAGTCCGATTTTTCTATAGGATATTAGGACACGATAGTCTGATCAGACTATCGGAAGGCACTCTAGTCATACATTTGTTTGAATATTCAATACACGTCTGATCCGATAGTCGGATCGGATCGGTCTAGATCCGCCAAAATTCCCATAAGAAGCCGACGCCTTACCGCGAGGCACTGGAATGTGCAGCCAGCGGGCCAACCTTACGCCCTTACTACCAGATTTGGCCGGATTTCTCCGTCCCCCGGTCTGGGCACGGGTTCGATGACGCTTGCGCGGCTTCTACCTGACGTGAGCGGTTATTCAGTTTGAATATTTTGCGGACCGCGACGCCTTTTGCCAGCCATGGTCACTCGGGATCGTTTCAAGGGTTTTAAGACGTCAGGGCGACAACTACCCTTCGCTGTCATAGGAAAAATACGTCTCCAGACCCCCGTGGTTATTCGTCGGCTGGGGCTTTCTTCGTTTTTTCCGCAAGTGCAGATAGTGCTCCAACCGCACAGTTCCACCTGAGGCATTCCCCCGAATCAGCGGTCTTCTGATCACAACCATCTGATCTTCTTATTACTACTGCAGCGGTCTTCTGATTACTACTGCAGGATTAATAATAATAATAATAATAATATTTAAACGCTTTATTTACTTAAACAAAAAGGCGTGTGTATTGCCTAAAAGCAATATCTTACATTAACCTAGTGGAATAACATGTTATGCGGTAAAAATAAACTAATAAATTAAATTTGAAACATTTAAATTTTAAGCAGGATTACAGCCGTGGTAGAAGGTCACAGCGGCCCTGACAGAGTAAGCCCCTCTTCGAGGAGGCTACCAGATGGGAGTTGAAGCGTCAGTTGGTTAGGCAAGATGACAGAGTTTGTCCAACAACCGCCATTAGGAACCGTTCGGTGAGCGCTATAAAAACGTCCCGCTCAGATCTATTGTACGATCTACCCATAGTAAACGTCGAGTTTATATAGAAGTCGTCAGTTGCTTCAATGGCGGCGGAAAGGACATACGCGGAGGGTCGAGGCGAAGCGGAGCGAGGGTTCGTCGAACGAGACCCCTGGGGTCATCTCCTCATAGATAGCTTTGTCCCGGGCGGCATTTTTAGCCAACGAGAAATGTCTACATCAACCTTCCGCGAACACAACGAAATGCACTCGGTGTGGCGCTTCCAATAGTAGTTGACCGACCGCGATGCAGTGATGCCAAGTTTTTACACCACTTCCCAACAAAAAAGGAGTGTAATGTGTTCAGGGTTCATCTATGTATGTGTGAGGACCACCCCTCACAAGACTCCAAATTATTCGGTGTGAGGTGGTGGTATCAACTTACGAGTTATCTCCATATTGAAAGGCGGTTTTGAATGAAGTAGAAGGAATTAATTGATCGAAGGTTTGATATTGCCAGTTATAACGCTTGCCGAATAGTTTACGTTGACACGAGTGTATGTATAGGCGCGCGACTGCGGCTACGAGGATATATGGATGAGGATGGTATGTGTCCTCCTAGTATCTTGTACTGGGCACGGCTCGAGTCTGTGGGAGTACAGACTGATGCTTCGTGACTAGGGAGAATAAGGAAAGGAAACCAAGGAGCCGGATTCGTTTAACGACCTCGTGAGAGGGGTGCCGAATATGCCGTCGCAAACTTGGGGGAAGGTGATCACTCGGGGAATGATACTTTGGTTGCTTATTCGCCGGTTTATATAGGCCGATAAATGATGCAATCCGAAATATTCCGAATAAAAGTATTGTTTCATCGTGCTGATTCTTCGCTAAAATTAACAGTTTTATTAAAATTCTACAGTATATATTTTAAAGAAGGTAATTCTATTAGTGTTTTTTATGCTAATTAATATAGTCATTTACTACGTATTAGTCAGTCTTTGTAGATACTTATGTTGACTAGGAAAGGCAGGCAGTTTTAGTTTTCTATTCAAACAAAATTATTTTTGTTATAAGTGAAATAATCTTGACAGGTACTAATTAATAACAACCATTAACATGTACAAATTAATAACCTGGACTTACAGAACAATAGTTACAAACGGCCCGGTGGCATAGTGGTTAGGTCGCCTGATCTTACATTGTAAGGTCCCGGGTTCGATTCCCGGCTGGGTCACCATTTTCCGTTGGGATCAAGTTAACGGAATTGCATTTTCAATTCTGTCGATTGAATGCAATAACAAGACACACACTTACAGACATATTACACGCACACATACATATAACACGTCATAGTAGGGTTGGTTGTAAGAGATTGTCATATGACAATAAACCCGCCCATTGTGACATTTTCACAATAAAGAGTATAAACAAACTTTTTGTAACGCCAGTCGTGTTTTTTATTCCTTTTAAGACTTGTTTAGTCTTCGTATTATAATCAGATTGCGAAACGCACATCAAAGGTGTATTCACTCTACAGAAAAGATCCATACGTGCAATAGTGGGTATTGTTCCACGGCAGTCGTGTCGTGAACACTTTCAAAAACTAGCGATATTCACCTTATATACAATATTTTGCTCATGATGGTCTTTGTGAATTCTATTGCAGTAAGAGATGACATCACCAGAAAACCGAAAACGAAAAAGTACAAAGAGTAGTTGAAAAAAAAGGAGACCTACACACACTTCAATTTATTGAATGAAGTATCGTTTAAGCTAAGCGATTATAGAATCTATCTGAGGATGGATAAACCTACATACTTCAAACTACTGGAACTGGTAACTCCTCTAATAACGAAACATTGCACCAATATTAGATAAGCTGTGACCCCTCATGAGAGCCAGAGGGCCAGTCTTCCTTTCTTAGCATCAGGAATGAGCTACGAAGAACTAAAGTTTCTAACTGTCATATCTTCACAACTTTTGGCTGACAAACAGCAGCCGCACATAGTAAAACTTCCTCGAAATCAGAGCTCATAATAACGTGTGTAGACCCCGGTCAAACGCGAAAAATGAAAGCCAAAAGCTATTTGGACTGATCGTGAGTGGGGTACAAGTTTGGCGTCAATCCATTTGACATCAGTCATTTGGACCCATGCCGAATGGCGCTATCGTCAATGGCCACCTTTACGCCCGGGGCCCCACACCCCCTCCTCCTTAGTCTCTTCAACAGCTGTAGCTATAAGCATTCAATAAATATTTTTTTGTAAAACAATGGCGAAAACCACATTAATTTTAACTCTTTTTCACCTTCGAAGCTGTACTTACCTGTTTCCATCTCAGATCAACATTAAGTTTTGTAAAAGAAGTAGTAGAAGTGGATTTTGTAATATTTTCGATTTTTATTTTTAGACAGCTTGCGACCCTCGGGAGTATCTTTGCGACCCCCCAGGGCAGCCATACTCAGAGTGTGCTTCGCGGAGCCCCAGGGCTCCGCAAAGTCTCTGTAGGTGCTCCGCGAGAATACTGAACAAAAATCATAAATACACCTCTCCTATCTATCTGGTCGACAGTTCAACACAGATGGACGCTGCCTGTCTGAGTCCTTGGACGCGAGTACCAACCCGATTCTTTTCGTAACGTGTGCTAAAATACGCGAATACTAAAAATGCCCGAATCGGCACATCTCTGGACCACAATGGTTTTGAGTGTTCTTCTTTCGTTTGCAACAACATACGTGTGCGAAATAGGATTCTCGACCTATGCACATACAAAAACAAAACACTTCAATAGATATGAGATTTTAACTCTCTCCTATCAAACGTGATATCAACCAATTTATGAAAAATAGAAAAAGTGTCATACCTCTTATTAGAGTTGACTAATAGATATTTATTTCTATCTCTTTAATTATATGTTATGTATCTGATTGTAATGTTATTATTAATAAAAAATGCAAATAAACTAATTTTTGTATATTTAGGGCTCTGTCAAATATTTCGCTTCCCAAAAGTGTTCCGTCACCAAAAAAGTTTGAGAACCGATGCCCCAGGGGAACGCAACCTACTGGTTAAAAAACACTGTATTAGACTATTTGATCATTAAAGCCTCTAATAATTATGAATTGAATTGATTTGACCTATATAGCAAATAAAAAAATAGCTTCTTTTTGTAAATAATATTGAAATAATTAGAGCCATGATTTAAAAAAAAAATTGTTATTATGTTATTGTATTATTTTGAGATAGGATACCAATATAGGACTGTGTAAAACGCCATCTTTTGGGCTACTGTACATAAGAGAAGTTTAATCAATGTTTGGAACAATGAGTGCCATCTACGCGTTGCGTTTCATAGTGAAATCTTGCTGCCAAAACGTAGTATGGCATTGAGCAATCTAATACCATATATAATGATTTTAATGATTTGATTAAACGCTTTGACTTTGATCTATTCTGTACGAGTTAATACTCAGCCAGGCAGCGGCTGAACAGTGAATTCTTTAGCATTAATTGTTGAATAATTTTTGTTGTATTTTTGATCGATAGCTTTAATTGAAATGTCACATATGTTTCTACAACGTTACTTAAACGTGAAAACCTTTATTTGGCCCTCTGTTATCCTACTCCGTCTTTTTGTTAAATTATAATTAGCTGTTGGTTTTCCTAAAAAGAAATAAATAAATAAATAATCAATGCTATTATGTAAGTACCGTGCGCCAAGATATACTGAATGCACTACACTACTAATGGCCACGTCGTCACATCTTCAGATTTTATCTCAATGATTTAAATATGTTGGCCATTGTATATCGTATAATGTTAACTGATCTAGATACATTAAAATTTCTGTCGATGCAAAGTATAAAAGTTTACAGCAAACTAGGTATTGTATAGTCGTTCTATTAGGTTTGAACATATATGTGTCTGACTAAATTTTGGAACGTGTATTCACGTTTATTCCGCAAAATTTTGGAACGTGTATTCACGTTTATTCCGCAAAATTTTGGAACGTGTTTTCACGTTTATTCCGCAAAATTTTGGAACGTATCATTTTACTTACTTATTATATCTTCTCCCTTCCCAGTTCCCACCTCTCACTATGTGTGTTTATTCTTCAGAAAAACAATAATGTTTAAGTGGAAACATGTCATTAGGTTTGTCTTTGAAATTGTATTATTTTGTAACAAATGCATTGTAACAGCTGTATGTTTCCTAAACAATAATAAAATAATTTAAAATATCGTGTTATGTTAAAGGACTTCCTATTAGTAAATGCTTTTTATTCGCTCGAAGACTTTATTAAGTTTAAGAATTACCAGTAGAAAGCGAGAATCTACTGGGAAACTGACGTTAAACTATTACAATTTCAATATTTTTAAACCGAAATTTATGTACAAAGTAGTCAATTTTGTTTGTTTTTTAATTCTTTTGACTTATGTCGATTTTATATTGTCGAGAATATTTTTATTTTTATTTTCGCGATTAGATTTTAATGCCGATTTTTGATTAGTGGTCGTAGTATACATTTTTAACACGCTTTTATTAGGTCGACCTGTATGTAACTAACTATGTAATGGAATCTAAGGTAACTAATTTAACCATCTTCCAAGGATCGTAGCGTCATGAAAATTGGCAGCTGTGTGTAGTTCTGATGACAATACAATAATATGGTACTGTCGAACTGATCTGATGATGGAGTCGGAAGATATGAACTGGAACTTCATGGTGGAACATCGTATCATAGCTGTGTTTGGACTTGTTAGAAAAGTCTTGGAATGAACTTTGACCACGGTCAAGTTTCAAGGTCTGATGATAGAGCCGGAAGATAGGCACTGGCATTCCATGATGGAATATCGTATCATAGACGTGTGTATGTGAATATCGTATCATAGCCCAAAAGCGTGTTTTTAGTGTTTTTTTAAAACTTTTAATTTATTTGTTACGCTTTTTTCTATAAAATACTAAATGTTGTCATTGCGGCTATGAACTCTCCATACAAACTATGACGTGATTTACCTATTTGTCTGTAAAAAGTTTTTCTTTATTTTTCTAAAAAATGGGTTCTAGATTATACAAGTAAACATGTCGTTGTGCTTAGCATAAAAATTTTATGCTCCATGAGCAATTATAATGCTGTAAATCGACATGTTATTTAACAATCTTTAGGATAGATCTTTGGGATAAGAATCACTTCTAGATTGTTATGGCAAAGGATTCGTCAATTCTCTGGAAACCTCATATCGTAGTGATCACGATCTTCGGTTATGCAAGACTGCATTCAGAGGGAGAGAGACATACATGTTTGGCTTTGTTCCTCATTGGCGTTCAATCTTCTTCTTGTCCGAGCGGGTAGTTCTGCTGTCTGCGCGCGGAATCGAAGCGGTTTTGACTCGTACCGCTCGCTGGACGGGACAGTTGACGTAACTGTCCGATTGTCCTTATTTGGCGTCGATGCGTCTCCAAGATGGAATACCGTACTTTCATTCCGGCCTTGCCAGGTCAACGAAACGGCTACCACAGGTGAAGCGGTCGCACCATTGCAGAACCACTTTTTGTCACGTCCATACATTATTGTATCTGTTGGCGTGGAGCGATGAAGTTTAAGTTTTAAGATACCGATTTGATTGATTGAGTAGTTGTTCTTCTCAGTTTCTGGTTGTATCAACAGTAGTGCAGCCTAAACAAACCATTTCATGCTTATACAATACTATTTTCGAAATTGTGCTATTTACATGTTGGATTTTTCCAATGTTTATTTCTACATTCTAACTGTTCAAGTTCCAAGCTGCTGACAGCCTGTTATGCTTTATCACGTATGATGTTTATGCATAGATCGCAGGTGATAACCGCATATTATGCTTTCATTGTCACATCTGTGCTATGGTATCCTAGTATGGGGCACTGCACCGCACATCGAAGATGTGTTCAAATTACACAAATGAGCCATTCGGCTAGTATTGATTGTATTCGGATAGTATTGATCCAAACCAGTCATGAACACTTCAAAATACTAGGAATTCTGACCGATTTCGTACTGTTTGCCCGAGATGGTAAACGGTTTCGTGCAGCTTGGGCCACAAGATCCATTTTGTTCTCGGATCGGCTCAACTCACGTTTCAGCTCCTAATCAGAAGCCTCCTCGAGTGGAAGGCTACCCCGGGTAAGACTCCCATGTCTCAGGCTTCAGAGCTGGTGGACCGGTTTCTCCGGGCGGGATTGCATCCCGGCGCCACTGGACGGTTTGCGCACCGGTCGGCGAGGCCAATCGGTTGTGCATTCTGACTAATTGCTGAAGGGGTCTGGAGACTATGGAAATACACTGTTTCCTAAGCAGCGGGGTGAATGTTTCACCTGATGTCAAGCCACTCTTGAAATGACCTTGGGCCACTCGATCCTGTGTGGCACTATGGGCAAAGAATGCCTAGGTCCGCGATAAATTCAAACTGAATTACCGCTGTAATACAACAGGTAGAGGTTGCGTAAGCGACTTCGGACCTGTAACCAGTCGGGAGGACGGAGGTATCCTGAACGTTAATTCCAGACGGAGATATCTTGCCAAAACTAGTAGTTAGGGGGTGAGGCTGCCCGCTGGTTACCTTTCCCGGTGCCTCGCCGTAAGGCGTTGGACTATAACGGGTTGCTGGTGAACTAGACAGTAGATTGTCTTGTCCCCAAGTCTTCTACGCTCATCCCACGGCTGAAAGAATGATCTATATCGTTATACTAGCCTGGGGTGGCGGGTTCGCCGTTGTAGTCGACACCGCCATCCTGTTTGCCCAAGAAGATCCATGACTTCAAAGGTATGACGTTAGGATCAAGACCCTTTACCGCAAAGCTATAATATTCGGCATCGACTACAACAGAACTTCATTATCTAAGATGACAAAGGTACTTAGCGGAAGAAACATCAACGTACATCTGAAGACCAGGATAATATCATCAGTTCCACGCGACTTGCTTCTAATAGGCTGCCTGATAAACTGACGGAAATTAAAAACATTGAATTTTTTAAAGGATTAATTCGAGCATACCTACTGAAAATGAACATGTACGAATATAATAACATATAGCATATATGTAAAATATAAATAACAATAACAATGTATGCTTATATCCTACTAATATTATAAAAGCGAAAGTTTATATGTATGTATGGATGTTTGTTACTCTTTCACGCAAAACTACTGAATGGATTTTGATGAAACTTTACAATAATATAGCTTACACATCAGAATAACACATAGGCTATAATTTATAAAGATATACCGTGAATTATCTAAAATATAACGATAACTGTCAAGTAAGTAGGAAAAAAATCTAAGAAATTGACATTCGAAATTTAAATTCTATCCTACTATCCTACTTCCTACTAATATTATCAGCGCGAAAGTTTGTATGTATGTATGGATGTTTATTACTCTTTCAAGCAAAAACTACGGAATGGATTTTGATGAAACATTACAATAATATAGCTTACACATCAGAATAACACATAGGCTATAATTTATAAAGATATATGGTTTTCTATCATCATTTTCACAATTTTCCATCACCACGCGGATGAAACCGCTGGGCGCAGCTAGTGTTAAATAAAATTTAAAAAATAATGTCAATTAAAAACAAATGTAGCTAATATTGTTATGTTTTAAGTGGAGTAATTTAATATTAATAAATAATAATGATAGTACCTAATAAAATTCTGTATTCTTTAAAAAGAATTAAAACCTCCAATGCTTGTTCTATTTACAACTGGACGATTCTACTATCTAGTGTTTTAAAACCTTTTTGGTAAAAAAGAAATCCTTCGCCACCCCCCTTAGACTGTAATTTAATTCTCTGGACCCCCTTAATCTCTTCCACAGCTGTAACTGTAAGCATTCAATATTTTTTTGTTTGTAAAAGCAATGGCGAACCCCACATGTTTTCACTTTAGAAGCTGCACTTTCCTGTTTCTAGCTTAGATCAACATATTTTTTGTAAAAGAAATAGCAAAAAGCACATAATAAATATGTTTATTTTTCAAAGATTTCGTGATATTTTCGTTTTTTGTTTTTAGACATCCTGCGACCCCCGGGAGTCTCTTTACGATCCCCCAGGAGGTCGCCGCCCTCTGGTTGTAAAACACTGAATTATGAGTACAAAATTTTATTTACCACATAAGAAGCTTGGTTATGAACATGTAAAATATAAACCTGACGTAGAAAATACCACAGTTTAATTTAGTACGTGTGGTTCAAATTATATACTGTAATAATAAAACAGTGTAATATTAAAGATCAGAAAGGTAGATACTAACTGTATGAAAATGGGTACATTAAATTTAATGGATTGAAAGGCGGTGATATTAAGTTGAATTGTTGGGAGTTAGAATACGAAAAATCAATAATCACCTTCTGTAAAAGTAAATAATAATAATAATTCTTTATTGTGAACTGTAAGTAGGTCGTACAAAATGGATAGGTACTATTATATGTGCTATACAGTTTACCAATCAGGCGTACAATATGTATTTTCTATAATTAAATATGTTCATTTCGCAGTTGAAGGAAAACAAATCCGAAATTTGTCATTATCGTTTAAAAAGTCATTTACGCTGTAATAGCATTTATTTTCGAGCCAGTGCTTTAATGTCTGTTTGAATCCTGGTTGTTGCATTGATTTGATGTTTTGTGGAATAGCGTTAAAATATTTAACACAACAGAACTCAGGTCCCTTTTTACACATTTCTGTCCTCACTGAGGGACAATTTATGAGGTTTCTATTCCTCGTAGCCCTTGAATGTACATCTCTTCGTAAGGAGTAGATATCGGGATTATTTTTAATGAATTCACAACATTCCAGTATATAAAGAGAAGGCACAGTCAACATAGACATGCTAACGAAGAGCGGCCTACAGGGAGTGTCTGGCGCTACTCCGTTTAGAAGTCGAACACAGGACTTCTGTATTTTGAATATTCGTTGGACTTCTGTTGAGTTGCCCCACATTATAATGCCGTATTTTAGATGCGGGTATACGTAGCCATAATATGTTGTTAGGCGAGGCTCTACTGATGTTATATGTTTTAAAATTTTAAGAATGTATATATATTTATTTAATTTTGAACATAAGTGTTGGACGTGCTGTTTCCAGTGAAGGTTTTCATCAGTGACGATCCCAAGAAATTTAGTCTCGCTCACAGGTTTTACTATTTTTCCATTAAGGTCGATATTAAGATCTTGGGGCTGCAGTTGACTTGGGCGATATTGTATAATTTTCGTTTTTTCTGCATTTACGTACAAATTTAATGAACTCAGCCATTCTAATATGGTACCAAGAGAATCTTCAATTTGAGTTTTTGGTGAGGTTAATGGATAAAATCAGCAGGTTGTGTATTTGAGAACTTAAACACCTTTTCCTTGGCGGCTTGCCAACCTTGCCAATATCTCACGGCAACCTGAGATAAGATGAGATTAGCCCTACACGAATGGACACTCAGACAAATTGAAAGTGGCTGATGGATAAGTGCTATTCGCAGATAGCAGATAGCCAGATAGCCATGGCGACGCGGAGTATGCCAATGAATTTAGCGAAAGCTTTGAACTTGTCGATAACAATATATGTCCTTCTTCAGACATCTTTATATAAGTAATACTAAAATAATAAGAGCTAATATTAAAAAAAAAACGATTGTTGCTATATTGGGTCCTTACCTATGCAATTAATTTTTTTAACACTGGCACTTTGAACTTGAATAACTTGAGTTTCAGTTGGAATTTCAAAATTCAAATAAATTTCAATTCAAGGCCACGTTATTCTTTTTTAAGGATCAGTTATTTATTTGTCTTTCCGTCGTTCGTGTTTGCTCATATAATTTCGTTTGTGCAACCATGGTAAAGTTTAAAATTTGCATTATTTTCAAATATGAGATCCTGTGTCGGTGTTTTCTATTACAGCTTCTTGGAGTCTAGCTTTATAGTTACCGTAAATGTGTAATGTTAAGAACTTCAAATGGAAAAACTCGTGATTAAATAACCGAGCCTGGTCAATCGCTCATCGCCACTGCTCTGCATGACAACGTATAACTACAGATTTCACTGCAAACAGTCGCAAAGTTGCAGGAGATGCGGCTGGAGACTCTTGGTCACACACCGTACTTGCCAGACCTTGATCCAATGGAAATTATTTTTTTCAGAATTTGATAACTTTTTACAAAGGAAAAAAATCAACTTTGAAGAGTCGGTGAAAGCGCATTCAAAGCATTCATTAGTTCCTGTCCACGAGAGTTTTACAGCAGAGGAATTAAGCAACTCCCATTAAAATAATAAATCTGCATAGATAATAGCGGTCAATATTCCTATTAATTAAAGACATATTTTTCATACAAGTTTTTGGCCCTTAAATTTCCATAAAGAAAAGAAACTTTATAGGTAAGGATCCAATATTGTTATTTTATTTTGGTATACGAGTTTAGAACGCTTTCTATTGGGGTATTGAACATAAGAGAAGATTAATCATTATTTGCTACCTATTATGCCTCGTGTCAAAGCATTTTGAGTTACGGGATCATTGGGTGGGGAGGTTGCTCCAAAACAATTATCCATCAAGTAGAGGTAGCACAGAAGCTGATAATTAAAATTATTAACCGTAAACCGTACAGATACCCTTCAGAAAAACTTTTTGAAGAGTTCAGTGTACTTGAAGTAAGGCAACTTTATTTAAAATTTTGTCTGGTTTTTATTCAATTTCAAAATAAGAGAGCGCCCACACAACAAGCACACCGAACAAGGCGATCCGTGGCGGATATGATAGACGTCCGTCGAACGAAAACATCTTTTGGTCAGAGGAATCTTATGAGTATATACAACAAATGTATATACAACAAATTGGATGAGTCGATAAGGATCGTATACAGTAAAGACCAATTTATTAAACGGTGTCACAGGTGGCTTCTGAATGAAGGTAGGGATATTAGCCACCAAATATTTGACATTCTTATGTAATTTATTTAAATTAATTGAATTACTATTATTATTATTATTTTGTTAAATCGCTGTTCATGTATTTTTGTTCTTTTTTTTAATTGAATTATATTGAAATATATATTTTAACTTGTAACATGGACGTTTTATATACAATTTTATCCTCGGACTATTTAAATTTGATTCATTAACTATTTATTACAATATCATTTTTCCATTTATTTCGATTCATTATTATTATTATGTATATTTTTTTGTATTTATTACGACATATATTATTATTATTCAATTTGATTATTTCACCATTTATTGAACGTTATTTTTCCAGCACACTACAGCTACAGTTACATACACTTCACTACAGTTACATCACACTACACCCAAATTACAATGTTTATTATTGTTAGTTAATTTTTAATATTATTTGATACCTAGCATATATTTAAAATTAAGTATTCTAAAGTATGCACAAGCCACTGTCTACCTGGTACGCTTGCCTTAGTACGGGCCTAGGCCTAGTTAGGCGGCGTTGATTTCAAAAAATTGTGGTCTGCGGTGCTTGCTATTTTGCTACTATTTGCATTTAAGCCTCTAATGTTAAACTTACAATGTACTGCGTGAAAAATGTGCTTTTCTTTAATAAATAAATAAATTTTGAACTCGGAGGTGCCATCTAAGCGTTGCGTTTCGATGTAAAATCATAGCTGCTAAAACGTAGTATGTCGTCGAGTAATCTAATACCGTGTATAATCAATGTTTATACTTTATTATCGTTGGAAAACTGTGCATAAAAAAAATATTATGAGACTTCTTCATACTTGTATGTCACATGAATCATTAAACTTTTGCCTAATTATTCGTATATCATTTGTATATTATTATACGTTTATTTTAATTATGCGATGTAAATGTTTTGAGTGGTACGCGCATAATGACTAAGCGCACAATGTCCCTGATGACACACAAAAAAAACAATAAAAAACGTTAATGAAATTAAAATCTCATTTCTTCAAGATTTCCACAAAAAAAACAATGAGATATAGTTTTTTAGTTAATTATGGAAAACATAGATGATCATAATCATGTGGTATAATGATAGTAGTACCTACTTATTACAATAAAATAGTAGACATGCAATACGGACGAATAATTATTATTGCTTCCACATCTTATGCGAGGTTTGTATTAGGTCATTTATGCATTATTAAAGCTGAATTTTACTAACAACTTCGATTATAAAGAAATTAGGCATTCAACAATGTTTCTTTTTTACGAACTATTGAATGATAAAGAGTACTATATTACTAGTATACAAATGTCAAAATTGTTTAATTCTCTAATTCACCAAGAACTACAAGAAATTATGACCTGTCACGACTCTCTCGTTTCAATACAATTGCCTTGAATAGAATTATGGCTCGCTGCTGTGAGATTTATCTTAAAAACCTGACAAATGTCGATATACTTAATACTTTAATTAATTCATACAAGCAAACATCTTTGAACTGTTTGTGGGTGCACATGCTTCTCTGGTGTAATAGCTATGCGTTTGACCAATTTTGGAGCACTTACTTTGGATTTTTACCTACTTCTTTAAAGACCAAGCTGACATCTCTGCGCCATAGTTTTTCCTTGGGCGACCACTGCGAGGCTTGTTTTCAGTGGAACCAGTATTATCATATATTTTAATTATCATATGCACAGTTCGACTCAAGTTTACCATTTTTGATATATCACTATAACTGTGGTTTCCTTTTTTAAATATTAGAGGCTTGGGGGAGCATAACCCCAGCAGAATTGACAAATTTAGTGGATCCAATGCCGCGACGACTTCAAACAGTCATTAATACGAACGGTGGACCAACTAAGTACTAAATGAAATAAAATGAAAAATAAATATTTAAAGTTACTATCCAGTAAATATAATAATCAATGAAGTGTAAGAAGACTTTTGTCAATGGTTTGTCGTGTTTTTTTTTTCAAATAACTTTGTTAAATTAAATCGAAGATTTTTTTTTTTTTTCAACTTCTATATTATATAAAAAAAATGGCATTGCAAATTGTCATTTTCTTTGATACATAGTTATCAGGGCACTTTTGCATACGTAAATATATACTCGTATTATCATAATAATATATTTTTTATTTTTTAATTATCATGTTATATGTAGGTATGTACTTATGTATAATAATTATTATTTATATATACTTTTAATACAAATTCATGTAAAGTTTATGCGATTATCGTATCTATGTGTGTATTATATTAGATGTAAGAATATTTATTTATGAATATTTGAACTAAAATACCTTCCGTTTAATTTGGTCTCTTCAAAATTTTTAAATTTTAGAATAAAGTAACTACCTCCATCCTTGTAATTATTAAATGTAAATACCATTGCAATATAAAGTTAAAAAAAATAATAAAATAAAATAAAAACCTAAGAGCGGATATATCATGCTCTTTCGGCAGGCAATCTACGATTTCTGTTGGTACCACCTCGATACAGGTTATTCCTAGTGAGGTGGTAAACCACAAACTATCATTTCTGAATCTTTTTCCGAGTTAGGAAGTAAATTGGAAAACTGTTTAATTAATTATGAAATATTAGGCTAAGAGAATGTTTTTGTAATTAAATGTATTTTTATGGACTTAAATAAATAAATAAAAAAAATCTTTTGTTCATAAAAAAGTTTTATTAAAAATTATTAAGTTATTAAAGTTTAAATTAAAAATTAAAAAATTAAAGTTTTATTAAGTTATTAAAAAAAAAAAAGTTTTAAACAAAACTGTATCATTACTTTTTACCATTATGTTTTTTGATTTGATATGAGGTTGTATGTAGACTTTTGTCGCTCACTGTATGTATGTTTTCCGTTTATTTATTCCACCTAACTTCTAAACGCTTGAACCGATTTAGGAGTGTGTGACATTGTTAGAAACATTATGTCATCCCGAGTGTCATATGATACATAAACTGTCCAAATATAAATAGTATAAAATAGTGTCTCAATGTCCAAAAGTCAATAAATATATGTTCTCGCTGTTATCGCGAGGTAATTAGTCTCTCAGTGGCTCGTGCCAACAAGGGTTTGACAGTATCCTCCAAACCCCCAATACAGTTTGTGCGGGATGGCTCTAAAGGCAAAAAACATTTAACTACAAAACCTTTCTCAATAATCGAGAAAGCTACAGATTGGATTCTGGAGGTTGATTCGGTCTCTAAGCAGTATAAATTCCCTGAAAGTCTCGGATGCACAGCCCTCCGTCCAGATATAACTCTTTACTCTCTATCTCGGAAGGTGGCTCTTATTGTAGAATTAACTGTTCCATGGGAATCAAATATCCCAAAAGACCACGAGTACAAATTAAATAAATACCATGATCTTGCAAATGCCGTAACCCGGAACGGCTTCACTGTTCACCTTCACGCGGTGGAAGTTGGCGCTCGTGGCCTGCCAGCTAAATCTCTATTTCACCTCTTTAAAGATCTTGGCCTTTCCAGAAAAATAATCAACTCTTTCTTAGAAAAATTATCTAAAACTGCGATTTGCGCATCTCAAATTCTATGGCTTCGAAGGGGGAGTGAATGGGTGGCAAGGTGAACGCTCACATGTGGCAAGACAGCTGTCCTAAACCTACCACAGCCGGTTCGTAAGTCCGGAATCCACTGCTCACCCCCCAGAAGTGTAAAAAATAGTATTATGATGGGCCCGACTCCGGTCGGTGAATTCCATGGCAGCTCCGTTTGTATTTATTGTACAAATGAAAGGTCTGATTGAGTACATTCCGGAAATAAATATATATTGTTTTGTATTATTTTTAATATATTTAGTTAGAGTAATTTAGAGTAATATTCGTATAACATGTCATAATAATATATCATGGTTAAATCAAATATCTTTTCTTATTTCGTCTACCGCCCAATTCATTTTCTTGGTATTTCTTTTGTGTTGCAAGTTCTATTATTATTTCTTCCACTAAATTACCTCAATTTCATAGGTTCCATGATAAAGATAAAAAACTTTTATTATAATTTTTATATTTACTAAAATCGTATAATTTAAAACAGCATCAATTGTAAGAATGCTAATATTACCCATACGAGAAGTGCCCTTTGCCTATCACTGGGCCTTAAATGTAGTATATTATGATTTAGTATCTACTTTGAAGTAGGAAATATCGCTCATATTCGAGTTCATTTGGACCGGTCGACTTTTATAGCGCGGTATTAAAAATAACTGTACATTCAGCGTCTTACATCATCGGATCCGATGTAGTTTCGTGTCTTACAAATTATCGTGTAGTTTATTTGCAACTTCGCGCTGAAAGACACAAGCGCCATGATGCTATTTTCGAAACTGTAAATACGCCGGTTATTTCTGATTTACAAGTAAATTGTCTGGACCTTTTCAATTTTTGTTAACTAACACAATAGAAAGAATATTGGCACAGCTCCAATATAATTTAGTATATCACCTCGACGGGGCCTGCTGGGTCTGTTTTAGTGTTCTTCTTGTTCGAATTGTTCTTCTTGTTTTTAAACGACTTCAAAAAAAGGAGGAGGTTATTAATTCGGTTGTACCAATTTTTTTTTGTGTTTGTTATCTCAGAACTTTAACCTCATTCCTCCTATTCGATGCAGTCACCCAACTGGAACTAACCGGTTCTAGGGTGGACAGGGTTCTAATAAACTCTAAAGAGCTCTAAATTGTCCAGTGAAACTAATAGCAATTTATTTGGCCATCTGTAATAACATTGATAGTGACTATTTTTTTTTTATAAAGGACCGATTGATTATAAAAACCCATTATTCACCAATCATAAAAACAGAATTATTCAATTATTAGTGTCACCTAACGCATTTTTATATAGGCTGATTTCATAACAGAAATAATAAAGAAAGATTCGAATGCCATCTATTAGTATATTTAAACATTAAAGCGCGTAATTATTACCTATATACCAAAACAACAATTTACATCTTTTTATTATCATATTTAAATAATTTTGAGCTGCTTTTAAGATCTGATTCTATAAAAAAGATCTACTAAAGTTGCCAACTAGAGCGGGCGAGCCCGTCACCTCAGGAAGTTTTAACGATTAGTCGTTCTCTCTCCCTGAAGTGAGCGCAGAAGACTTGGACAAAGACAGTCCACCATCAAGCTCCGCCACAAGCCCGTAAGAGGCCAACGCCTTAACCGCGAGATAGCCAGGAATGCTACCCAGCGGGCTTACACTCAAGCCCTTACTTCCAATTGCGACCAGATTACTCCAGTCCCTTGATAAAAAAGATCTATATTTTAATCATTC